>VWZT01012767.1:0-263864 GCA_013397055.1 Pachycephala philippinensis | reverse complement strand
CTCCTGTCAGGGAGTTGTGCAGAGCCACAAGGTCCCCCCTGAGCCTCCTTTTCTCCAGGCTGAGCCCCCTTCCCAGCTCCCTCAGCTGCTCCTCATCAGACTTGTGCTCATTCTTTCTCTTTTAAGCATTTATTTACACTTTTTTAGCCAAATGTTGGGCAAAAGGAGAGGCTGTGTGGTGGCCGAGGTCATCCCTTTGTAGCCTTCACCACCTTGTCCCCTCCCTGGGCTCTCAGGCACTGATCACATCACCAAAAACTATCAAGCCACTGCCTTTAGCAGGGTGTCACACCTCAGTTTGAGGCACAGGGCTGTGCACATCCCTCAGGTTCATCCCAGGTGGCAAAGGCAGCACATCAGATTGACCTGTGATTGTTTTATCACAAGCAGATAACTCATAAGACTTGATTGCTCTTGGGTGAGCGAGTGTGCAGCGGCATTGATCTTCACACAGCTCCCCTGAAGCCACACTTCTTGCCACAAAAAGTGGCATTTGGATTGCTCCCAGATACCCTCACACACACCCCACGCCAAATTTCCTCTTCCCATCACTGCCACCCCTCCTTTTACACCTCATTCTGCATGCAGTGCCCTCAAATCTCTCTGACAGGAGCTCCACAGGCAGCATCAATCAGAGTGATAACATCAGCTGAGGAGTTCTGGGGTCACACTGGTTAATCTGCAGCCCTGAATCTTCAGATGTGAGGCAGGGAGAGCTGTGATAACACTTGCTTGCAGCTGTTCCTGAGCAATCACACACTAACCCAACCCACAGCTCCAAAACTGGGGCTTTCAGGGCTATCACAGCACCTCTGCCTCTGCAGAGCGCTCACCACCAGCAGCCCTCCTGAGGGTTTCACTCAAGAGCTAAGCAAGATCCAGGGAGAAAATGTGAAGCAGGCTCTTCCCAAGCCCTTAAATTAACGTCTGAGTTTATTAAAGGACAGAAAAGCAGACAGCACTCCTTGCTCAGCTGGAGCCCGTGGGAGCCCTCGAGGTTTGGGGGGTAATTAGTGCTGCCAAAAGAGACAGCAGCCAGGCAGAGAGGCAGTCCACTATTTTGGGGCACATCCGTTTGTCTTTAGATATCTCTGCTGTTTGTTTCGGCGTGGAATTAGAGGGAAGAAGATCCCAGCAAAGCCCAGCTCCCTCTTTCTATGGTTTTAACTCTCCAAGGGGTCTTGAAATGCAGGATTCCTGCTGAGTGCAGTGAGGGTTGCTCCATCCCAGTGCCCATATTTCAGTGGATGAAGTGCATAACCTGGTGCAGCAAGCACTCCACGTGTTTTCCCAGCTTTCCCAGGCATTCATCTTGCCATAAAATGAAAGTTCAAGGATATTTAATTCAGGGATCATATAAATGCAGAACTTTTAAGGTCACAAGGGACCGCTACATCATTTGGTCTCACCTCCTGTACATCACAGGCCACTGCCCGTCTACTCCTAGGCTGAACCAGATAATCTGGGTTTAGATAAAGCCTCTGGCCTTAGAAAGACCTCCCATTATGATGTGAAGATACCAGGAAAGGGAGAATCCTCTAAATGGCAGCTCGTCCCAGAAGTTAATCACTCACACCATGAAAAGCTTGCACACGCCTCACTTTTCATGTGAATTCATCAGGCTTTGGCTCCCAACCACTGATCTTCATTTTGGTTTCCTTTCCTAGGTTGTAAAGCCCTTTAACCTGCTGTTTTCACCCTGTGAAGATGCTCAGAGATCCTAACCAAGTTATTCCTCAATCTTCCCGCTGATAAATCAACACCAAGATGTTTTTCAAACTCTGTGAAGACCTTCCCACTTCCTACAAAATAATGGTGGGTCTTTAGTCCTTCTTTTTCCTCTCTCCCACTCTCCAAGGGTGCAAGATGATGTCAGCCTGCTCCTACAGCAGGCCAGGCGAGGAAAAACCCTTTGGAAGGATGTGAAGAAATGAGCCACTCATCCATTTCAGTCACTGCTTTCTGGGACACGTCTCCCGCTTCCCGACCTGACCTGAATTCCTTCCTGTGAGCCAGCAAAGTTCGAGTTTGTTTTGTCTGAGGGAGCCAAAGTCACCCAGCCGCCGTGCCCCGGTCATGGCTGATGCTGAGCTAATCGTTGTTCCACTGAATATTTTATCTGTGGCATTTATTAATCAACCTCCCTTCTCATTCACAAAAGTTTTCAATAGATTTGGGCCCAATATTGATCCCTGGAGAAAGCTACTAGGAAAACCCTCAGGCTGTTTGAGAGCTGCCAAGTATTAAGCCATTTCAGAGATCTCTTCAGGCTATTTTTAGGTTTTGGGACTTTTTTTTTTAATGGGAACAGGCTGTGGTGTTGTCTCAAGCGCTGTGTGGAAAGGTAAAGACAGGGCAACCACA
Organism: Pachycephala philippinensis; assembly: GCA_013397055.1. NCBI lineage: Eukaryota > Metazoa > Chordata > Aves > Passeriformes > Pachycephala > Pachycephala philippinensis. The sequence goes on along the minus strand of VWZT01012767.1, from coordinate 261,500 downwards.
AAGAAAACTTAATTATTTCCTACAAGAATGGATCACCTCTTTCCTCAAAGATTGAAAAATGTTCTATTTTTCATAAAAACATGCTGCCCAGGTGCCATTTGGCCCAAATCAGGAGCGTCAGGTTTATTTACTTATTTATAGATTTAATATTCCTTGATCTTACCCCTTCTAGCCCTCAGGAATCATTAGAGCAACGGCCTGGATGTTCCTAAATGATGAATAAATTCCCCAACATTTTAGCTGTAGGATAACTCAGGTCTCAGGTGTGCAAGAAGAAGAGCTTTGCATTAACCAGTGCCTGCTTATTGTAGCTTTACACCTAAATTCCTTGGTGAAGAGCCCAAAGTTGGACAGGATCAACCTGGGCACTGGAAAACCTGTGGAGCTGCTAAGATCTCCTGACTCCTGGTAACAACCCTAAATGTAGGCCTCAGCACCAGCCCTAAGCTTGTGCAGCAGCACACAAGGTTCTTATTTCCCCAATTAGTTTCATTTGTACTCTGGTGAGTTTTTTTCACATTTCTCTCCAGCCAAAGCAGGAAGATGAGACTCCCACTGCACCTTCCTTTATATGGAAAGACAGACCCAGAGCCCAGGTTTCTTGGGGAAAAACAGCTGGCATGAGGCTCTGCAGAGGAACAGAACTTTTTTCCCTGCTGAGGACTTTTCAAATTTGATTTAAGGTGCAGCTTTCGTGCCGTATCAAACAGGGAGATCCTGTTTCAGCTCCTCACTGCCAAGCCCTGAGCTCACAAAAGCCGCTGCCGAGCAGGAGCGCTGTCTGTGGGGCAGGGACAGGGGCTGGGGAGGATGTTCTTGGATGACTACAAGATCAACACTGCCAGCTGGCCTGTGCACAAAGCACCAGAGACCCCAGAGACCCCAAAGCCCCTGCCAGCTCCATCCAGGTGGTTCCCAAAGTGGCACCCTGAAAGAGAGTGGGATTAGGGCACCTTAAAGGAGCTCTCCACCTCAAAGATCAAAGGCACGCTGGCTCCGGGGCTCTGGTTACACCTCCCTCCCTTGTGGGCATCCCTCACAAAAGGATTCGGGCTGGGGGATTTGCTCAGGTGCATTTCACAGTGCTCACCAAAAAAAAAAAAACAACCCAAATTAATACAGCCCCCAAATACCCTTTTGTCCCTGGCCACAAAGGAGGGAGCCGTGCTTGGCATGTAATGCAAGGGGACAGCAATGAGAGCAAGGAGCAGTGCCAGGGGCTCAGAGAGCACCTCTGAAACATGAGAGAGCAAGGAGCAGTGCCTGGGGCTCAGAGAACACCTCTGAAACACGAGAGAGCAAGGAGCAGTGCCAGGGGCTCAGAGAGCACCTCTGAAACACGAGACACCCTGTGCAGCTCAGAGGGTTCTCTCCTCCCCTCTGCCTCCAGCAGCTGGGAGAGCAAAGCTTCCTCACTGCTGGGGCAGCCCCTGCACCTCCCTGCAGGGCTGCCTCACAAGCAGGTGACATTTCTGCCTCTTGGCAGGACACTGCTGACCCTCCTGAACCCCTTATCCATGTCTCACCCTCATCCCAAAAAGAAGCCAGTGCCTTCAAAGAGTTCGGAGTCTCCTTGCAGAGCTCAGGGCACTTCCCCATCTCAGCAGCAGTGGTGACCTTCCCATTGCTGCTCTTCACTCCTCCTTTTCTCCAGCCGATGCAAACACACTCACAGCAGGGCTGGAGCTTCTCACCTGTGCTCCTTGGTCCCTTTCAGGAAGGGGACAGGGAATAAAAAGCATCAGGGGTGAGAAAAAAGCCAGGCCTGGCACTGATGTGGCTGCCTGAAGGTCAAACACACTCATCCTTTTATTGGCATGAGAATTGACACCGGTTTGATTAAAGCAATCTGGCCACTGTCTAAATTCTGCTGTGGCCACACACAGCCTGGCTAAGAAACCCTCTGGTGCACAGACTGGCTGAAGCTGAGCGAGCTGATACCCCTTCTCCTGAGCTCTGGGCTCTGGGGCTGGCCTCCTTCCAGCCACGACAGGCTCGTGGCATCCATAGGATCAGCAGAGGTGCTGAAGATCCCAAATCCCACTCCTCCTCAGCCGTCCCTGTGTGCACACCCCAGCCTGGCAGCCAGCTCGTGGCGTTTGTGAGCCCTGTCAGGTTTGTACAGCACGGCAAAGGGGCTGTGGGGAACGTTTCTTTTATTTATCAGATTCCATTTCACACCGGTGAACCATAAAATTATAACCACAGCTTTTCCCGGCCTGTTACGGATCTGTGACATCTGTCTGTCTGTCTCTCTCCTCCCCGCACGGGTGCAGCGTGATGGCAATAATGGATGTCCTGAAGGAGCAATTTCACCTCTGCTTCCCGAGGATTACAGCCTGCCTCTTCCCCAAGCAGCAATCCCTGCCCCTGGTTTATTAACCCAGCAGCAGGCGTGGAGAAAAGCCCTCACCCGCTCCGTCAGGAGAGTGGTTCCCTCAGCATTTATGGAGAGCAGGAAATTAGGAATGTGTTATCAAGCCAGCTGAGGATCGGGTTCCAATCTCACCAAAATAATAGGTGAGGAGGAGAGTTTCCCTCCAGCTGCCTGGGATTTTAACTGAGGAGAGAGCTGTAGATGTCCTGCTTTAATGCCAGGAGTTACAACAGCACCCTTTTGGCTCGTGTTTCAGGAAGACACAAGAGTTCCTTGATCTTCTCCAGAGGACACACAGATTTTATAGGTGTTTGTCCCAAAAGGAGGTGAAGGGAAAGAGAGGTTTAACACTTATTTTATTTCCTGTTTTAGTCATCACTCCCTGAATCAGCGACTCCAAACACCCTTCCCTGTCTGAACACCTTATTTATACCTTTGGAAACAGAAATAGTCTGGGAAGAAGGGAACACAAGCCAGGTAGGAGCACTGCTCAAATCCCTCCCTGGCCAGAGACCCACATCTGCACCATTTATTTAATCTCCAATTCCCTCCATGCAACCAAAGCCTCTCTGAAATGGACAAAAACCCCACCCAGGACTATTTCTGCCCATTCCTTATGAAGGCAGGTGGGATAAATCTGGATCAGACTCTTTTTTCCTATTCACAGCAAGAGTTAGATCCTATTTTCAGCTCCCAAGGATGCTGTGAAGCTCCGGGACTGGTGGGATTGCCGGGCGCTAATGGGGGATGTTTAGAAAAGCATGTTCTGAATCCCTGGAAACATTTAGCTCAGCCAGTTTGTTTTCCTAAAAGATATGAAATATTGCTGAGCTGAGGGCTCAGAGCAGCCATCTCCCCGAGGAGCTCTGTGACCTGAGTTATGCAGATCGCATTAGACAATCACGCCGCTCTCTTTTAGCTTTCAATTCCATGAATTTATAAGTAGTCACCAAATAGTTCCAACCATAATTGTCAGCCTGGGCTGAAAAGAGCTTAGCTAGGCACACAGGCTTTATGTGAAGTGAAAAGTTTTTATTATTATTATTATTTTTACTGCAGACGGGTTTCGTCTCGCTCAGCTTTAAACTCCATTTTCCCCATCAGGATGCAGATTTCACAAGACAAGTTGCCTGACCCGGTGACCAGGCCTGTAATGGGACTGGGACAGTAATTGCCATATTTGCCAGACAAGGATGAATTGCCTCTTCCAGATGAGCCACACAGACAGCAGAGATGAAGTTTATCATCGCCCTGGATGGGTTTTGTTTTCTGCTAATGCATAAACATCCCAGCAATTAGTTTGCTGCGTTAGGGCTCCCTTTCCCACATCATTTTCCTGAGGGTTTGTATCAGAGTTTTTGTGGGCTATTGACAGCACAGCCTTTTAAGAAAATTCACAGGGAAATGCCCACTTAAAGGGTGGTCAGACATTGGAACAGGGGATGGAATCACATCCTTGGAAGTGTCCGAAAAACACCTGGATGTGGCACCTGGGGACATGGCTGAGTGCTGGCCTTGGCAGTGCTGGGTTGATGGTTGGATTCAATGGATCTTGGAGGTTTTTCCCAACCTGAATTATTCTGTGATTCTATGGCGATTCCAGCACCCTCAAATATTAGTGCATGGTTCTGAATTCTTTGCAGTTGTGGGGGGTATTATGGATTTAGAGCATCTGTGATGCTGGGAACTCTAGGAAAGAAGAGGATGTTGATTGGTGGTGTAAAAGGTATTTACCAAGTTGAGAGTAACTAATTGAATTCCCACCTAATTAGACCAGGAAGCAGGGCTTCAAAAAAGTCCCCAGTCCTCTCCTACTGATTTCACAGGGTCCCAGAGTGGTTTGGGTTGGAAGGGACCTTCAAGCTCATCTCATTCCACCCCCTGCCATGGGCAAGGACACCTCCCACTATCCCAGGTTTCTCCAAGCCCTGCCCAACCTGGCCTTGGACACTTCCAAGGATCCAGGGGCAGCCACAGCTTCTCATTTCCTCCAAGAAATTAGTCTGTAGTATCAGTGAGACCATCACTGGTAGTTCCTACAACTTGACCTCATCTGAATTCCTAACTTCAGATTCAGAGCAGCCCATTAAAAATCATCAAAATTGGTTTTTTGAATGTAGACTGAGCAGCTCCCCCCAGATCATGTCTGCAGAAATCACAATCCTTTCATAAAAGAATCTGATGAATTAATTTCCCTATGACTCAAGACAGGTCAGATCTCAGTAAAATTCCATTCCACCAGAACATTCAGACATAGTTGAGGATTAACTTCTCCATTTCCTTGGCTTTGTTTGTGATTTTTTTTTTTTTATTTGTTTTTTTCATACAATTTGTCAAGCAGAAGTTGATTCATGGCCCTTCTTGCAGAGGATAGCTCAGAGACCAATTAGTCAACCCAGGGACTGGCAAACTCCTCCTGACACGACTGCGGGACTGCCACAAAAATGGCAGCTAAACGAAGATCTATCTGGCTTTTAAAAATATTAACCTTTTTATTGACACTGCCATCTATCAGGGGGTTGATTCTCGGAATGACGAGGTGGGAGCAGCCAAAAGCAGAGCTAAAGGCCACCAGCTCCCAGTGTCCCACAGATGGGGAGCAAATACCCAGGGGTGCTCTCAGGCATAAAGACTCACTAAGAAACCATTTTGGCAAAATAACGGAGATTAAAGCGTGATTTAGAAGTTCAGTTTATATCAAACGCTCCCTTAATTACTTAGAAATTGACAGATTTAATAAAACCTAATATCCAGCCCTCTCTGTCTCCTGTTTCTGCTGTCAGCTCCAGCCAGATGCTTCATAAAAGGTGAAAGTGTCCTACAAAAGCCAGGGCCTTGGGTTAGGTATCTGTATTTTCTAATGCCTAGAGAATGGTTTGTAATCTGAATAATTTAAGACTTCTAAATGTCTAGGCAGTTATTGTTTGTTCAATTAAAAATCACATTAAAGCATTAAGCTCCAAAATGTTTCATTTTTGGAGGGTTTTTTGTCCTGCCTTTGCTTGCAAATGAGTCTCCAGGAATGTTGTTTAGAATGAAAGCTTGAGGATTAAAACATAAACAACCACCTAAGTCCTTGTCCTGGGGAAATTCTCTCCAACAATGGAGAGAATCATTGCCAGGACCCACTGCAAGGGCTGAAATTAAACTTTCATGGGGAGATGTGGTTCACAGAATTCCACCCATCGAGCCCTGACAGAGTGCAAGGAGCTGTTTTTAGGCTCAGCACATCAGAGAGGAGGTAAAAAACTTGTAATTTGCAAGTTGTGCACCTGAACTAAGAAATGCTGAGCTGGTTTCGGAGCAATAAGAATAATCTTTTTCCAAATAAACCTTTCCCCCAGTAAGGAATTAGAGGATCATGTGTTCTGCTGGAAATACCTGTGGTAGCAGTTTATCTGGGACAGCTGGAGGGGTGGGAGGTGAGAAGGAACTCAGACCCAAAGCACAGGAGATGAAGGGTCTGAGGCGGAATAATCCTCAAGAAATCATAATTTGGATAAATAGATATGAACCAGCATTAATAAAGCATTAATGAGCAGAATTCTGGGAGATCTCTCTGCAGAACCTGTCCCTGCTTGAGAAATCATCAAGGGATCACTGAAATCCTGGATTTCACATTTTGAGGGAAAGAAATGGTGAGTGAGGACAATTAATTTTCACCTTTCATGAGAGAAAAGGTGAGATCTCTTCAGATTGTCCACCAAAAGGAAGGAAATTAAAGCATCTCCTGGTTGTTAGACAAGAATTCCCAGGCTTGGTAAACAAAGCTGAGTTCCCAGAGCATCCTTGAGCTCCTCTCCCTGCCAGATGTTGATAAGCTCAGGACAAACCCCATGGATTATTGGGAAAGGAGGGGGGTCAGAGTGCAGCTCCACCTTTAGCAAACTGGTTAAAAAGGGGAAAAAAACCAGGAGAAACATATAAAAATGTTCCACAAACAAGGAAGTGAGACATGGCGACTCTGAGAAAAGTCCAGAGTCTTCCTCCATCCCTTCTCTGCATCCTGGACGTGGGAATTGCATCCAAACCAGAGGGAGTCACACAAAATCAGACTCAGATGGAGCAAAGGTTTCCACTTTTTACCTTTTCTGCTTTGTTTTCTCCAAGTCCCTGCAACCACTATTCCTTCATCCAGCAGGGCTGGAAACTGGAATCTCCTCAGTGGTGTCTGTGTGGCAGGATCTCACCTCTCTGTGGGATCTCAGGGTTGGGGAGCTGCTCCATCCTTTTTCGAGGTTAAAAACATCGGCCTCAAAAGAGGGATTTGCTAGAGAAGCTGTTCTGCTCTTTTCTCCTTTCATTTCTTTCCCAGTTAAACTTTAAGGAAAGGCTGAGGATTGCAAATGTGATATTTGGCTAGGAAGGATTCCAGCTCGAGGAACCACCACTCTTCCTGTTGGTTTGAAAAGACCAGTCTATTTAAGGTTCAAAACCATATGTTTTGCTCCCCCCACTGCAGCTCCACCCCTTTTGATGCCTGGTTGCCAGCGAGAGGATGCCACTTTCCTTCATCTGGCTCAAACCCGTGGTGTTGCTGATGGTACAGCACGGATTATTCCCTAAATCTCGGCGGTGTGACGACGTGACATCTCAACAGAACTCCCTGCCAATGCTGTGTAAAAAACACTCCCAGCTGATGCCACCATCACATTTCTCTGGGAAATCGCTGCTGCCTTTGAAAACAGGAGAAGGGCAACAAAATAAACCTCCTCCTACACAGCTCCCTCCTCTGATCCCGTTAGCTGCTGGTGTCCTCAAAAATTAAACCCACTTTCCTGCACCAGGGGTGTTATGCCTTGGACCTGCTGAATCCAAAATAAATCCCAGATTTGAGTGGCAAAACCTTCAGATTCTGGGGTGTGGGAGAACCATTTCTCCGTTCCTTACGATGGAATCGTTCAGGTGGGAAAAGGCTTCCAAGACCATCAAATCCAATCTTCAATCAGAATACCCCCATGCCCACTAAACCATAGGGTGTAGTGCCAGATATGCTCAGTTTTTGAATGTTTCCAGTGATGGTGATTCCACCACTGCCTTTGGCAGCTTGTTCCAATGCTTAACCACTCTTTCAGTGAAGAAATTTTGTCTAATATTCAACCTGAACCTCCCCTGCCACAACTTGAGGCCGTTCCCTCTTGTGCTGTCACTTTTCTGGAAGAAAAGCCCAACTCCCTGAGCCTACCTCACCACAACCTCCTTCCAGGTAGTTGTAGGGTGTGATAAAGTCTCCCCTGAGCATCCTTTTCTCCAGAAAAGAATAGGAATTTGTCTTTCTGCCAGCAGGATCCTCAGCACAAAGCCCCACACCTTTTGCTGAAGGTTCCTTGTGCCTGAAGGTGGAGACTAAGTTAAATCCCACCTCTCATACTCATAGTAGAAGCAGAACTACTCCTGTGAGTGGGACCTGTGCTACTTCATCTGCATTTCTCATCATTTTCTAACCAAAAAGAGGGTTCAGCTGATGAGTGGACATTAATGACAACCAAAGCCATGAGTGCAGACATGGCTCAGGTACATGAACTCCACCAGTTTTGGAGGAAACGAGCACACACACGTGAGTGAAGTCTCGAGTAATAACATTTTAGCAGCTCTCAGATGACACAGGAGAACAGCAGAAATGTCAAACCTAACCCCATTATTCAAAAATAGGAGCACGCGATTAGACAAGCAATTATACACCGAGGAGCTTAACATAAATTGCGGGTAAAAATATCAGAAACAATTTTTCAGGATTTAGTGAGGGAAGCACCTTGTAAAGCATAATTGGATTAGAGGAGACAGCCAGCATGGATTTACAAGCAGGAGGTCTTTTGCTTAACTAACTTGTGGGGAGTTCTTTGAAGCTGCAGCATTACTGCCAAGGTAGGCAAGGCAAATGTAATAGATGTTATGCACTGAGATTCCCCAAAAGCAATTGCAGAAGTTGTACAGTGAGATTATCAGCTAATGGAAGCAGCCGTGCTACAAAAGTGGGCTGGCTTGGAAAAATGGCTCAGAAGCAGAAAACAGCCAGTGTGTGGGCTGGCTTGCCATGTTCACTCTCAACCTCAAAAGGGAGTGATTTAAGTGCGTGGCCTGGGGAAGAAGGAGGTGGAGGGCTTCAGGCTTGGAGAGCTCTTCTGCTCGGATTTCAGAGAGCTCCCAGCGTTTTGCAAAGTGCAAATCTCCCAGCAGAGCTCGGTTTATCGGTCCCCAGGATGGGCACAGCCCAGGGAGATCATTCCTCCTCCAGAAAAGAGGGACAGTTCAAAGGCAGCCCCGCTGCACAGGCTGCTCACAGAAGGAAACCCAACTTTCCTTGCCCTGAATGAGTGAGGAAACTGAGGCACGAGCAGGAAAAGGTGCTTGATCTCACCCAAATCAGTGCCAAAAGGAGCACAGATCCAGGGCCAGGCTGTCCCCTCTGGCTCGTGTTGCCACACAGCCCATTCAAAGCAGAGGATTTTTGTGCACGTGCAGGGTGAGCACAGCCTGTCCTTGCCATCCCCTCAGGGAAAGAGTTAAGGTTTTGGGAAAGAGGAAAGGTTTTGGGAACGATGGATGCTTCCAGGAGTGGGCAGAGGGGGTGGTGGCAGCTGGCACAGGGTCCTGGAGCAGGAGATGCTCTGCTCTCATCCCTTCAGCTGCAGCCACAGATGAATTTCATGGAGCCACAGAGTAGTTTGGGTTGGAAAGGACCTCAAAGATCATCCAGTGCCACCCCCTGCCATGGGCAGGGACACCTCCCACATCCCAGGCTGCTCCAACCTGGCCTTGGGCACTTCCAGGGATCCAGAGGCAGCCACAGCTTCTCTGGGCACCCTGTGACAGGCCCTCACCACTCTCCCAGCCCAGAATTCTCTCCTAACATCAAATGTAAATTTCTCCTCTTTTAGTTTTAAGCCATTTCCTATCAGGATGTGTCCTGTAAACAACCACTCTCCCCCTTCCTTATAAGCTCCCTGTAAGCACTGAAAAGCCACAATCAGCTCTGTCCAGAGCCTTCTCTTCTCCAGGCTGGACACACCCAGCTCTCCCAGCCTGGCTCCAGAGCAGAGGGAGCATCTTGATGGCCTCCTCTGCTCTAAAGTCTGTGGATTTCCATCAAGAAGAGGCTAAAGGAGAAGATCTGAGTGACTGGATTTATATCACAGTCCCCAAAGCTCTTCCCAGGAGCCAGCTGTTCCCTGTGTTCCTTTTCCACACATCTCAGTAGCAAGCAACACTTTGCTCCCAGCTCCAGCTGCTTTTCTTGGCTGCCCTTGGAGCCTCCTGAGCTGATAACATTGGAATCCAAGTTCAGGGCAGCCCTGCTGCCATCCAGCAGCAACGGGATCAACACATTCCCAGGGACTCTGCAAGGCTTTTATGGGATGCCCTGCAGAGCCCACTCCAGCTCACAGAGCTCACCCTGCCTCTCTCCTCCTCCAGCACTGGGACTGTCATCCACGTCACTCCTCCTGCCATCCTCATTCCCTTATTCCCTCTTCCCACTTTCCCCCAGAACATGACCCACGTCTGTTATGGATCATTGTATTTACAAAGCTTAAGCTGAAAATCAATTTTAATTACCAAAATCAGATTGCCGTATCAATAAATCACCGGGGGCCCCTCGGAGACACGGACAGAAGGTTGCACCTGGACGTGGAGGGAAGGAGAGATAATGGCTCATTTTCCCATCAGGCTCCTCCCTGCATTCACTGGATGAGATGCATCAGTGTCATTATCTTTTGTATTGATATGCAAAGGGGTACAAAAGGGACATGAATAAAACTGGAGCCGGTTTTATACAAATAATGTTGGCTGAAACTTGATTTGCCAGTGACCTCCTGACCAGAGCTTTTGAAAAAAAATATATTTAGAATAGTTGTGATTATCCATCACCATTTCTACCAGAGTCACTTTTACTGGACGTGTGCTGCTTCAAGAGACTTTCTTCTTTCTATTCCAACATTTTTCAAGACAGGCCCAAAGCTCAAGAGGAAAGAGGCTCCAACCCAGATATGGGGTATCCCAAAAGGTACTTGGCTCCTGTACCACGATGGATAAACCTTTCTTCAGGAGGAACCCAAGGCCCACCTACTGCCAAATTTCAGGCCCTCTTGGAGAGGCCACCACAGCCAAACCAAGCCTAATTTGGCAATTATTTAGGCACCTTCATGTCCAGATCCAAAAAGGGCTGTAGAGGGTTGCTGCCACTGACATCAGAGAGAAGAAAAAGCTTAAATAATCTGAGATCAGCCCTCAGCAGAAAGCCATGGTCACACCAACCATCCGAGACAGACACAAGCATTCCACTGCTCTCGTCAACCCCAGACCCTTTCCCTGGACACTTCTCAGCACTTGGGGCTGAGCCCTTTGGGAATCTTCATTATCAGAGCCAAACCCTGGGGATTTATATAAATTTGCCTCTCCTGAGAAAAGGCTAATTAAAATAAAAGCTTGAGTTTTGTCTTCGTTTTCCTGATGCATAACTGCCAAGGACATTCTGCATCTTCCCTTGCAAAATTAGTCCAAGTCTGGCAAGGCCAAGTATGAGGGACAGGTGAAAAATTGTCTTCAGAGAGCTCCAAAAGCACCTGGGAAGAGACACACGTTGTCTGATCCATCAAAGTTGTTCTCCCTCAGCTCTCATTCCCCTCTGGTGGATGCATCAGGCAGGGTACTAGGGAGCAAATAATAAAAAACTGGAATAAAATGGAATAAATGGTAACCCCCACCTCGGACACCCCTCAGGGCAAAAACCCAGGAGAAACACATAAAGCAGTTCCAAAAAGAGAGAGGTGAGAGATGGTGAATTTGAGAAAAGCCCAGAGACTTCCTCCATCCCCCCTCCTGCATCCTGGATGTGGGAACTGCATCCAAAACAGAGGGAGCCAGACAAAATCAGACTCAGATGGAGAAAACAAAGCTCCTGTGAGGAAAAAGAGCTTCCTTGGCAGTCAACAGAGACATTCCTTGCAGAGAAACCTCTTTTATCTCCCTGTTACTTTTAAGAGCACCCGGATGATGCTGCCAGAGAAACGGGGTCAGCAGGGGCCAAGCCAGACCTTCCCAGCGGAGGTGATAACAGCTCCTGGCTGGATCTCTGGCAGTTTCCTCTAGTGCTAAACCCTCAGGAGTTATTAGAAGTGATAAGTTCCCCCTCACAGCCCATCTCTTCTTGTTGCATCTCCCCCTGCTCACCCCGCATGGATGACACACAGCTGAGCCCTTGTTGGACGCAGCTTCCAGGACCTGCATCCCGTTTTTCTGTAAGTCACAAGGCTATCTTAGTGCTCTGCTGTATAAACCACAAGAAGTTCGACCATCTGGGGCAGGAACATTCCCTGAGTGAATCAGGGTGCAGGAAGACAAGGGAAAACCCAATCCTGTGTCAGTAAGGCCCCCACGGGAACAAGGCGGATCCTTGGCAGTCTCTGTTGGGCCTGGTGTTTTTCCAAACACAGCTCCACTGCCCTTTTTCCGCTGTGGGTGGCAGCAGGAATGCCAGCTGTTGGAAGTCTGTGTGCTTTTCACCCACCCACAGCCCCACGTGTCCTCTCCCAAGGCTCCAGCCTGGTGCACAAGGAGGAATTTTCCGGGAATTTGCAGCGCTGGGTGATTGCAAAGAGAGGATGACTCTGCTCTTCCACAGATGGTCCCTCTTGCCACGGTCTCCTTTCCAGAGTGGATTTCGGTGCTCAGGGCCCTTCCAAGATGCTAATATTAGCCAGGCACCCCATTGCCGTGCTTCCCATGGAAGTTTTACTGGAAGCACCTGCAGAAAGAGGCCGAGGGTTTGCTGGATGGTTGAAAAGAGCTTTGGGCCTGAAATATGAGTTCTCAAACATTCCTTCCACACACTCAGACTCAGGAGGCAGAGGAATTTTCTCTTTTATCTTCCTGACAACCCCAAAGCCTAGCAAGGGACCAGCAGATGGAATAATGGCTCTTCCATGTTTGAGGATTTACAGACATGGCACTTGGGGACATTGTTTAGTAGTGGCCTTGGCAATGCTGTGTTAATGGTTGGACTTGATGATCTTGGAGGTCTTTTCCAACCTAAACAATTCTTTGATTCTGTAGAAAAAAAAAATCTAAAGAGTTTTTGGGTTTGGTTGTTTTGGTTTGTTTTTTTCTGGTTTGGGTTTGTTTAGGTTTTCTTTTTACCTTAATAAACTTACACAGAGACACAGAATTCTTTTCTTACTGGAAAAACAGAGAAAAAGAGTAAGAACTGACTTAAATTTGGTCTCATTGTCTTCCCCGAACAATGACAGTCAAGTTTTGTCTATAAATAAAAGACTGATATTAAGAAGGAGATGAATGCATTCATGAAAAATTTTGAATGAGGTAAAAAAAGAAAAAAAAAAAAGCACAATTGTCTCTGTGACCAAAAATATATGTCTTTGTTGGTGCCTCCAGAGCCTCCTTTTGCATTTGGAAGCTGATTTCTTGCACATGTAACTCATCACCCAGCAACTGCCTCCACAGCACATAAATGTGTTTTATTTTACGTATTTTTTCAAGTGGCTGAACATTTGACCCAAAGATTCCTTATGAAGGCAGGGCAGTTGTTTGTTGGTTGGGTTGGTTTCTTTTTTTAGTGATAATGATGCAAAAAAGAAAAAAGAAAGAGAAAAATGGGGAAAAGTTGGAGTCTTCCATCCTTCCATGTGAGGAAGGACATGTGGACAGGTCAAAATAATCATCCTTGCAGGAATGACATCCAAATAATGAAATTCCGACTAATTGCTTCTTTCCACTTTGCTTTTGCCGAAGTTCCAATAGTTCAGTTCCCATTTTGGTTTCCTGCTTCAGCTGAAGGATACATCCTTGCTACTTGGCGGGGAAATTTTACTTATGGATGGCGTTTTTTACCATTTTTAGACATTTTTCTGGTTATCAGCATGGGGATTGTTTTATTATCCAAACATGTGCAGTGGTGTCAGCAAAGCCCCCTCTGCAGAAACCTTAAAACTCCTTTAGGGTGCCTTGATGCATGATATCACAATCCCTCAAATGCTGACCCTCCTCTTCAGGATTCCTTTGGATTTGGGCTTTAAACCTCACTTGAGCTGGCTCCCGAGACAAGAATTTGTCAAGTAGGTGTTTTCTAACCCAGAATGGACACCTTGATGTGTCCCCTTGGTGGAGACACATTAAAAAGACCTGAGCCCTTCTTATCCTTTGTTCTGTTTCAAAGAAGGGAAGTCCCTGATTTGATTTGGGGTTTTTTTTGGTTAGGAGATTACCACAGTCCACTCCCACCCTGCAGTGTTGAAGCCTTATCAGATCTTGTGGGTCTTCTTGGGAAATAGGGATCACCAGGCTGAACTCTTGGCTCATTCCCCAAAAGAAGATCCTCTCAAACATCTTCCTCCAGTGCCTTGCACATCTAAACCTGGGTGGGATGCACCAGGAAATCAATTCTGCAGAAGGGGATAAACGCAATGCCCACTCTCTTCTGCTTTCATGACAAGCAGGGGGAAAAGAACTGAGCTGGAATCTCTTGTGCAGGGACAGAGGGGAGATCAACGAGATGTGACACCACGGTCCCAGCCAGGAAACCACATCCAGTGTCACATTGCACACAACTCCCCCTCATTCCAGCCATCTCCTCCTTATCCTGGCTCCATTTCAGCGATGGGTCAGTGAATTTTTCCTCCTGGCCATGATCTAAAGCAAGGCCCAGGCATGGCCACAGATCTGATTTGGCAAAGTCTTCTTAAAAGAAACAACCCCCGGAGCACTCTGAGCTCCTGGAGAACACTCGGGCTGTCTGACAGCTGATGCTGTTTTATGCACTCAGCCATCCTTTCATTCACCAGAAATGTATTGCATTAAGATTTATTAAATTACATTTATTAAATTAAGAAACAAACTTGAAGCGAGCTGCCTCCATTTGCATAATGGGAGGCTGTGCAGCAGATGGGGAATGGGGACTGTGGGCAGGCAGCACCACACAGGAGCCTGCAAGTTTGGGAGATGGATATCCTCCAGAACACTCTCCCAGTTGTCTCCACATGGAAAATAACCACAATTTCCATGGACTAGGTGGTGACAGCAGGGTCAGAGGCAGGGGACAATGAGCAAACTCCTGGACCCCAGCTGGCTGGGACAACCTTATCTATTCAGCTTGTTCATCTGGAGCTGGCCTGTATTCCCAAATAAACCTTTGGAGGACTTCTGGAAAAGCATAGCAAATACAAACAAATGTAATTTTCCCAAGAGGGCAAATGCTGCCCAGATACTCACACAACCCTGCATAAATAAAGCTGGCAGTGATTTCGCATCCAATTCAGCAAAGTGGAGGAGAACCACTGGCCAAAGGAAGTCCTAGGTCTCCTTTTAATTAATTGATTTGTTAATTTTGATACCGAGAAATTATCTCATCATCACCTGATCAGTGTCTGGGTAAATAACAAATTCTGGAAGACAAACAAGGAAAGGCTCCTGGGGCAGCAGAGAAAGATGATGAAATTAGGAGCAATTTATGCTTCATAATCCTGAGCCTGCTTTAATGAACAGTTTCATGCCAGGTAAGGATCCTGTTGGTGGCATGAATTACTCTCTCCCCACACAGAGGCAATCCCAGCAAGAATCTTGGGCATTAGTCAATTATTTACCTGATTAACAGATTCCCTGTTAAGCTGCATATCAGGTATTTATCACTGAAATTAACTTAGAAAAATGAGTGCACAATTGCAAGGAATTGCTCAAAGCCAGCTGGAGAGACATGGAATGAGATGCTGCTTGGATGAAACATCTGTAACCCAGCTTGTCCTGGATCCACTTCCTTGTGGCTGATCCCATCCCAGAATTCAGAAAGACCAGGCTTAGAGGATTGCCTGTGCTGAGCCAGATGTGGGTTATCACAAAATCACAGAATGGCCTGGGAGGAACCTTAGAGATCACCCAGCTCCACCCCCCTGCCACGGGCAGGGACACAGGGAACCTTTGGATAGCAGATCCAGGAGGATGGGAAGAAGGGACAGAGCAGGCAGAGGAAAAATGAGAGATGAGCATCAGGTGAGGGTAAACAGCTCAAGACAACAACAGTGAGGCCTGGAGGCCAGGGGTCAGTGAGGTCCAAGGATGCAAATTAACCACTGACCTGATTTTCTGCATTTCCACCAAGGTCGTTCAGCACCTTGGGAAATTGGGCCACGTCTGTTCCACTGACAGAAGGGGGTTTGTACTTTGGGTTTTGTGGAGTTTTTTTCCTGGTCTAAGTAAAACCAAAGACTTCCTTCTCCCATGGGAGAGTTTTTAACTGTCTCCTACCTCTTGCTTGAATTCCAGAGCTCACTGATCATCAAACAGCCCTTCCCTCACAAAAAGCTGTCCATTAATGATCTCCGGGAGAAACAAATCAGATCTTGCTCATTGATTTGAACCTAAACTGGCCACAAAGCTGGAATTAAGACCAGCTGTGGAGAAGTGGTCAGACCTAGATCAGCAAACTGTTAGTCAGGGGTGATTTGAGTCCTGGATTAGTTAAACCACAGATCCACAGTGGTGAGAGGCTGCAGAGAACTTCTCCTGACACTTCTGTGCCCCACAGAGCCGGCACTGGGTGGACTTTGGAGCTGAAACTCCCCAGCCCTGGACTGTGGAGCATCTGGTGTGCAGATCTCCCTGGTGCTAATTCCTCACAGATCAGCCCTCATTAGAGCCAATACCTGACAAGTTACAGCTCCTGCATTCCTTCCTTGGAGTTATATTTAGATCCCTGCTTTAGCTGTACCCTTGTGTTTATTCCCCCAGGCACGCATTACAGCCAGCTCCAAAATGCTGATATGCTCTAGGTGTTGGTGACAAGATGTAAAACCTGCAGGGCTCCTTTTGCAAGTGCTGTTTGCACAAGTTTTGCAGTCCCCACCCCAGGAAAAGGTTTGCTTGCATTGCTTTCCTTTTATTTCCATATATTCCATTTAGTAAAAATATTGTAAACCAGTAAAAGCTAAGGAAAACCTCATTCTTCTATGCACTAAGTCTCAAACCTTAATTTTCATTTGTTTCTCCTCTTACAACACAGTAAAAATGTGACTTTCATCACCAGAGCTCACACCCTGTGGGGCAAAACTTTAGCACTATAAATTGTATATTTGAGTTCAGTGCTCATCCAAAGCCACCAGTTTATGTGCCCACAGAAGTTAAGTTAGACTTTGGACTTGTCTAGACACAAGCTTTACGTTAATTTAATTTAAACTGGCATATTTCTACCAGAATTTAATTTCAACTAGCGTAATTCAACCAGAGCGTGTTGTTCGTTGACTTTTATTTCAGTTTAAAACTTTATGTTGTGTTTTTTTAGCTGAGCTACTACACTGCATCACCCAACAGCAACTAAACAGACACAGAAACCATGAATAAATAGATAGAACAGCACCATGAAAAATGCTGAGCAGATCGAAACACGCCAGTTTAAAAATGGACCCTGGAATAAATCTTGAGTGTCTGGGGATTTTAGTGTGGCACCTAGGAGTACTTTGAACATCTCTTACTCTACTTTCTCATGAGAAAATGATGGAAGATTCCATTCAACTCTTAGCCAGAGCTGCTTGACACTAATTCCCTGGAGAGAAGGAGCTGGGACCCCAAGGTCAGCATGGAACTGTGTGATTACACTATTTTCAAATGGATATTGGGCATCAACGGAGGAAGCCAGTTCTCTTCTGCTTAAAGGATCAGAAGAGAATCAGAAGAGACAACAGAACAAGATTCTTTGGGCAAATCAGGCATTTCTGGCCATCCTGGAAGCACTGGCATGTGCATGTTGTCCCATAGCATTAAAATGAAATCCCCAACTCCAGGCATATTTTAATGCATGATTCACCATTTCCCCTGGGGGTTTCTTTTTATGTGTTCCCCTTCAGGCTCAAAATCTCTACTTCTGCGTGAAAACACCTCCAAGACAACCAATTTTCAGGGGCAGCAATTTAAGGAAAAACAAGGAACGTGCCCCACGACACAAGCTGACATCTGTAACGCACGGAAAACTCATCCTTCCCAGAAAACTCATCCAAGAGAACCGAGCTGATGTCGGGAAGGCGATTCCTGTGCAAAGAGGGGAAAGGAGCCAGCGCTTCCCTTCTGCCCAGCCTGACGTGCCCGTTCCATGCACGGCGTTTGGGATGGGGATCCATGTGCAGCAGGCATCTGTTCTGGTAAAACACATTATGGGGAGAGCTGTGAGAAAGTGGGGATGCGGGAGTGTGAGACCCTACAGTGCCATGAGGAGTCTCTGCTGTCGCATCACGGAGCACGTGGCACCGTGGTGATGCCTGAAGAGGCCAGCCTAGAAACAGAGACTGGACAGGAGGAAGGGAATAAAGGTGGATATTTATCTGAAAGGCCTTCAGAGGNTCCTTGGAGAGCAGCCTGGAGAGGCTTTGTTCTGTCTGTCTCAGCATGAGAGAGCAGCAGCTCCCAGGCTCCAGGACACTGCAGAGTTACACACTGGGAATGCAGGATTTGAAAAATATAAAAGCTAAAACTTTGGCCATCAGTGTGTACAAACGGTGTCACACTCACGGCATGGTGTGGGGCCACAGGGATGTGTCAGAAGGGTGTTGGAGCAGGGTGTGGGTGTGCAGCTGTGGGTGTAGGGGGACAGCGAGATGAGGTCCTTGTGATGCCTGGGGAGACACAGCCCCCTCAGCATTTTGCTTGTATTTCACTCATTTTGCAGCCTTTTTGCGCTCCGTGCTTTGTTTTTGTCTGCTGTGTTTTTGCCCGTTGTGTTTTTGCAAATGCATGTCCTGGCTTCATGCACTGAGGGAATCATGGAATGGTTTGGGTTGGAAGAGAATTTGCTGATCATCTTGTTCCAACCCCCTTGCCATGGACAGGGACACATCCCACCATCCCAGGCTGTTCCAAGCCCCATCCAACCTGGTCTTGGACACTTTCAGGGATCCAGGGGCAGCCACAGCTTCTCTGGGCACCCTGTGCCAGGGCCTTCCCACCCTCACAGCCAGGAATTTCTTCCCAATATCCAAACTAATCTTTCTCTCTGTCAATATCAAGCCATTCCCTGTGTCCTATCACTCCAAGACCTTGTCCCAAGTCCCTCTCCAGCTCTCTTGGAGCCCCTTTAGGCATGGGTAGGAAGTCTAAGGTCTCCCCAGACCCTTCTCTTCTCCAGGTCGAACACCCCAACTCTCTCTGCCTGTCCCCATAGGAGATTCTCTGTAATCTAGATTGAGGTGTGTGTGCTTCAATCACATGAATTCTATAATAATAATGTTCAAATACACATTAGAGACAGTGCTGCATCACCCCCTGTGCCAGGCACGTGTGTGCAGTGTGCTCCAGATCCCCTGCAGTGTCCAGCATCGGGGGATACTTGACAGGACAAAGTCCCCTAAAGTGCTGTCTGGTAAGAAAAACCCTATTTAAATATGCCCATGTCACCGACAGAGACAGAGCGTGACATTTCCACTGCCTGGAGGGAAAATATTTTATGCAGCTGCACATTAGGTTTGTCAAACAAGTCAAGGGAAAAGAAGATCCATCTTGCATCTCATCTCCAGGATGGGGATGGCAAAAGCAGCAGTCTGGAAAGCTCTGCATGCATGAGACACTCTGAACCTTCACTCTCTGTCTCACTCCTTCCAAAAAAATGTTATGAGCCATGGAGGGAGGCAGGAGGACAGGAAAGAAACAGGTAAAAGAAGAAGTTATGAATGTAAATGTAAGTAATGAAAATGAAACAAGAGACAAAGCTGTGAATGTGATCAGAGTGGTCACCCTACCCTGGCAATGTTGGTTGTCTCACTTCCATCTCACCCCTCACCTCCTGAGTGTCTTCTTCTCCTACAACGACTGAAGGATTGATGCTCTACTGTCAGAAATTACCTTTTCTAGCACAGACCACAGGGATGTCCATAGAACTCAGACTGTGTAGGTCCAACTCCCATCTCAAGCTCACCAACCATTTCCAACCCATCTCTTGCTCCCCTCTGTCTGTGTCTCTGTGCATAAAATGTTAATGGAAGGGAACAGAATGGATTGAATTGCCACCTTTTATTGGATCAACTCAAAATTGAATAAATCAGGCACAGTTTTGGGTTAGACTTGAATATCCACACTGGGTTTTTTTTCCATTTCTTTTGCTGACATTTAAGCTGATTATTAGATCTGCTACAGGGTGATACTTCCATTTAACTCATTTTCTCTAAACACATTATCTGACTTGTAGATGTAGAAAAATCCCCCCACATTTTCCTGTGGCATATACAGGCTATTTATTCCTGGTTTTCTTAATTATTATTCACAGTAAGCTCTCACTGCATGGCATTTTGGCATGGGCTGCCAGGATGGGCTTGTCCAGCAAGAGCAGAATTAAAGCCCTTCCAGAGGTGCAGCATCAACAGATTTAAGATCCCTTTTTGGCTGAGGTACCCCAGAGGAAAATGATAGAGTTTAGTAGCAGATGATGTCTGGAATATTGGGAAAGAGCAGGGGTCTCTCCTGTAGGATCCATCACTGCACGTCCTTCAGCAGGATTCCCAGGAGAGAGGGGAAAAGTAGTGGAAGGTTGAAAATGGTGACTGAGGGTCGTTTAATTTACTTTGTTTGGTAAAAAGAGACAGTGGAGGGAGGGAGGTTAAGTCATGGATAAAGCCAGGCATGCCATGGATGGGAATTCAAAATTCACAAAAATAAGACCATCTTATGGTCTGTGGAGTATCTCAGAGCAGGGTAGGAGATCAGCCCCCAAAATGTGCTGCCTGGGCCACAACCAGACACCCAACATCCAGTCCAGTGACCCTGATGACCCTTTCAGATGGACAATTGGCCAGGAATCCCAGACTTTGGCTCTTGGTACAGTGAATAGAGAGAAACAGCTCTGAAACCCGCGGCTGGTTTGAAGAGAATTCTGACATCTCTCTGCTGGTTGTTGCAGGCTCTGGCAGCACTGAGGAGCAGCAGGCTGGGTTGTTGACTGTCCCTTAACGTTCTCACAGTTGGTGTGTCAAATATGGTTTGGGACTACAGAGGGATTTGAGAAATTCCTGCAGGGTTTGATCAAGAAAGCTGTCTGCCAGGCTGGCCAGGTCCGTGTGTCCGTCCAGGACACGGCAGGACGCTCTCTCTGGGACAGCTGTCCTGCAAAGGCTTCTGGAGGTTGTTGGAAAGTGAAGCAGGACTGCTCAGCTCGGTGTGAAATCCCTGGCATTAAACGCCATGGGCAGCGCAATCCCTGCTTCTGCAACAGATGGAGCGAATTCCAGGCCAGCCTCTGCTTTGCAAACACTCCCAGGAACAGCCTCCCCACAGCAGAGCTGCTGCTGCTGCCACTGACTCACCACAGCATCCCAAACTCCATGGAATTGCCAAGCACAGACCACTGGGAATGTCCTTGTCCCCGTCCCAACCGGCTCAGGCTGCCTTCCAAAGGTCAAAGAGCCAAGTCCTTTGGTGTGAGAGATAAAAACAACCCTGCTCCTGCCAAAATATGGTCTGGGCCATCCCTCCTGGGAAGGTGGCGGGGAAATGGTGGATTTGAAAGCTCCTGGTTGTTTACAGCTCTTGGCTCTGCCTGGTACATTGAGTGCTGGATAAATCCCTCAGAATTCTGGGGTCAGAGCATCCTCCCTCCAGACAAGCTGCAGGATTTCCCTGTAGATCCATCACCAGGCACATCCAAAGGGCTTCCAGCCCTCTCATTCCACCCTCACATTCCCCACTCTGGGAAGAATCCCTGAGCCATGACATGGACTGATCGATGAAGCCATGCCCTGGGAACTCCCCATCACTGGAAGTTGTCACTGTCACCTGAGGAATCCTTCTTTCACCTCTTTGCTGCAAAAATCAGAGCTTGTCCTCCTTTCTGAAGTGTTTTCTATAGGTACAAGACACAGCTCTCAACAACTTCATCACTGCCCACTCCTCCCTGAAACTGGACCTTCCTGATGATGACAAACACCAGGCAGGGACAAAAACAGGAAGGAGATTTCATCCTGAAATAGTGCCAGAGCGAGGACAGTGCTCCCCCCACATCACACAGGGCAGCCAAGGAGCTGAGATTGAAGCAAGCTCTGGGTTGGGCACCAGAGCTTCCCAAACCAACGAGGAAATTCGGGGTTTCATCTTCATTCTGTGGTATAATCTGACATCTGCTGCTGAAAACATCTTCCATGCACACCGTCATTTATTTTTATTAATGGGTTTGCACTGATGAATTCATGGAGACAGGTAAATGGGAAGAATGTTTTGCACTGCTATAACATTTTCTAACCTATTCTCATCTTTTCTGTCCATATAGTAACTTCCATAATTTTTAAAGAATGTTCAAAGTAAAAATAAAACTAATTCTCCAAGCTTTCAGGTGGCCAATGCAGCATTCCAAGACCTTTGTTCCCCCTCTTTAACTTGACTCAAATCTGGAGTTTTCCCTGTCTAAGTCTGACCATTTGCTGTACAGACAAGGCTCTAAAAACTCAGTTTCAGACCAGAGAAAAGTCTGTGCTTAGAGTTTCCCTTGCAGAATATGCTCCTTTTCCCCCCACAAATGAAATAAAACAGCAGAAGAAATTAAATTATCAATTCCAGCCTCAAAATAACTCTTGTAACAACTTGCTGCTGAACCAGGTGTCTGAACACACACGCCAACACCCCAACATGTGCACGCACACAGAGCCCAACTCCCAGCCCCTCCAGGCCTCCTTCTGTGCCAGTTTTCTGATCAAACTCACTTCAGGAATCATCAGTTTCATCTTCCCTCACCTACATCAACGATTTTCCCCGTGTCCATGGTCATTACAGCCTTTTGTACCTTTTTGCTCCCTCTAGTTCCCTCTTCAAAGCCAGTCCTTTCATTCCCACTCCATTGTCATGGAAGGACTCGGGACTTTTGACAAAGGAAAATGACAAATTTTATTACAATTCATCTCATCCCCCTCCTTCTCCCTCCCTGTCCACTGGCCGAGAATCTGGCAGGAGCTGGGATGCTGCAGGTCAGCACTGGAGGCTGCCTGCCCTCCAGTTTACCTGAGCATTGCGTGGAATTAACGGACATCACAGGAAGAACAAAGCTCACCCCTACATCAAGGGAGCACTGTAAAAATCATCACACACCCAGTTCTCCTCGGAAAAAAATCTTTTTTTTATGGGAAGATCAGTAGAGCTTACAGATGATCCATCCCTCCACATAGATATATTTGGAAACTGCTATTCACCCCAAAATAAATCTCTTTGCTGAGCGTAAAACCACCTGAGGACACGCGGCAGTTTGCAATAATCTTATAAATATTAGGTGTCTTTGCCTCCTTATCATTATTCATCTCCTGGTGCCATGAAAGCACGTATTAAAAATAATCATTAAAAAAAAAACCCTTAGTGAGGACTTTATTTGGAAGAAGAGGGATCATTTAAAAGCATGACCTGTCAACCCAAGGGTGCAGCCAGGGGAAACTGGGTCAAAAATACGGAGAAGAAATGTTCAGTGGGCAGAGGAAATAATCCCAAAATGGGAGAATGTTGAAGCTGTACAAAGGTAGAAGTTAGGGAAAAAATTACAGTAAAAAAATTTTCTATTGTTATGTCTGCCAGTCCTCAGAATAAATCTATGAACTGGGATCAAACTGAAATTTGGGTATTTCTGCGGTTTTTTTCCCTCCCCTTACCAAAAGGGCATTAAAGAAAAACAACAATGAGAATGGTTCAAATGGTCTGTAAAGGAAAAAATAATTTCATTTTAGTCTCCTGCAAGGAGGGGAAAGAAACGAACTGCTATATTTAAAAGAGGGGAAAGTCAACATCTCTTTAAACAATAGCTTGCAGGACAGAATAGGCATCCAAGATGCAAAAAAAATGTGTTTAGAGGCTGGTTGTTCTCCAAAGTGGTTGCACTCCACAAAAACACACACTCTTCCTTTCCAAACAAACTGACTCCTTCAAATAGGCCAACTTTGTTTTTTCCAGGGTTTTCTCTTTCCAGAGCACAATGAAGATCTCCCAGGGAGAGCAGAAATCCACTGAGTTTCTGCAGGGGGAAAAATCCCTTTGCACCCAAAGCCGATGATTTGCATGCTGGAAGCAGAGCCCTGCAAAGCCAGGCAGGGTTTCTGCTCTGCTTTTCCCAAAGTCAGCTCTTTTCCACATCCAGCAGTCCCCCAGGACACGAGCAGCAGCAGCAAAGCAAAGCTGAGCCCACACAGGCCTGAAATCCATCTCATTAGTCCACCTTTGCAGCCTGCAAATGGTGAATCCAAGCTGAATCCCAACTGGATTTTCCAGCAGCTCGGCCGTGAGAGGAGACTGCTGCCTGCTCCTTCTGTCCTTGAACAGGAGAACGCCTGGACAGACACTTAAAGAGTGACAAAGTGTGTCTGGACAGATTTGTCCTGCTTACCTAAGTTGAGTCCAGACAGAGGACAAATTAAATCACATTTATCTGCTCCTGCTGCTTGTCAGCCCATCATTCCCACTCTGCCTAGCTGGAGAGTGTCACCCTGTCCTCTACAGAGCCACGCCAAATGAGGAGTCACGGGTGGAATGAACCCTGTCAGCATCAGGAGAAATGTGAAAATAATAAATCTTAGAATTATGGGGCTTGCCTGGAAAAAGGTGAAGCATCAACAGCTCCAGGAACTCAACCAGCTGCCCTTGTTCCAGAAATAGTGATGCAGTGACTTTTTTGTCTTGGGGCTGGACACTGAGCACCAGTGCCCACCTGGATTTCTGCTCTCCATCCCACAAACAGGTACAGGCACCAACACCTCCCACACGCTCACAGGTACAGGCAGACACAGACACAGGGCTAAAACTGAACGTGTGAAATGCCCGTGGCTACGTGTAAACAAGCTGTCCATGCTCCCTCCTCAGAGAGCACAGAGACACAGGGAGGGTGGGGGGAAGGATCCTGGGAAGGATCCAGGGAAGGATCCAGGGAAGGATTAGTGGAATCCTGGTACAGACACCTAAGGAAGTGAGAGGGGTCACAGCACAAAAATAACTCTGTCTCTCCATCGACTGCAGTGGAGTGTCAGGTGAAAAAATCAGATCAAAATCATCATCACAGAACCATGGAATGCCTTGGGTTGGAAGGGAGCTTAAAGCCCATCCAGTGCCACCCCTGCCATGGGCAGGGACACCTTCCACTGTCCCAGGGTGCTCCAAGCCCCATCCAGCCTGGCCTTGGACATTTCCAGGGACCCAGGGGCAACCAAAACTTGTCTGGGCAACAGGAGATGTTTCCACGGTAGACAGAGGTTAGTGGTTTTCCTTGGTGTGTCTCAGTTTCCTGGGAGCTCCTTCCATCCCAGCACAGGACACCAGGAGAATACCAAAGCCTGAGGTTTGCTGCCAAAATTCCAAACGGACTTGAAGGACCATGACTGGTTTAGGTCTATTTCTATTCTACCTATAGAGCCTGAAGATCCAGTTAAAGAGGTGAGGCCATTAAATTTACAGGCATTTTAATTCCAAGCAATTATATAAACCCTATCTGCTTGTAGAGAAAGCCTCCCTGTGTCACAGCTAATATTAATTTTAAATCTCCAACCTTTTCAAATTAATGTGAAACTGTAAGTTTCCACATTCTTTGATTAAACATTCTGCTGTGTAATGACTACTTTATTATTTCCCCCCTCCAAATTACTGATTGTTGTCTTACATTACAGCCTCATCGGTACTTATTAAATTAACAAGACTTTGAAACACTTAATGAATCAAAACTCATCAAGTGTTTCCAAAGTTAATAACTAATCTAAAGATTCTTTCTTTTTTTTTTCTCACTCTATATCTGCATGTGAAATTTATACATTCCCCACACAATCGCTGAAGTTCAGATGGTCCTAATCTCATGAAAGATTTATTACCCCACAGCTCAGTGATTTATTCAACGTTTGCTGGAGCAACACGTAGCATGTGTGAGGAAGGGAGGAGTGTCTCTATTTATTATTTCATTTCCAAGGCTTATTCCAAGTTCTTGGGACCCCCCCATGTGTGTGTGTGTGTGTGTGTCTGCAGACTGGTGCTGAATAACAAATTTGTGGTTGTTAAATTGGAAGTGGAAGCTTGGGGTGCACAAAGGATGGCCAAAATCCAGGGAAGAGTGACTGCATAGTGACAGGGACAGAATAATAGAGAAATTGCTCCTCTGCGTTCTAAAACGTAAAACCAAAAGGAAAAGTTTTTTTTCAGGATTGTGAAAAAGCAAACAAGCCTTCCCATCAGATGTTAAAAGGAAAATTAATGATATAGGGGAGATATGCTTGGCAGATTTTCGGGAAGGGTGTGGAGGTGCAGCATGAAACCCAGCAAGAACCAGTATGACAGCATCTTTATCCCCAGGCTGTTCAGCATGGAGAAGGGAAGGATCCAGGGAGAGCTCAGAGCCCCTTGCAGGGCCTAAAGGGGCTCCAGGAGAGCTGGAGAGGGACTGGGGACAAGGCATGGAGGGACAGGACACAGGGAATGGCTTCCCACTGCCAGAGGGCAGGGATGGATGGGATATGGGGAAGGAATTCCTGGCTGGGAGGGCGGGAAGGGGCTGGAATAGGATTCCCGGAGAAGCTGTGGCTGCCCCTGCATCCCTGGCAGTGTCCAAGGCCAGGTTGGATGTGGCTTGGAGCAACCTGGGATGATGGAAGGTGTCCCACCCATGGCAGGGGGTGGAACTGGATGAGATTTGAGGTTTCTTCCAACCCAAACCATTCTGGGATTCTGTGAAGTCTTTTGGAGTAGAAACTGTTCCAGGGGAATAGCTTGGCGAGGAGAAAGCAGAGGTTTTCCAATAATCCAGTAACTCCAATTATTCCCAATAATCCAGTCACTCCAATAATTTTCAAGCATTCAGTAACTCCAGCAGAGATGTCTCCCAGTGAGCAGAGCACAGGGAAATGCCCTTCCTGCTCACCTGCACCCACAGAGCCTGGCAGAGGGGCTCAGAATGGAGATTACCAAGACGAGAAAGGGAAGAGGAAATGCAGGAAAGGGAAGGGGAACAGCAGAGAGCTGGCAGGATGACCACAGCAGCACGATCCAGTCTCCAGCAGCAGAGCAGGCCCAGGTGCTCAGCTGCCCGCGTGGAGCCTCCTGCAACTCGAACAGGATTTATGCTCCGTCCATATAAATTGCATCTC
Organism: Pachycephala philippinensis; assembly: GCA_013397055.1. Lineage (NCBI taxonomy): Eukaryota > Metazoa > Chordata > Aves > Passeriformes > Pachycephala > Pachycephala philippinensis. The sequence continues at coordinate 235,058 of VWZT01012767.1, read as the reverse complement.
TCTGCCAACAGCGTGATAAATGTACCCTACAAAGCTCCCTCAGGCCCCACTACCCTTTTCCCCCTGCCCTGCACCATCTCTGCTCTCAGCTACCTCGGGGCAGCTGGATTTGTGATTATCCACTCCAACACCCCATTAATCTCGGGCTCCCTTTTACACGTGTAGGAAGAGAAATCTTTGTGCAGTGACACTGCTGTAAAACAGGGAGCCTGAAGTGCAGCCCCGCTCAGACAGAGCTCACGAGCAGCTACGGGGGTTGTGAGGAGAGACCAACGACCAGAGAAGAGAAATCCAACCCAGCCATATGGGGCTGGGTGACAAAACCCATCAGGCAGCTACGGGAGAGGGGAAATTCATCCTCAATTTGTGCTGCAGCAGCTGAGACCCGAGAGTGGCCTTTTAACTGGATTTTACACCAATTCTCTCTGATGCATTGTGAGGAGAGAGGCAGGCGCAGAAGGGCCGTGGTTCAGCCCTGGAGGCAATTGTGGAGGAAAATGCAATTACATCTGGCTGCTGAACTTGCCCTTGCCTTCCCCGGGCTGCACGAGCTGTGCTCTCGCCTGGGAAAACAGAGATGCAAAAGGAAGGGATTGGAATAGATGGCCCTGCTGTTCCTATCAGTGACCCCATGCCCGGGCTCCCTATTCCCTGGAAAAATCTTCACGCCATTCCAACCACGGAGTAATTGCAACCAGGGCAGGTGGACCTTGGCCCAAACCTCACTGCCCACGGCTCACAGAAGACTCGTCTCGCACTCTGGAGATATTTTAGAGCAGTTTCTCCACAGACTGTGCTGGAATTCCACCTTTCCTCTCCTCACTTCTCTTCCCGTGTGCTCACCAAGGTGTGGGAGGAGGAACATCCCACAGCCACGGTGTCACTGATGCCTAAAGAGGCCAACCTAGAAACAGAGACTGGACAGGAGGAAGGGAATAAAGGTGGATATTTATTTGAAAGGCCTTCAGAGGCACACCCTGGGCAGGCCAAAGGCTGCACCCAAGATGGACCCCGAGTCACGAGTTCTTCACACTTTTATAGCTTTGGGCCATTTGCATATCAGCATAATTTCACCAATTAAACTGTAGCTAATGATGTAATTTCCCCTCAGCTTGCCCCCCTTCTCAAGATGCTGGGTTACACATTTTGGGCCTAGGCCGGGCTGGGTGTCCTTGGAGAGCAGCCTGGAGAGGCTTTGTTCTGTCTGTCTCAGCATGAGAGAGCAGCAGCTCCCAGGCTCCAGGACACTGCAGAGTTACACACTGGGAATACAGGATTTGAAAAATACAAAAGTTAAAACCTAAGGCATCATCACGAGAGCCACTACTGATGGAGCACAAAGCAGAGGGAAGATGAATCCTCTGACAATCCATGGGGCCAGGCTTCCTTCCATATGAGTTAGGGTTTACCTCAGGAGGTGACTGGAACTAAATTCACCCCCAGGATCTCACCACATCTGCAGCATGAAAATCCCCACTGCCTCTTTTCCCTGTTCCTCACAGCAGTGGTGGTTTTACTTCCCTCCTAGTGGGAGTGAGTTAATTAATTAATGCATGTGACATGAATTACCACTATCACCTTCCCTGTTCCAGTTATCCCTCTTGATCCAGAGAATCCATTTGTCCTAAAACACCAAGATCTGGCTCAAAACAGGGACAAACTGGAGCTGAGCTCCATCTCAGTCATTTATTTCTGTCTCCTTACAGATTCCCAAGTAAGAGTGAAGCCCTCCCATGCCTGGTGCTGAGCATTTTTATCAAACCACGACATGTGGTGATGTTTTTAAGGTCAGAGATGAAGTGACTCGTCTGCCTTTCTGGCACAGAGTCCTCCCACTGCTGGTGAGGTGTGAAACCAGATGTCCTGACCTCCAGGCTGGTGTCTCACCCCAGAGATTAAACCCCTTCAAACCCAAAGCTGTCTTACTGAGGGGTGAGGAGGAATTTGGATGTGGAGCCCGCCAAAGAGGCAATTTTGAGCCAGAGACCACACAGAGCCCTCCAAAATACCCCAACCTGCCAGCAGCATCAAGTAGTCCATAAATTATCCTTGAAACCTTCTGGTTTTAATCAGCCCCAGTCCCTGATTACTCTTGGAACGTGACTCCAGGCCCCTGCATGGAGTATTTATCTTGCATTAATTAGATTAGAAAAGCAGGGGTATTCAATACACCAACTAATCAAGTCGAGGGATCAATACAACACGTGGCAGAGCCTTCCAATGTCCTCACTCTGCAAGATGACAATGAATCAGTTCCAAGAGGTGCCCAAAATAACACTTGGTGACTTAACAGAGGGGAAATGTGAGCTTTCATCTGTTTCCCCGCTTGAGAAGAAAGAGATGGTGCCAGGGTATAAAAAACCATTCCTGCAGGGCAGAACTGGCGGAGCTGAGCAGTAAAACACAACTCCAGGTCTTTGGCCAATGTGGAAGGGTAGCCAGGACTTCAGGAGCATTAATTACAGCCAACCAAGGTGCCAGGTAACCCTGAGGCAGCAGCTCTAGGTCTCGTTGTCAGGAGGGATTTCTCAGGAATTTTGGTGCTGTGTGGTTCAGCCATTGGGCCATGACAGTACTGAGTTATTTGATGAGTAGTGCAAAAATAAATTAAGGCAAAAAAAAAGACCTGTCAGCAGCCATCAGCAGATGATGGAAGCACAGCCTGCCCTGTTCCAGGCAATGATGGCTTACCCAGGCAGGAATGGGCTTACTGAGTATTTCGGGGCATTGTTTATTATGGTACAGGGCTGAAGGGAGGGGGAGGTCCTGCCTGAAAGACAGAAACACAAAGAAAGGTGACCCTGAGTTCACGTCAGCATGGAACTGGGGCTGAGAGCCTGTCTGGTGAAGCCCTGTGGGCTCCTCAGGACTCACAAGAACAGTCTGCAGAGCTGTTTCCAACCACAAGCCATCCTCTGACAAGGATGAGCAGAGAGGAGCCCCCAAGCATGGATTTGATGTGAAAGATTGTCCAAGCAACCTTTTAACCTCCTGCTTTCCTCTCCCCTCCTCCAGAGCTTTCATCGCTGTTAGAAATTAAGTTATTAGAAGAAAATAAGTTGTTGCTGAATCAGTAGCTGCTTTTTGATACTCCATATGCTATTAAATTGTCCTGTTGGGTCGAGGGATGCTGGTTCCTTGTTTATAACAATAAAAAGCTGAGGATGGAGAGCCCTCACCTGATGCTGTCTTGTGTTTCTGCCCATTTTTTCCAATGCTTATAATTTGTCCAACATGACTTCCTAACCCAGACCACCCATTTTCATGGAATCATGGAATGGTTTGGGCTGGAAGGGACCTTCAAGATCATCTTGTTCCAGCCCCACTGCCATGGGCAGGGGCACCTTCCACTACGGTGTGGAAATAATGCCTCTGATCTAACTCAGACATTATCCTTCAAAGTGAAATTCGTGAGAGGGTGAAGACTCTGCCACCTGCCTCAAAAAGATGGGGAAATTGTTCCCATCGCTCACTGTCTGGAGGGAAACAGAATTTCTGCGTAAGCAGCGACTTCGTTAAATTAAATAATTAATTTTATTCCTCCTCTTCTGAGCATTTGCCTCACATGAATCCTGAGCAGAGGGGCTGCATTAGGGGAAGTCTGGCAGTCATCTCCTGCATCCCTCTGGCTGCAGCTCCATCCCAGCCCTGCAGAGTTGGATGTGCTCCCTTCTCCCTCTCGTCTGTCGCACGCAGAAGTTGTGCAGCGTCTCTGCAGATTGAGCTCCCACTCCAGTTAATTTTCTCTCTCCCCGTGCAGCCCGCAGCAGTTGGAGCCTGCACTGAGATGTAATGATCTCCTGTTTTTGTTCTTGTGAGTCAGACTCTGCTCAGCACAAACCTCTGAGCTAATCCCAGCGTGAACAGCTGTTTCTGGCAAAATGAGGGACAACAGGCAGACAGAGCTGCTCTGGCTGTTTGTTTCCTTCTTCTTCGGGAACTAAATCTTCCCAGTTAAAGTTCTTGAGGATGCCCATTAAGTTTATTGAGCTTGCAGGAGGTCTCAACTACAGCTCACTGTTTTGAGCTGGGCTGTTTAGAGCAGTGCTGAAAACATTTAACAACCTGGTGGGAGGGAGAGGAGAAGAACTCGATTGCAATTAAAGGGTGCGGGTTTTTTTTCCCAGAAATTATCATTAAAAAGGAAATGCTCTGCAACTGGAAACGTGGTGAATGTCAGAGAAGAGGTTTCAGTAGTCACAGTCACTGCAGGCTCTGCTTCCCTTGGCTTCCATGAGAAACCTTGTCAGAAAAGGCTGGATTAACAAGATTTGCTGTGTCCAGGGATTTATAGGCATTGGGAATGAAGGTGCTCCTTTACAAACTCCGTTTCCCTTCACTAACTGTGGATCACAAGAATACACAGGGCTCGGGATGAGATGAAAACCCCAGATCTGATCTTCGTTACAATTTTCCATAATGAAAGACTTCTCCTGGTCTGTTCTCCGCCTCCAGCCCGGGGAGGAGATGGAGAAGAGGTGGTGATGTGCCCCGAATTCCACGGCAAGTACATGCCTAAGGCAGAAATCCCCAGTGCCCTGGTTCTCTCTGCTCTCTGCTCTTCCCTGTCAAATCCCCCAAAAAGCAGAAAAATCCACAGATGTTGAGAGAAAAGGGATGATGAGGGACGTGCACACGCCAGGGTCACTTCATGGTGTATCCTTCTAACTCACTCTGTTCTTACTTCATCTTTCCTTCCTGGGAGCAGCTGATTTATCTTTATTATCCTCCTCTGTTGTCACTGTCATTAAATTTTGTTGAGCCAAGAGACTCCACTGTGTGCTTTAGTAATTCGATCAGGAGGGAGGGGAAGCAGAGCTGAGGTAATAGGCAGCATGGAAGAGGTCAGAAGCAGCAGCCAGTGGCACATTAAGGGAAATACAGATCCGGGCTTGCTTGGAAATGCTGATCCTGGAGCGTGCCTGAGCAACGGGCAGCAACAATCGGGACCAGCAGCGACCCCGTGCCCCTCTGCTTTGGCTGCCTCATCTCCCTAAGACCTGATCTTGCAGGGATGTCACATCCCAGGTTTTAGTCTGCCTTTCCCAATGCAAACCAGCCCCTGCAATCAGCAAGGGAAGAGCTCAGGCATTGCTTTTCCCAGCTCCCCTCTTTTCCACGCGCCTCTGAGTGAATCTGTGGGTTGTTTCATTTCGAGCATCAGCCACTAAATGAGCCCGGTGGCAAAGCAGTGGTTTATTTCTGCTATTTTATTTCTGTGGCAAGGTTTCCCTGCTGAGAGGAGAATCCCACGGCGCTCTGCCCTCGAACTGGGTCTGGCTGGGATGGAGTTAACTTTCCCAGATCCCTCCCAGAGCTGGGGACTGGCAGATGGGAAGGTGTTGGTAACACTCCAGTGTTTTGGCCACAATATCGAGGCTGTCTCTCCAACATTCCCCCCTCAGCAGCAGGCTGGGGGTGGGCAAGATCCTGGGAGGGGACGCAGCCAGGACAGCTGTCCCAAACTGCCCAGAGGGATATTCCAGACCACATGGTGTCTGGTCAGCAATAAAAGCTAAGGAAAAGGAGGAAGAGGAGTTGTGTTTGTTAGTAAAATATTTGTCTCCCAAACTGCCACACATACTGAAGTCCTACAGTCTGGACATCACCTGCTGATGGAAAAGAGAGAGCAAATATTTTGTTTTCCTTTGTTTCTGTGCACAATTCTAATTTCTGCTTTGTTAAACTGCCTTTATGCTGACTCACAAGTTTTTTTACATCTCATTTTCTGTCCTGCTGAGGGGAGTGATGGACTGGTTGGGTGGTGGGCACCTGGTGTCCAGCCAAGGCCAGCCCACCCCAGCCCCACTGCAGTTGTTCTGGTCCACATCTGAATGGACAAGAGTGGCAGAAAATTCAGGGAAAAAGGAGCTCCAAGGCCCTGGAAACTGAATTTATTGATCTCCCACAGATCAGAATAACAGAGAGAGAAAAGAGAAATTCTTTACCTCGGAGGTCAGTGGCAAAGCCCTGTTTCCTGAAGGCCAGGCCAGCACCCTGGTTGCTAATGCAGGTTGGATGAGACCCTGAGCAACCTGATCTGGTGGGAGGTGTCCCTGCCCATGGCAGGGGTTTGGAATGGGATGATCCTTAAGATCCCTTCCAACCCAAAGCATCCTATGATTCTGTGACTCTATGGGTAACCTCAGCCCCTCAACAGCTACAACAAGCTGGGAAGAAAACCCTGGATGCCACTTTTTTGGTGTTTCCAAAGCAGACCCTCAAAAAGCCTACACAGATTCGGGTTTTTTGTCCTTTTCTTCGGGGTTTATTTTCCCTGGTGTCTCATTACTCTGGGTAATGTTACACACCCAAGTGTCTTGTGGTCAGACACTTCTGTACGTGCAGCACCCCCACCCCATGTGCTCACCTGTGCGTGCACGAGAAGAAAACTGCAATTTGCTAATTATACAACCACATAAAATCATATTATTTTGGTCCACTGCACAAACCCCACATGTGTTTACCCATGTATATGCATACAAAGGAGACACAGCTCTTCTGGTGTATTTTAAATGGCTGTTTAGAATGAAAAAAACTTGCCAGCAACCCCAGTGACCACCAGTGACCAGTCCTGCTCTGGAGAGCGGTGTCAAGAATCCGTCACTTGTGTTGGATTGTGAAGGGAGCCTGCACATCCAAAACAGAGGGTGGGATCTCTTTTTTTACAAATATTCAACTGGGTGATCCTTAAGGTCTCTTCCAACCCAAACTATTCTGTGATTCCTGAACAGAAAAAAAGAAACCACATTTCTTTGTGCCTGTTTCTTGCCTTCACACACCCATGCTCTCACACACGTGCAAATACACACACAGACTTCATGGACTCCCTGAAAAAATATAGATACAATGAGAAAAAATATAGACAAGATGTCCAGGATTCCACATGCTATCTAAAGTCTAGCATAATAAACTGCAATTTCATTGGAATAAATTATGTATTAGTTTTTGAGAGTTTTAATTTGGTTGGGGTTTTTTTTCGTTCTTGAAGCTCATAAAGGCAACAATGAAAAATTACTCCAGAATTTATTCACTCTGCATGCTGGGAGAAACATTGTGTGTCTCTGTACATATGCAGATATAAAGCAGACCACGCTGTGATCTTATGCTGTTACGAGCAGACTGCAAGTTCCTGCACACCACAGAAAGAAGCAAAAAGCCATAAAAATTAAAGGAGCAGTGCAGAATTCCAGGATCTTTGTGGGCACATAGGAAGGAAGAGCTCTGGTTTGCTTTGGATGCTGGAGATGGCTGTTCACTTTCAGGTTATCTAGGCTGGAGCTGATCTTTGCTGGGTGATCTCCTCTCTACCTTCAGGCACTGAGGTGCTGGGCTAGATTTGGGACACTGCCCCAGAGTGTGACAAAATGCACATTTGTTGTGATGAGGATATGTTGTGATTTAGGCTGCTCTAAAAGTCCTCTGTGCACAAACCTCCAGTGAAGACCCCAATACTCCCCTAATTTTCACTGCAATTTCCTCTCTGGCCACAATCCTAACCCTGCCCAAAGGCTCCCAGTAGTCCCAGGCTGGTTGGTAGCAGCACCACGCTGGATGTGCCAAAATCTCCACAGTTCTGAAGTTATTTTTCAATTTTACTGCTCTCCTTCAGCTCTTTGTTATTCCATTCACAGGCCATGCCCAGCCTTCCCTCTGCACCTCCACCAAGGCTTCACAGCACCTTTGAGGTTCCAATTATGATGATAAACTGAGATAATTTGCATTTTCCTTTCCTTCAGTGTGGCTCAAACTTTAAGCCCATCTTTAGCTGTCTCTAAACCCTTAGGGCTTGATCTGGGGCTTTGTGTTACGTTTATCTTCCTGTTACATAGAAGTGTTCAGAAAATGCATGGATGTGGCTTTTAGGGACACGGTTTGGTGGTGGACTTGGCAGTGCTGGGTTAATGCTTGGACTCGAGGATCTCAGAGGGCTTTTCCAACCCTAATGATCCTGTGATTCAAAGAACAACTATACACATTGAAGCACAACTCCAGGGATAACAGAACATCCTCCAGCATCCAAGGATCAGCTGCTGAATCACTGCAGTGCCCAGAAGGTGAGAAGAGAATGGAAATAACCCAGGAGATGAACAAAACTTTCTGGAGGAGTGTCCTGATCCCTACTGCGACTTGTCCATAAGAACCAAGCTGAGGAGCTTCCACACCTCAGCTCCCCCAGGGAGCCATTTCCACAAATCCCCCGTGTCTCTCTGTGTTTGATGCACTCTGAGAAACAACCCCACAAATGTCCTTAAAGGGCTTTGCCATGGATCACTGATTTTCCTAATTTCTCCAGAGTTCTTTGTCAGCACTTTCGCCTCTGGGATCCCCAGACACATTTCCCACAGCAGTGATGTGGGTTTGGGTCTTTAAAGGCTTGGAACTGAGGGCTAAAAGGACTTTAATTACTGCAGGATTAGCTGCAGTCATCCTGCCACCCCTTGATGTCTGAGCCATGCTGCTAATTCCAGGTGGGTCATCTCCTGGAGTGGGATCTGTGTGCCTGGAGTGTGATCTCTCCTTCACAGAGTGCCTGGGAGCCAGACTAGGAGAAGGTGACAAGAACATCTCCATGGCTCTAAAGTAAAGCTCAGCTTGAGCTTGCCAGAACGTCCAGTCCAAGCACTCAGACTTAAAGCTGAAGAAGTGATATAATGATGTGATTCCTCAGAATCCATTTCTGGCCATTCTTTGGGTGGCAGACCCCAAAATCATCACTGTTCAGGCCACCTCAGATGCACAGAGCAACGACCTGGGCAAGCTGGGGACAGAGAGAAATGAAAGGGATCTGCTGCCCCCTCCCAAAGGGATGAGAATTAATTCACTGGGGGAAAAAGTATTCATTGCCCAGCAGAGACAAAGCCATGTGTGACAGAATGATTGGAATAATTGTCAACAACCTGATCTCTGCTTTGGGGCTGAGCCTTGGACAAAAATCTGAGCTGCTCCTTGGTGGCAGAGCCAGAGTTCCCAGCATCTCTGTAAGGATCACGGGGAATCCTGAGGAGGAAAAGCATGGACACTGGAGACAAGCCAAGATCCTTTAGCTGTGGTAGGGAGGGGACTTGAAGTAAAAATCGTTTTTGACAGACATTGCAAATAACTCCTTAAAATGAGCTGCTTTGGCTCTCTTTGCAAGCACTGCAGTGATGTAGCTACTGCTGAGGGTACCTCCTGTTATCCCAAAGTTAAACCTGCAGGAAATCAAGTGTATTTCACCCTGAAAGGGCCCATTTCCCTCTCCCACCACCAGCAGGTGTCTGGATGCTTTCTCTGGATGCTTTATCTGCTTTACCTCCTCAGCAGGGTGGATGCCCCCAGACTTCTCCCTCTTGGATGGTGCCAGCTTCAGGCAGAGGTTGAAAATGCTTCCTGCAGCCCTTTTTTTGGCAGGGAATCCACAGCTGCAGCTCTGCTCTGCTCCCCTCTCATTGATAAAAGGTGTCCCTTCTCACAGAGATAAGTGCTTGAGGGATGCCCTTGGTGCGTTCGCAGCTTTGCCCCAGTAGTTTTATGGTTATTGGCTGGAGCTGCAGCTTTCTCAAAGGAAGCCAGAATTAAAATAGCTTTCTATATTCCTTGAGTACCTTCCATCATCCCTTGGCAGCAGCCATCCCTTCACATCCTCCTCTCTGTGATGTTACTGGCACCAGGCACGGGGCCCCACCGTTCCCAGCTCTCTGATGCACTTAATTAAAGCAGAATCACTCAATAATTCTGTTGTGCTTTCCTGGGCATCTGCTTGTTCACCTCTCGTGTGCACAGGCAATTAATTTTTAGGTTTTCCCCTACAAAGGGACTGAAATAAGAATATTAATTCCAGCCCAGCAGGAGGGAAGGAGGACATTTTGCTGGGGGGGGTGAGTGCACCTGCAGGGCTCTGCCCCTGGATTGCGAGTGCAAAGTTGCCCAAAGGCTTCCCGGAGTGCTGGAAGTTGGAAGCGAGGGAAGTTTTGGGAGATGAAACAGTTCTCCTCTCCTGCCCAATTCCATTAATTCTGAGGATAAATTAATAAGCATGTTCCTGCCTGGAAACCTCATCAAAATCAGTGGCCCTGGGTGTTACATAAAAATGAATGCCAGACCTTGCTGCAAGGAGCTTTTTGTGGCCTTCGGTGACTTGTGGGGGATCACACAGAGACCACGGAGAAATCTCAACCCCAAAACTCCTGATTCATGGGCTGGGGCATTTTCACGAGTTCATCCCTCTCTCTCAAGCTTTAAAAAATAAAGGCAGAACAGAATCATCATTTTCCCCTGGCACTTATTGAAATGTCATGTAAATGAGAGCAAACAATGCTTTCTGCTCCTTCGGGTAACTGATACGGACAAAAGTCCATAAGAACAACAAAACTGCAGCTCTGATCTACTTAATGGATACTAGAGGCACAAAATGCTTTCAAATGCACACAATTATTTTTTTCCTCGGCTAATTGAGGGGGTGAAAGCTTCTTTCTAGGAAATATGGTAATATATATTGATCAGCAAAATTAAGCTTCCATACCAAACCCCGAGCACGACGCAAGGTTAAGGGACTTTAATTAATGAAAAAGCTTTTTTATGAAATGATGCCACCACTCAGGGAGAGTGTACACCGTAACCTCCAGCTAAGTGGAGACACCTTTTAAATATGACACTGCTCATACGAGCATCACTCACTCCCTCTCTTGGCCAGATAAATATTGATCAGACCTCCTGCCAGTCCAGGCTGCCCTGCTGAGGTGACCACCCCAAAAATGTCAATCCCAGCTATGGATGTCTTTCAGACACGCCACGGATCTGTGAAGGCATCAACCAGCAGTTGGGTGGGATAAAATCAGCACTGGAAAGTCAAACTGGGGCTGCCCCATCCCTGGAAGTGTCCAAGGTCAGGTTGGATGGGGTTTGGAGCACCATGGGATAGTGGAGGGTGCCCCTGACCATGGAATGAGATAATCTTTAAGTCCCTTCCAACAGAAAACATTCTGTGATTCTGTGGCTGCATTTAAAACAGCAAAGAAGATGCACCCACAAACCCTGTGCCCTTTGCTCCTGAAAACTGTTCCTCTGCATTTATTTTAAGTCCAGACTCCCACAGTTACCAGACGCCCAAGCTGCCATTGAAATTAAAGTCTCCCAACTCCCCTTGTGCACCTGGATTTATTTACTAGCTGCTACAAGCACAAACAGAAATATAAATTAGCTCCTTTTTTCACTTATTTTGAAATCTGTCTGGCTCGCCTTGCAAATGGAAATGTAATGAATTTCAAGTTCAATCAGAAACAAGTTCTTTAATTGTTCAGTGTGTTAGAGCTACATTGTTTACAGGATTATTCTTCCTTAGGAGGCACAGCCAACTTAGACTGAGTCCCTAATGGTTGGTAAGCTGGCAGAAATCTAACCTGCAGCAGTGATTTTGCTACCTGCAAGGCAATATATTCACTTCTACCCCACTGGGATTCCTCTGCAGCTCAGACTTGTAGGGGACGGATGCTAAATGCCCCAAGGAGGCAGAATGACCAAGTCCAAGGGCAGAATGGAGCCTTTGCTGCAGAATTCACCTGAGGAGCTGCAGTAAAGCAGGGAAATAAATATATATTTGTCTTCTATTAACATCTTATGGCTACAACACTACCTAGAATCTCATCTGGAGCTTCTTTTCCCAGCAGGACAGACAAGACCAACTCAAGTCCACTCAGGATGGAGTGACAAGATCATCCTGCACTGATCTCCAGTGGGTTTGTCATGGAAAATTCCTGATGTGTTTGCATTTATGGCAATGTTTCTGCTGCGTCCCTGGTAAATTTTGGCTGTCCACATTCCTTAGAGATCAAGGGAGAGACCCTACCTAAAATCTCACCTGGAGCTTCTTCTTCTAGCAGGACAGACAAGACCAAATCAAGTCCACTCAGGATGGAGTGACAAGATCATCCTGCACTGATCTCCAGTGGGAAGAGGACTGCTTGTCATGGAAAATTCCTGATATGTTTGCATTTATTACAACGTTTCTGCTGCGTCCCTGGTAAACTCTGGCTGTCCAAATTCCTTAGAGAGCGAGGGAGAGGCAAATGGGAGAGGATTTCTGTGTGCTGGAAGTGATTACACCAGGCTCAGATGCTGAGCTGGGAGAGGGGCACCCAACAAAGAGCCTCATCAAGGCAGGGAGAAGTGGCCAACACACAGCAGCCCTCCAAAGGGAGCACTCCCTCCTCCTCCCGTGTTTTTATCCTGCTTCTGCCACTGTGCAGAGGGTTTGGGAGAGGCCAGCAGAGTCCAGAGGAAACTCAGAGAAAAGCAACATTATCCATTGAAACATCAGACAAATATCGACTTCTCCACTAAAGGCTTACTCAGACGCCCTCAGAGAGTCAATATTTGGTGGGCAGCATTAAAATTTCAGAGCTCCTTGGCCAAGGTGACTTTCCACAAGCAGGAGTGATGCCTCTCGAGTCAAACCTGCCCACCAAAGCCTGCCAGCTGTGGGCAGAGGTGGTGCAGCTTCCCCCAGCCCCTGCTCTGCCCCTGACTGACAGCAAAGCAACATTCACCTGGTTTTCACTCTGCTAGAGATGAAAATCCTCCTGCCTGGTGTTCAAGTGAGAAGTCCAAGGTCCCAGTAAATCCTTTTGGAAGGTGGAAAAGGAAGGGCAAGTCTGGAGACTTCCTGAATAGAGCTGAGAGTTCAGACACACTGAAAGGAAGATTTTCGGCATTTTAACCCACGAGCACACCCACTGTAAAGGCTGGACTCGCCTCCAGCTGCAGGGAAAAGGGAGATATTGTGCTCTGAGGGAATTGTCAGCCCCAAAAAGCTTTCAGGACTGCATTTCCTGTGCATTATGTCCCATTATGCAGATGCCTTAAAGTAGATGTAAATCACATCAAGACTAATTGTGAAGGGCTTTTGGTTGTGAGAAGCAAAGTGCTTTGAGATGGCTCCTGATGCTCCACCGGCCTCGTGCCTTTGCCCTCTTCCCCTCTCCCTCCTCTCCCTGCCTCCACTCCTCCACGTCCTGCTGTCCCGAGCTCTCGCAGACAAGGCCAGCAGGGCTCCCTGGGTTAATTAAATCAGCCTCGTTTGCTGTCTGGAGCTCGAGTGACAAATGTATTTCCAACCTTGCCCCGTCGGAGGGAAGGGTGGCTGCCGGAGCGTGACGGTGTCGCCCTGTCACCGAGGTGGAGCCACCACAGCCCAGGCATTTGGATTTCCAGAAAGCCCCAGCACCGTGTGTCAGTGCAGCAGCACATTTTCACTCTGCTGGAAGGCTCCCCCTCGCCTGCTTCCCTTCCCGGGCTGGAATGAGATGTCAGGGGATGATTGGGAAGAGTGAAGGGGACAGTTCCCCTCCTCCCCGCTCAGGCTGTGAATGCCAGGCTAATTTTATTAGCCCAGCCCCTGCATTATCCCCAGAGCCCCTCGGCAGGCTCCCATCTGCAGATGCATTACTGTGATGGTGCTGAGCCCTGCCAGGCACAGGCTGCCTTCCAGCCCCGCTGTGCTTCCCTGGCAGATAAGGTGATCCCGCTGGGTTTGGATACAGAAATGTGTAAAAGTGCCAGGTGATGCCTCTGTGGCATGACTTTCCTCTTGCCCTCTGACCTGGCACGAACTTTGGAGCAGATCTCCACGTGGGCAGTAGGTCCAGGTGCTCTGTGTGTTCTGCTCCTGTTGAACTCATCCATCATCTTCCTCATCACCTCACCACAAACCTCTCGTGTGGTGGGGGAAAGAGCCTTATTCGCCCTCAGCCTGCTCCAAATCCCACACAAAGGAGAGGGCAGTTTGTTAGGAAAACGTTGTTGCCTTTCATGAAATCTTTGAAGAAATCACTANGGCTGCTCAGAGCCCCATCCAGCCTGATCTTGAACTTCCAGAGTTGGGGCAGCCACAGCTTCTCCAGTAAACCTGTGTCAGGGCCTCACCACCCTCACAATAAAGAATTTCTTCCTGATATCCAATCTAACCCTGCCCTCTGTCAGTTTTAAGCCATTCCCCCTTGTCCTGGCACCCCATAATCTTGTAAATACTTATATTATATGTATATATAATGATAAATAAATAACTTCATCACTTCTCTGTTCCACATGACTATTTTCATGGCCAAGAGCACCATCCCAGGCTAAGAGCAAATCACAGAGCCAGGAAAACATTTTTTTCCCCTACAAATGAACCACTAAATTCAGAATGACTTTTGGTAAAATCCAAAAAAAAACCCCCACGTTAATATCTTGGAGAGGAAGGATGGCAGAGGATAAATAATAAATGCAAGCAGAAGAAGAACAGAACTGTCCCATTGAAATTCACAGGTTATTTCCAAGGACCTGACCCAGCTAAGCAAGAAAATTTCATCCACCCAGTAAAGATGTTTTTTCTCTTTTCCCAGGACTCTCAGGCAAAGGTGTCTATGCTTAAACCTAAAAACAGTCCCTCTATTTTAAGAAAAAAAATTATTACAACCCTCAGCTCTTTGTCATGTGTGAATCCTCCATTTTTCTAAGCAGCAAACAAAAGGCCACAAACTCAAACATACCCATCAAGCACAAATATTTCAGTATTTAAAAGCTCTTTTTGCATCTCCACCATTATTGCTGTTCCTCACAGCAGAGAGATTGACATCCCAAAAGTGTCAGAGCACTGGGGAAAGGAGTCCCTGCAAAGTTTGGGCTGTGTGAACTTTGTGCCACGAAAAAGCAGTGGATGGATTGGTTGTCAGCTGAAAAAGAAAGCCTGGAAAAGAGGAAGGGGGGATGTTGAGCTGTGTGGGAGCAGGGAGAGCCCACGATGTCTGCCACAAGCACTTTTATCTGTTTAGCTATGAAAATCAATGAAAATAAATAATCAGGAAGGCAGTAAGTGGGGCTGCAGTGAAGGAATGCTGATCCACTGTTTGCACATCTAATGTTTGTTTGGAGACTCCACAATCTCTGCAGGATGCCTCAGTGCATATGGTGCTGTCACTGTATTGCCTTTTCCCTTTTAATTGATTGATCCAGGATACGAAAGTGTTCCCGAAGCCCAGAGCTGCTTTCCAGAGGTTCCTGTTGATGGGAGGAGGGTGCACCTCAAGAAAACAAGTTCTTGGAAAAAAAAAAAAACCTTTGCAAATGGAGAGTTCTCATGGTGTAACAGCTGCAACAGGTTGTAACCTCTGAGGCTGTGTCCGTGTTACGAGATAGAAGAGGCCAATGATCCCCACATTTTATTTCCTTCCCTTTTTCCATAAGATATGGTTGATATATCCCCCTCCAGAGGATGCTGCCAGCTCCCCCAGTGGGCTGCTTCAGCTTTCCCCAAACACGTACCCAGTCGTCTCCTCTTCTACTCCTGTTTATAAGAAGCTCTTCATCAAGATTCTAAATGTTTAATTAGTACTACAAGCAAAAAACACTAAAGGCTTGACAGCTTGCAATGGCTCCTGCCCTGTGATGTATCACAGAATCATGGAATGGGTTGGGAGGGACCTTAAAGATCATCCAGTGCCACCCCCAGTCATGGGCAGGGACAGCTTCCACTATCCAAGGCTGCTGCAAGCCCAGTGAACCTGGCCTTGGACAGTTCCAGGGGTAGCCACAGCTTCTCTGGGCAACCTGTGCCACCCTCACAGGGAATTTCTTCCTAATATCTACTTAAAATCTCTCCTCTTTTAGTTTAAAACCATCCCCCCCTTGTCCTATCACTCCTTGTCCATGTAAACAATCATTCTTCCTCTTTTTTATAAGCTCCCTTTAAGTACTGGTGATGCCTAAAGAGGCCACCTAGAAACAGAGGCTGGACAGGAGGAAGGGAATAAAGGTGGATATTTATTTGAAAGGCCTTCAGAGGCACACCCTGGGCAGGCCAAAGGCTGCACCCAAGATGGACCCCGAGTCACAAGTTCTTCACACTTTTATAGCTTTGGTCCATTTGCATATCAGCATAATTTTACCAATTAAACTTTAGCTAATGATGTAATTTGCCCTCAGCTTGCCCCCCTTCTCAAGATGCTGGGTTACACATTTTGGGCCTAGGCCGGGCTGGGTGTCCTTGGAGAGCAGCCTGGAGAGGCTTTGTTCTGTCTGTCTCAGCATGAGAGAGCAGCAGCTCCCAGGCTCCAGGACACTGCAGAGTTACACACTGGGAATGCAGAATTTGAAAAATATAAAAGCTAAAACCTAAGGCATCACTGGAAAGCCACAATGAGTAGTAGAGACTCTGAACCCACCTCCACAAATCCCACAACCCTGTGCCTGTAACAGCCTGTGGAGTTGTGCCTGCACTGAGGAATTTCATGTGCCTGCCTCACACTCTGGTCCCAAGGCCAGTGAGTACAGAAGGGCAGAATTACACCTCATTTGGCTCCCTCAGCCTGCAAATGGAGCAGCTGTAGCCAAAGTGCCTCTCAGAAACTGTCACTGGCCGTGGTCATCCCTGAACCATGTCCAAGACTGTCTGGGAGACATTCCCAGGCCACTCCTGGTCCCATGGCACAGGGTACATTGCTCCAAGGTGTGCACACACATAGTCCTGAGGCCCTGCCATGAACCAGGACAGCAAAATGCCCAATTTTAACCACAAATCTTAAAGAGAAATTAATTTAAATATTTAATTTTTCAGCTGTCATCAATCTAGAAGCACGAAGCCTGGGAAGGGATATCACAGATCCGTGTTGACACGGGAGGTAAGATATCATCAATCCACGACCTGAAATAAATTATATTCTCCCAAAAAGGGCTCATCCTTGCCTCCTTGTTGGGGCACAAACTGCTGGATTTTCAGACGAGGATCACAGAAGGCGTTTTTCTCTCTTTGCAAGCACACAGTTAAGATGGACTGCGCAGAGATTGAGGCGGATTTTCCCAGAGGTGTGAGCTCAACCTTGGGAAAGTGCTGAGTGGAGGGATCAGTAATTAGTGATGGATGGCGTATTCACCAAGGCCATTAGCTGGAAAGAAAAGCAAACCTGCAGCATTCTCAGCTGCAAAGAAAAGCAAACCTCCAGCAGGCTCCACATTCCTTCCCTGCCTTTTCCTGCCTCCTGACAGCATCCCAACGACCCCTGCACAGCACAGCCCTCACCAAAGCTCCAGTCTCGTCGAGGGCTGGCATTTCCAATCAATTAGACATGTCACCGCTGAATTTCTCTGCTAATTACTCCAGTTTATTATGTCTAAAGCCAGGTTAAATGCAGAATTCCCCAGGTCAAGCGGGGTCGCCCAGACAATCAGTTCCACATTTTCCACAGCAAAAGAGATCCCCACAATCAGTCACTGCCAAGTGGGTCGTAATGGCTGAGCTGCCAGTTCATGGCCTGAGGTGGAGCTCTCAGGGGGAGATAATGCTCTTGGAGAGGAAGAGGAAACCTCTCAGTGTCCAGGAATGGCTTGGGTTTATTCCCTATCAATTTGAATGGAGCTATCCTTCTTTTTTGGGGAAGAGGAAGAAAGCTGAGATCTACAGGCACAAGGCAGCATTTGGTTTCACTGCCAGAAACTCCTTCCCTGTTTTATGGCATTTAACCAATAAGTGGAATAACACAAGGATATGGTGGGAATAAAGGAAACTTTGTCCTGATGGAGCCCAGGTCAGTGCAAACATCTCCTCCTTTCCAGTGCTCCGTGAACCCAACATTAATTATGTGAATCACCCTGGAATTCACATTCCATCGAAACACATTCCTGGTGTGATGCTTGGAGGGAGCACACGGGTTACCTTCGCTTTTAGGGGCAGAACCTACTGACACATGAACTCAAAAGTGCTTGGAAGGTTCCTCACAGAGAAAGCTTCCCAAATTATGTCATGAGGGCAGGGATCTTGTACAAACACTGTCTTTCATCCCCAAGAAATCCAAAGGGCTTTGTGAGTTATAAATCCATCATGAAGGCATCCACGGACCCAGACTCTCAGGGGAGGGACACAAGAGCAGGTATTTATGTAGGAGCTCAGGACTAAGGGAAAAGGAGTGAATTTAGGAGGTGAATTAAAGGAAAGGATTCCTAGGAACAAAATGAGGAGTGTTGCAATTGGGATGAGACAGTAAAACTAAAAGTTTAAGGACCATTATTTCAAAAAATCACATTATTTCAAAAAATCACATTATTTCAAAAAATCTTAACACGGCCTTTATCCAGGCACTGACACGTGGGACATTTGGGAGAGGAATTGTCGTGTCCACATGCAACATCCACAGAGGGGGCAGGCAAATACCCATGGATTTACCCACACAACTTTCTGCATGGATTTTTCTGTCCCCTCAAATCTTCCCAACCACCTAAACACAAGTGGCTGTGAAAGCCAAGTGTACACTACAAACTAAAATACAGCAGATTATTGACCAAGTGCTCAGATTGCTGCTTCAGAGTATCTTTCTAAAGGAAAAATAAAAAACAAACCCAAAAACAAACAACAAAGCAAGACAGACTAATTTAGGTCTCAAGGATTCCCATTACTTCTTCATCCAGTTAGGAAATAAAACAAGAAAATAATTTTCAGGGTAGCTGAGCACTCTTGTCTCCGATCACAAACTGGAAAATCACAAGAACTGGGAAGAAAACCCAAACCCTGGGAAAAAAAAAAATGGGGAAAAAATAACATTACAGCATGACTTTAAAGGGTTTTTTTAATAGAAAAGAACATAAAAGCCAGTCTGCCTTTCAAGGGCAGGTTCTGGAATGGATTTCATTTTCCAGTTCCTACTATACCTGATGATAATGACTGTCTCAAGTAATACAAAGTGATGAAAGATATTTAGCAGGGGCCTTACAGCAAGAAAGACACAAAGCCATGAGTGCAGAAGACACAGCGAACTCTGGAGCATTGAAAAAATTTCTCTCTGAGTCTGAAAACGAGATTCCTATTACTCCACTAACAGGGAGTGTGCTTAGGAGTTCAGGGATATCACATGAAAAATAGAAAAAATAGAAGGAAATTATAATTCTGTGCACTTATGGTGCAAGGAAATGTCCCAAGAGAGCAAATACTCACCTCAAAGAAAGTCATGAGACACGTGAGCCTGTAATGGAAACAACTTTGGAAGCATGTTTAAAATGCAGTAATTAAGAGAACGGTCCCAGACAGGCACTGGGCACCGATCCGGGAAAGCACTCAGGGATGTGTGAGATGGAAAAGCTCCAACCCCAGAGGTGTGGATGTGCCTGTAGCTCTGAGCCATGGGCATTTTATTGCCCAAATCCCCCCTCCCTGGGAGCTCCGGTGCCCAGACCGGGCTGTGGAACACCAGGGCCGGGGATGATGATTAACAGCAGCCTCCGAGTGACCTGCGAATGCAGGGTCTGTGCGAGGCAGCGAGAGGAGGAGACCTGGCTGCCAGGGAGATTGGAGCAGACAGATGTTTAATGGAGTCCAGGATTACAGATCTGCCAGGCTTCGCATGTAATCACCAGCTTCTTAAGTTTCCTCTTTCTTCTCCCCTTCTTCTGGGTCCGTTACAGGGTCAGGGGCTGGGGGAAGGGAGGAGGGAGATTTGCAGATTTCCAGCTCAATTCCTTGAGCTGCCCTTAATACTCTGACCTATTCCTAGCTGAAAACACGACCTACCAGCCTGACAGGACTCAGGGAGACAGGAGCTGGGTTTTTTTGTTTAAAACACGAGAGGGATGCATTAAACTCCACTCATGTACCTCCTTTTCCCCAGAACAGCACAGCAGCTGGACTGAGCAGCCTGTGTTTGGCTCCACAGAGGAACAGCACTGCAATCAATAGTGCCAGGTGACCCTCAGGCCGTGTGCTGGGCAGCACCATGCCCCAGGGGACACGTCCCCATGGCTTCCCACCCCTCACCCATTCCCCAAGATCAATAGTCCCTGCTTCTCCTCACCCAGGGAGTGACTCTGAGAGTGCTTTTTGCATTTCTGGGCATTGCTCACTCCTTCCTCCACTTTTTCTTGTTTTCTGTCCCCTGTGCAAGGCAGGGGGGAGCTGTTAGCAGAGCCCCGTGAATTAGAAGGAACAAATAAAAATTAAAAATGTGGTAGAGGAGGAAGGAGACCTGGTTAGACTGAATGACCCATCCCATTCCTTACAAAGCCCTTCAGTGGTGTCCCCCACACAAATACCTTAAGGCAAGGAATCCCAAAGGTGAATTAAACCATCCTCTAGAGAACACAGCACCCTCAGAACCCTCTGAGGATCCTCCAGCTCCTGTGCTGCTTCTTTGAGCAGCCTGTGGAGGAAGTATCCTGGCATGGGGACGTGGCTTTTTGGCAGGCTCAGCAATGAATGCTGACATTAGTTCAGCTGCAGCTCAAGCCAAATGCGGATCCACAGATGGCACTGAGAAAGCTGTGGTTCTACCCTCAAATATTGAACGCATAGATCAGGGTACAACTGGAGAGTTCAGGCACAAATCTGCCACCACTGTGTCTGAACATGGGTGTTTGACGGGAAAGGCACAAAATTGTGTTGATGTGGACTAAGTGCACCCCAAATCCTGGCTCAGGGGTGATCCAGAGACTCAGCTCCGATGCTCTGCTCTGTCACAGACACGACCAAGGACGTGTCACTCGGCCCCTCTGCTCATCAGCTGCAAAATTTCACCAGAAATGCTCTGACCCAGAGTTACAGGAATTCATGTCCTGCCAGCAGGCAGGGTTTAGACTCTGTCCACAACTAAGATCCATGAACTCAAACTGCTGCAGCAGTTGCAGATCCTGCCCCACAGCTGGACGCAGTGATTAATGCAACGTGTTTGTGATGCCTAAAGAGGCCAACCTAGAAACAGAGACTGGACAGGAGGAAGGGAATAAAGGTGGATATTTATTTGAAAGGCCTTCAGAGGCACACCCTGGGCAGGCCAAAGGCTGCACCCAAGATGGACCCTGAGTCACGAGTTCTTCACACTTTTATAGCTTTGAGCCATTTGCATATCAGCATAATTTCACCAATTAAATTTTAGCTAATGATGTAACTTCCCCTCAGCTTGCCCCCCTTCTCAAGATGCTGGGTTACACATTTTGGGCCTAGGCCGGGCTGGGTGTCCTTGGAGAGCAGCCTGGAGAGGCTTTGTTCTGTCTGTCTCAGCATGAGAGAGCAGCAGCTCCCAGGCTGCAGGACACTGCAGAGTTACACACTGGGAATGCAGGATTTGAAAAACATAAAAGCTAAAACGTAAGGCATCACTTGCAGGGAAGTAGTTTCTCTGGGGTGAGGCAGGCCTGGAAGAGACAGGGCTCTGGCATGGATCAGCAAAGCCAAGCACAAAGCAAAGGGAGCCTGACCTGAGTTTTGTATGAAATCCTTCCCCTCACTGAACAACAGTGAAACTGCTCCCTGCTGGTCCTCTCCACACAGCTTGGGCTTGTCAAAGATCCTCTAGATGGGATCAAGGAAGCTTTAACTTTAACTTTTAATGTGATTTAGATGACAGGGTGGCTACAAATTATTCTCTGAAGGAGCGTTTCCCTCTCTGATACACAGCAAAGCTCAGGCTGGACATCTGATGGTGACAAAGCAAAAGTTCCTCTGAACTTTGGGGTCCAACAGAACTTTCCAGCTCTGATCAGGGCATGCACACAGGTCAGGAGGAGAGCTGAGTTTTCAGTAGTCAGGGGCAGGTGTTACAGAGAGTCCCAAAAGTGGTCCTGATCTTGGAAATATCTTCTGTACCTTCAGAACACCTGGAGTTACAGAGGTTTGCCCACAGCTGATGCCATTGAATCATAAATTCCTAGAATGTCCTGGGTGGGAAGGATCATCAAGTCCAACTCCTGGACCTGCACAGGACCACCCCAAGAATCCCACCGTGTGTCTGAGAGTGCCTGGACTTGGTGAGCAAGGCAGGGAACGACTCCAGGTCTCCCAAATCCTGCACTGTCTCCTAGGCTTTCCCCCTTCCCAGTGCTTTTTGCATAGTCCTGGTTTTAGGGCAAAGTGGGGCACTTCAATATAGCATCAACTGGCTCATGAAAGCATTTCCAAAGCATAAAAAGAGCTTAATTCAAGTGTGAAAAGCCCAAGGCTGAGGGACAGCGAGAGCTGGAATTCCAGCTGCCCGTGTGTCTCATGGGATGGAGACAGCCCCAAGTGGAATTTCTTCCCTTGCCATGAATGACTTGTTTGGGGCACCTCCAGGACCTTGGATTGGCTCCTCTCCTGCTCAGCTCAGCTTTCTCAGTTATTCCCATCCCTTCTGGAGCACACGACCAACCCAGCAGGAGGTTAAGGAACTCCCTGCTCCCTGAATTATCCCATCTTACTCCGAAACACCCACGTGAAAGCAGCAAACGAGTTAAAATCAAGCTAAATTATGACTTTTTGCAGTAATTTGCCTTTTGCTGATGAAGAATTATTTCAAAAGAGTCAGCAGCACAATGAGCTGCAGTTTTGCCAGTGGGCCAAACCACTTTTATCATTCTTGGCTGAGAAACACAGGCACTCACGTAGCGCCTTTTCCATCCTTAGCTGAGCATCCATGCGGGATTTTCCATCCATTCAGACATTTCTCAGAGGGCATCTGACCTTATTTAACAGGCCCTTAATTAGGTGAAAGCAAATGCGAGGGAGAGCGGAGTTCAGCCTCTGATATTGCTGAGGGTAATGAGGGGGATTTTAGGGGCAGGAAAGAACAATCAAAGAGAACAAAAGTTGCCTTTGCTGCCAGCTGGGATTACACTCATTGCTTGATAGGGATTGAGTGAACTCTAGGAACTGCTCTTCCCTATCAATTTGGTGCAGGACTGCCCAAGAGCGGGACAGCTGGCAAGGAAATGGGCATTTTGGAATCTTCTTCTTTGGAGGGTTTAGAGGGAGAGGAATGTGATGCGTTTTTGCAAAGACAGTGAATTCAACCATGTTTTGGGCCTCTTTGGGCTCTGGTGGCCCTGACCTTACACAGGATGGTTTAGGAACAGCCAATTATGGAATCAGGGAGTGGTTTGTGTTGGAAGGGACCTTAAAAATCATCCAGTGCCACCCCCTGCCATGGGCAGGGACACCTTCCACTATTCCAGGGTGCTCCAAACCCTGTCCAGCCTGGCCTTGGACACTTCCAGGGATCCAGGGGCAGCCACAGCTTCTCTGGGCAACCTGTGCCAGGGCCTCACCACCCTCAGAGCCAAAAATTTCTTCCTAACTGCCTGATAATTAATCCAAGGAAGAGATGATGCTGCCAATACCCTTCCAGAAATTGAGTAGTGAAGTCCTGCAGAAGACCTGACCACCTCCAAAGAGTGGATGAGCACAGTGGTCATCTTTCACAGTCCCTTCTAAATACTCTGAGGCAGCAGAATAATAGAAATCTGCAACAACAGCACCAAAATTTACATTTTCTGGGTGTCTCTGCTGCTTTTAAATCCCCGGGTCAAAAAGTCACACCTATTAGACAATCTCAGTTTTCTGTTTTCAAACAAGATCATTTCTGCCTTTCCCAGTTCTGGCCCAATGATGAAAAGTGTGGTCTGTACACAACCTGATGGCTCACAAACAAACAAATGCAAATCAAAAGCAAAAAACAAAAACCTCCCGAGTTATTTTTAAAACTTGTGATCTTGAGCCAGTGTTTCTGGGGACAGCTTCAAATTGACAAAATCCCTTGGAAGCAGCCACTCCAAACCCAGGAGTTAGTTCCACTTGATATCGTGTGCAAAGACCACATTTGAAGAAATTAAGCCATAATTAAGCGAAGTTATTAATGATTGCTTTAACTAATTGATACGATAACATAAGCAGCAGACAAGATTTTAATCAGTGGTCATGAAATCAGAAGTAAACTGGCCAGACACCCCCTCCTCTTCGGCAGCTGATTTGCAAACAATAATTCTGCTGCTGATAGTGACTCAGCGGCAGAGGGGAGAAGGATAAATCTCAGGAGACAAATAGGTATAAGCCTTCCCCATTTTAATGAGAAACAGACACAGAAAGGCCAAAAAGACCCTGTCAACATGATTTGCAGTACTGTTACTTAATTTTTACCAAATGTGCTTTCTGCCACGCTTTAGTTGAAGTACATATTTATTTGATATTTCGCTGGCAAAGTTTAAAAGAGCCTCCAAAATACCCATCTGCTTCTGCTACGCATGACCCTACCAGTCTCACCTCCGACACACTGTAATGGTTTCAGGGAATGATAGCACTGCACAGATGTGATTTATCCACAGATTGCGGGTGACTTTCTGCTAATTCACAGGGGAAAAGCACAACTTTCCACTGGAGCGTGAAGCTGACCCACGGAACAGACCTGCCTGCACAGAGAGGGACAGCAAATCTCCTTCCTTGAGGCCAACACAGAATCACAGGGTGGTTGTATAAGGGACAATAAAGACCATCCCATTTCACCCCTGCCATGGGCAGGGACACCTTCCACTATCCCAGGGTGCTCCAAGCCTGGTCCAACCTGGCCTTGGACACTTCCAGGGATGGGTAAAGTGGCTCATAAGTAACATAAGGTTGTTCAAAACCTGGTTGCAGAACAGCCTTCCCTAACCATTAGTAAACCAAAAGTGAGAGGAAGCTCAAAACCTTGAGATTTAAATAATATGAAGTTGACACCTCTTGCCCTTTACCTTCTGGATTTTGAGCCTTTAGGGTTATTTTCTCCAGCTCTTCCCTTTGATCCCTATATATCAAAGGGAAGAGCTGAGATTCCTGTGTCCTGGAGCGGCTTCCACGTGTTGCATCAGCTTTGCAAAACACTGGGAGAGACCCAGGAGTCCAACATGCTGAAACAGAGTTATTTAGGGGGTGATGGAGGTGACCTTCCAAATGTTAATCCAGAGCCAGGGGAATGAGCATCCTGCACCTCCTGGCACGGGGAGATGGGCTCTGTGTGTGTGTCAAC
This sequence comes from Pachycephala philippinensis, assembly GCA_013397055.1. NCBI lineage: Eukaryota > Metazoa > Chordata > Aves > Passeriformes > Pachycephala > Pachycephala philippinensis. The sequence continues at coordinate 210,309 of VWZT01012767.1, read as the reverse complement.
ACTTGAGCAGCAAGGAAACAAGGAGACATGGTCAATCAGCAGCGTGGGGACAGATGGGAGGGGAGAGAGCAAAGGAACAGGGATGCCAGGAGTGATGGAAAAGCAAGTGCAAGCCTGGAAATGAGAGGAAAGGGCTGCAAAGGATCAGAGGGAGAGGCAGGGAGAATGAGAAATGGGTGAAAGAATTATCTCAATCCCTGCCAAGAGTTCCAGGGAGCTTCTCAGCTGGGAAGAGAAAGAACTCGGAGAGGATTAGGTGAGGAAGAGGGATTCAAGCAAGCACAGGCGTGTGTGATGAGGAGAAGGAAAGATGCAGAGAAGCTGCAGCAGAGACCCTCCTGTTCCCCCAGCATTTCCCATCTGCTCCTCATCTCCTGAGATCAGCACATGAGGCACAGGGTTCCTCTGTCTGCACACCAGAAACTGAAAAGGGAAAAAGAAGCTGTCCCAGCCTCCAATGCACTGATACAAGAAATCTGGAGAGGAGCTTTTACAGGGCATGTAGTGACAGGACAGGGGGAATGGCTTCAGGCAAAGTGAGTAGGATTAGATTGGATATGAGGAGGAAATCCTTGGCTGTGAGGGTGATGAGCACTGGCACAGGCTGCCCAGAGAAGCTGTGGCTGCCCCAGCCCTGGAAGGTCCAAAGTCAGGCTGGATGGGGCCTGGAACAAGCTGGAAGAGTGGCTGCAGCTCCCTCAGTGTTTGTGAAGGCTGGAGTGAAAGGGACGATCCCCTGATCAATGCTGACAGTTCCCATGTGTGCGCCAACCCTTCCCTTGCTGTCAGCAGGGACTCGAAACACGTTCACACCTACAGCACAGAGATGTCCACACCTCGGGGAATGAGGGGACCTTTGTGTGCTCCGTCTCTGGGTTTCAGTGACAAATCTCCTCTCCCTCCTTCAATCACTCTCCCTATAAAATAAATATTTCTAGATAATGGTGAAAAGCTGTTGCATCCTGCTCCTGAGAGCATTGCACGTCTGATTGAGTGGCAAGTGCTGCTTGGCACCTCTCAGTGCCCAGAGGAGCTGCAAGGGAGGATTTGTTTCAGCCACAGACCCCAAGGCTGAGCTGGGTTCTGTCTCCCTTGGAGCGCAGGGAGTCCAGCTCCAGAGGAAAACCCCCATGGCAACACAAGGATCCCCAAATTTACCCAAATTCACTGGGGAAAACGCTCCCATGCAGAAATTGACCTTAAAAAGGCCAGGGGATTATTTTGGCTGCATGAGAAAGCTGCTTCTTGTATCCAGATTTGTAGTGACAGCTCATTTTAGGCGTTCCAAGCTAAGCCTTTCTGGGATGTCCAGAGCTGTGATCAGACTGGGACAAACTGGAGAAATTGGCTTTATCACTGGGGCTTCCATTCTTGTGGGGGGCTGGTGAGAGATGCAGCCAAGTCTGGCGAAACCACAAGGTTTGGAGCACAAGTCCTGTGAGGAGGGGCTGAGGGACCTGGAGCTGTTTAGCCAGGAGAAAAAGGGGCTCAGTGGGACCTCACTGCTTTTCATAGCTCCCTGAAAAGAGGTTGTGGTGAGCTGGGGGTCTGTGTCTTCTCCCAGGCAGCCAGTGATAGGACAAGAGCAAATGACCTCAAGCTGCACCAGAGCAGGCTCAGGCTGGATATTAGGAAAAATTTCATCAGTGAAAGAGTGGTTAAGTATTGGAAGAGATGTGGTGGAGTCACCATGCCTGGAATTGTTCATAAAACAAGAATTGGCACGTCACGATATTGTTTAGTGGGCACAGGGGTGTTTGGTGAAAGGCTGATGATCTTAGAGGCCTTTTCCAACCTTGATGGTTCTATGATTCCATGGAAACAGCTTTTAATAACTACACAGGTAATAACAGAGCCACTCTTATCTCTGGGGCACACAGAGGGCTGAACCCAGCAGGCAGAGGGAGGAGAAGCCTCCTCCTTCCCCAGGGATGGCACAAACCCTGCTGCCTGTCTATCTTCAAAAAGGTCAGGCATCACCCCCCCTGTCCCTCACCTCCACAGACCTCCCAAAGCCACTGTGGGCAGTGGAAACCTCTGATAAGTCAGATCTTCACCCTTTTATGAAAGATCTGTACATGGCTTGTAGAGTGGGTGGGATATTTGCTCCCCGAGGGCAGCTTGTTCATAATCCTGCCTCCAGCAAAGGCAAACCCCTGCACCCACTCACTGGGGCTCTACAAATGTTAATTTATTCCAGCACTGAAGTGTGTTCTGTCGTGAGCACACAGGTAGTGACTGCACTGCTGTGTTGGCAGCACTGTCACTCACATCTCCTGCCTCAGATAAAATCAGATTTTGGGCAAAGGCTGATGTAGTGCTGAGCGTTTCACAGGCTCACATCAGATTTTAAATAACGACAGTCCCTGCCTTTTTTAGCAGCCTCTCTCACAGAGACACCCATGGGAGTCAAAGATGGGTGGGAGGAGATGATTGATAAATCACACAGGGCTCAGAGCTCCTGAGCTCTCTGCGGGGCTTGGGGTCCTAAAAACACCAGGTAAAACTCAAAACTTTGGAACAGCCAAGCACAAAACGAACCCGCTCGTGCTGTAATTGTCAGGGAAGTGCAGGTAGTCACTGGGCCAGCAAGAATAAGTTTTTGGAAGTTTCTAAAGGAAAAACTAATTGTTCCTCTTGTTCCAGATTTCATGTTTTGAGGATGTGAGGCAATGAATGTTGCTGTCCCACTGCCCTTTCCCCCGGAGGTTTGAGACATCTCCTGGGAGCCTCTGTAAATCTGAAGGGCTGTGCAAAGCCAGCAGTGGTGTCTGAGGTGACCTCAAATGGGCCTGCACAAAAAGGACTCTGAGCAAACCCAAAATCAGTGGATTGGTTATTGGTGCATTCACTGTCCTGCTCCAGGGCTTTGACCCACGAGGAGCCCCATTCTATGCAGAAGGAAAAAGAAAGGACCCAGACAGTAAAGGGATGAGGAAAAGGAATGGTGTCATGCTCAAAGTCTTGCAGGAACTCGGCATCACCTGATACCTAAAGAGATCAACCTAGAAACAGAGACTGGACAGGAGGAAGGGAATAAAGGTGGATATTTATTTGAAAGGCCTTCAGAGGCACACCCTGGGCAGGCCAAAGGCTGCACCCAAGATGGACCCCGAGTCACGAGTTCTTCACACTTTTATAGCTTTGGGCCATTTGCATCTCAACTCAATTTCACCAATTAAACTTTAGCTAATGATGTAATTTCCCCTCAGCTTGCCCCCCTTCTCAAGATGCTGGGTTACACATTTTGGGCCTAGGCCGGGCTGGGTGTCCTTGGAGAGCAGCCTGGAGAGGCTTTGTTCTGTCTGTCTCAGCATGAGAGAGCAGCAGCTCCCAGGCTCCAGGACACTGCAGAGTTACACACTGGGAATGCAGGATTTGAAAAATATAAAAGCTAAAACCTAAGGCATCAACCTGCCTCTAGCTTCTTACCCCATCCCAAAAAGTGACAGGAACTGTTTTCACTTCAGGAATGGAAATTACATCCCATCCTTGCCCAGCATGGAGCAGATGAGAAGGAATCCCAGCTCTGTCATCCTGTCCTTTCTCCTGAGTTATGGCACCTCTCAGTCTCTTTAATCAGGAGGAATTTACAGAGTTGCTCCCCTCCCCACACCAAATTTTAGGTATAAATGTCCACAGTAGAGGGAAATGGTTGGAGACATCACAAAACATTTAAAATAAAGTGGTGCAAACAGGCAAAATGACCCTCATGGGTTAGAAAATATAACCAGTAACACTTGTTTAATAAATCATTGAACACGTGTGGGTGAACATGTCCCACTCAGACTGGTGGCCCCCACTGAAGTGGCACTGTAGGGAAACTGCCAACACCCCACCACAATCCCTCATTGCCCCCACTCTTTTTGTGCATCTAAAGCTCCCCATGAGCATCTGTGAATCAGCCAGGTGTGATAGCTCAAGTAATCCTGCACACCCACAGCACTAATTATAAACAGTGGATTTTTCATGTAAAAGTAGCTCCTCATCCTGCCCCCACCCCAATCAGCAGACTTCCCAAGGCCAAGAACTCCACTGAAATCAGCCAGGATTCCATGTTCAACACCCAAACTGCTCCTTCCCTGGAATCTGGCTGCCAGCATTTTCAATAATAATGCTAAGAACACAACAGGAACACCACACTAAGCTTGGGCTGCACCCTGGCGGGCAGCATCCTACACTCTTGCATCCTAAAGAGGCTCCAGCCTCTCCAAAAAACTCCAGCTGGAGCCAAATCATTCAGTCTTACCCTTTCCTGGGTCTGTGGCAGATGCAGCCACAGTTTGGGTGGGGGTGGAGAACAATGCAGCAGCAACTCCTTGTCCTGCAGCCAGCAGGACAAAGCTACTCCAGGGGTGGTTCCTGTCCCCTTAGTTCTGTGCCTTGGGGCCCCTCAATATTGCAAAAGAGTATAAATGCCATCGATTTATGAGCATAAAAATCCTGAGGTCAACAACGGAGCACATCCTTCTAGGAACTGTGGTCACACCCTTGTAGGAACTGTGGTCACATCCTTGTGGGAGCTGTGGACACTGCCAGGATCCATGAGCAGCCCTGACGTCCACAGCACATAATGATGGAGCTGAAAGGTTTTTAAAGCACCACAGGCTAATGGAGTTCCTTACCTGCCTCTCAGACATGATGTAGAGGTGCTCGTGGTCCATGGAGAAGGCCATGTCCCGGAGGATGGGGCCGGTGTCCACTACCTGCACGATCTCGTACTCCAGCGTGTTCTTGGTGGTGCCATCCACACGGATCTGTGCAGCAACAACAAAAGCAGAGGGAGAACGTGAGGGTTTCTCCTCCTTCTACTGAAAACAAATAATCATGGAACCACAGAGTGACTTGGGTTGAAAGGGACCTTAAAGACCATCTCATTCCACCCCCTGGCATGGGCAGGGACACCTTCCACCATCCCAGGATGCTCCAAGCCCCATCCAAGCTGGTCTTGGACACTTCCAGGAACCCAGGGGCAGCCACAGCTTCTCTGGGCAACCTTCTTTCTCCCCACCCTCACAGTAATATATATCTATTTATAATATATATACAAAATAATCATTGGATAAATGTATTGTGGCCCAAGTCTTTCAGACAACAACCACTGTCATCACAAAGTGAACTTTTCCCAGCTTCCACTGAAAGGGTAAAGCAGATTTCATCACTTCTGCTGGTCCCATCAACACAAGAGCACTGTAAGAACAATGCAGAGCCTGCTGGCTTTTGTCTGGCCCTGTCACTGTGCTCCTGTCACCACCTGGACAAATGTACCACGCTCAAAATGATGGCAGGAGGGAAGAATCTGTGGTGGCGATGAGCAGGAGATAAAAAACCACACAAATCAGCAGGGCTGACTCACTCGAACGCTACTCAGATAATATTATTGCTCTTATTGCTAATGTTCCACGGGGCAATTTATTATTGCAGAGTGTTCAGCGCAACACAGACTTATTTCTCTTGCTGATTGCAAATATCAGGTATTGAAATCAGTCCTGCACGAATGTGGCACCTTATGATTCCAGACACATCTCATAACAGGGTGTCACTTAGGGACATCAATAACTGGGATTATAAGGAGGAACCAGACACACAGTCCCAGTCTGACCCTGACAACGATCCAGTGATACAGAAGAAAACGCAGAAAACAACAGAATTTTCTTTACCTGCTTAAAAACAATTTCTAGAGTTTGGGCTCAAAAGCTGCTGGAGAAGTTTTGCAATCCCTTTCAATATAGAACAAGACAGGATAAAGGAGCTATTCACAGGAATTCTTCTGGATTTTGTGAGGCTCTGCGCAGCAGCAAACCCCACAGTCATGTTTCAGAGGTGCATCCACATTCCTTCTCTCTCTCTCTGTTTCCCATGTGTTGCCTTTCACTCACTGAAAATGTTCTATCCTGCAGCAACACAAACATCACAGTACCTTGCCCTAAAAGAAACAAAGTTGTAGGAGATCTTCATCATGCCCCACATCCCGATCTCCATTCCTTCCTGACCAAAGATTCCCAGCCTGCAGTTGGATAGCTGAGCAAAAAGCGCCCTTCCCACCCGAAGGAAATAACAAGCTGTGGAGAACTGATGGTGTCAAGACCTGTTCCCACTGTTCCCTGGCACAGTCCTTGAGCTTGTTCCTTCTGTATCAACCTCTCAGCCAAGAAACTGAGCCTGAATCATCTTCTGTATCAGAAAGTCAAAGAGAAGGGAAGAGAGGGAATGATAAAGGGCTTGGAAAGTCTGAATGAGCAAAGGGCAGCAATGATATACAGATTGTTATCTTTGTCCTTCCTTGATGTACTCACCTGCTGTGGGACAACAAAGGAATACGATTTCCCCAGGCAAGATAAGGAAAATGAGACAGCAAGGAGTCAGAGGGGCTCTCTGTGCCAGCAAAGGGTGTGGAGGGTGCTCAGGGATGCTCAGATCCTACGTGTTATCCATCAGCCCCCACAGAAGTGGGAGCACGTGCAGGCCTTGGCTGCTGGGCTGGTCCAGTGCCACGGGAGGATTTGCAGTTAATTTGTCATCTTGATGGATCTGCTGATGACAGCAACACACATCCAACATCAGCACACAGAGAGGTCAGGGCCTGAAGCCCAGCACAGAGCATCCCCGACGCACCAAGGGGTCAGGGCCTGAAGCCCAGCACTGAACATCCCCGACACACAAAGAACTCAGGGCTACAGCCCAGCACTGAACATCCCTGACACACAAAGAACTCAGGGCCTAAAACCCAGCACTGAACATCCCTGATGCACAAGGAATTCAGGGCCTAAAGCCCAGCACTGAACACCCCTGATGCACAAAGAATTCAGGGGTACAGCCCAGCACTGAACACCCGTGACACACAAAGAATTCAGGGCCTAGATCCCAGCACTGAACATCCCTGACCCACAAAGAACTCAGGGCCTAAAGCCCAGCACTGAACACCCCTGATGCACAAAGAATTCAGGGGTACAGCCCAGCACTGAACACCCGTGACACACAAAGAATTCAGGGGTACAGCCCAGCACTGAACACCCGTGACACACAAAGAATTCAGGGCCTAGATCCCAGCACTGAACATCCCTGACCCACAAAGAACTCAGGGCCTAAAACCCAGCACTGAACATCCCTGATGCACAAGGAATTCAGGGCCTAAAGCCCAGCACTGAACACCCCTGATGCACAAAGAATTCAGGGGTACAGCCCAGCACGGAGCATCCCAGACTCCCACCAGCTCTGGCTGCCTGGGAGCAAGGGGCTCGCTCATGTCTGTGGTCCCTCTTGGGGAAATTCAGCTCCTCTGAGTCTTTCTTCTCGAAAGTGGACACGGATGTGAATCACCCCCGAGGTCAAGGGCAAAGATGCCAACAGGCTCAGGCTGAGTCATTCCCCTGAGGACAGCCAGGGGAAAGGAAGGAGGCAGGAAGGGCTGCAGGCTGAGGAGCGCAGGAGGCTCCCTGTTGGGGCTCTGCCCCGAGCAGATCAAATACCCCCACAGCAGGAGCCTTTCCTCTTTCCCACTGAGGCTTTCCAGCTCCAAATTCTCCCTCTCAGGGAGCAGTCAGGGAGCTTTGTCTGCTGTCTCCACTCTGCCTCTCCCTCAGTCCCTCGTGGCTTCTCATTCCCGTCAGAGCATCCTCGCTCTCCGCTGATCCCTGTGCTAAACAAACCTCACATCTTCGCTGCTTTGACCTTGGTTTTTCAGCACCACCAGGGTCAGATCTGCAGGCCGCCAGATATGTAAGCAGCCAATTATCACCCCAGGGCTCAGTCACTGTCCTCAGCCTTTGCCAGGCCCCATTAGAGGGGAAAGAGCTCGGAGATGGAAGAGGCAGGCTGGAGGAACAGCCGGCTGGAGTTAACAAACCATGGAGACAGGAGGCACGGCCCCCAGGGATCTCCCCTGTGCATTTGGTGCAGGTAAAAGATTGCAGAGGCTTCACACCAGGAATACAGAGCTACTCGGAAGTGATTTAACAGCTATTGCTGGCCTAATTGCCTGAAAAGGCCTTATTTTGCAGAGGGGGAGGAGGGAGAAAGGGAGGGACAGGGCTCGTAGCACCGTACATGTGCAAACACACACGTGTGTGCTCACACACACACAGCCCAACAGATCTAAGTGCAGAAACCCCTCTCTCCAGTTAAATCTAGTAGCTAAAAGAAAGGAAAATTCAGAAAAAGGCCAGAAAATCTGGCAGACATCAACCCACGCTGCACAGCCCGTGCGAGCCCCACACCAGCAGTGAGGTGATGATCGGAGACTGCAGTCAGGAGTCTGGCCCTAAACTCCAGCTATCCCTTTACCTGCCTTAAACTCTGTCTTTCTTATGTTGGACCCCAGGCACGGAGCCCAGAGGATCTCCACCTTCCCTGCACATCCTTCACAGTCCCGAGCATCAGACAACAGAACTGCACTTTCTCTTAGAGATTTATTCCTGGCTCCAAGGCTCCTGCTAGAACCAGGGCACTTGGGCTGGTGAAAAAAATGAAAGAGCATGTGAAGGAAAAATGGGAAGATTCTCATCAAAGCCTGCAGGTGATCACCACTAAAGTCAGGGACGCAGTCGCTGCTCAGAAAGCTCCCCAAGTTTGCAACTGCAGGGAATTTGAAGCACACACCACCTGTTCCCTCTGCTCCTGCTCTTCTCTGCTGGCATCAGCCACGAGCCCCACCTGGAGCTGGGGTGCTGGCATGGAGAGAGCTTTCCTCTGACTGAATGATAGCATTCCTATATCCAAGATGTTCTCTTTGGGCTGTGGGGTGAGAGCCTGACTGACAGTCCAGTTGGGATTGCTCCTGGGAGCTGCCTGTGAACCACAAGCTCCTCTGCAAGGCAAGAGGAAGGAGAGAAAAAAGAGACAGAGGGGGCTCTAGGACCACATGTGAGTCTCAAAATGCTCAGTCCAGCACAACCCCCACTCCACAAACACACCCATCACCCCCACAACAGGATCATCCACCTGAACCCACACTCCACAAACACACCCATCACCCCCACAACAGGATCATCCACCTGAACCCACACTCCACAAACACACCCATCACCCCTACAACGGGATCATCCACCTGAACCCACACTCCACAAACACACCCATCACCTCCACCATGGGATCATCTATCTGCTCCCACTTCCTGAGTGTCTGTCCTGCACATGCACCCTCCTCAGACCCCCCAGATGCTCAGCTCAGCACCCCGAGCTCTCTTGTCCTCCTTTAACCCAACACATGTGGGAGCCCCCAGCACTCTCAGGCTGCACATTAATCCTTCCTCTTCCTGGAAGGCTTCGCTCACTGGGCTCAGCTCTGCAGAGCCGGCTGCTATTAAAACATCAGCATGATGCTTCCCGAAGGTCAACTACCAAGGGACCTATTCTGGCAGCTGTTTGTTTGTTTGTCTGAACATTATCTAGGGCTGGCTGTTTATTTACATCCATTGAAGTATCAGACAATAAATATCCTCTCCCAGTAGCAAACAGATGCTTGCACTCGAATGTTCTGGCTAGCGCTGACTTCAAAACGATCCCCTTAATGAGCAAACAACACTATTAATCTTTAAAGACACAGGCTCTGGCCTTCTCTGAGCTCCCACCCTGGCCATGGCTAGACCCACAGGCATCCTGGCGAGCAGCCCACGGGTCTGGTAGATGAAAAAAGGTAAAAGATACCTTCTATCACTCAGCTGGTGCTTTTCAGCCTTATCTGGGCCTCCCCAGCTGCTGAGGGATCCACGGGAGGCTGATGCTCGAAGACAGTTTCCCCAGCAAGTTGGTGGCAGATGCCTCAACCACACTTCTAAGAGGGACACAGAGGTTGGTATCACACAGTTATTGAAGAGAGGGACACAATAACCCTCTCCAAATCATGGAGATGGACTCAAGAAAGAGCAGTGGGGTTGGAGGACAAAGAAGGAATTGGTGGAAGCAAGCACTTGGTGCCTTTGCTGGAAGATAAGTTGTGATTATGACAAAAAAGAAAATATCTTGAAGCTCACCAGAGCAACAGAAACTCCTGCCTTCCAGAGAGGGCCACACACCTCTGTTAGCATGTCATTCCCCCCTGTAAAGTGACATTTCCTGCTAAAACCCATCCACACAGATGTACTCCAGGAGCTTTTCTCCAGACCCATCAAAGCCTGATCCCATAGACTGAATCAGTGTTTGGAGCATATTAACCTTGCCTAGGTTTGGTTTATTCAAGAAAAAGGCACTGGCACAGGTTACTCAGAAAGGATTTTTATGCCCCATTCCTGGAAGTGTTGAAGGCCAGGTTGGATGGGGCTTGGAGCAACCTGATCTAGTGGAAAACGTCCCTTCAAAATTATCTTGAGACTCACCTCAGAAATACACTCCTGAACCCAACTTCCTGCTACAACCTCACTCTATTTTGTTGTCCAAGCAGCTTGCACTGGTCCCTGGCAGCAAAACAGAAAAAAGATCATTTCCACTGTGCCAACTGGGCTCAGCTGTTTCCTACTCCTCTAAAACCATCACCTCCTGCCCAAGAGCACCATTCCTGGCCCACCAGAGTCAAAATAAAGCCCCCTTCAATTAATATCTCTGTATAAAGCACTTGAAAACCATCCAGGGCTGCTGGGAGCGTGGTCGGGAGCAGGATCACGGTGAGCGGCCAGGCGGGTACAGGAGCAGACGCTGGCTGGCTGAGAGTCATTACGAATAATTAAATGAATAACTAAGCAGAAGAGGAGCTTGGTGAACCATGGCACGCTCGGCCAAGCCATCCCTCCCCACCACTCAGCTTTTGTGCAGCGTCAGCAGCCTCTGGGCTGATGGAGTTCCAGGGAATTCATCATCTCCTGCCCCAGCGCTTCCAGCCGCTGCTCCGGCAGCTCTCGCTCGAGTCATGCTGGTGGCTTATTTTGGCCATGAAATTGCCCCAGTTCCTGGGGGAGGGGATTAAATGGCTGCCAGGAAGATTGCAAGGGTGGATTTCAAAGGGAAAACCCTTCAGGTCGTGGAATCAGGACCTGCTGCTTCCGCCTGGGTGCGAGGGAGCAACCATGACTGTGGTACTGCCAGTGATGCCTTGTGAGGCCAACCTAGAAACAGAGACTGGGCAGGAGGAAGGGAATAAAGGTGGATATTTATTTGAAAGGCCTTCAGAGGCACACCCTGGGCAGGCCAAAGGCTGCACCCAAGATGGACCCCGAGTCACAAGTTCTTCACACTTTTATAGCTTTGGGCCATTTGCATCTCAACCCAATTTCACCAATTAAACTTTAGCTAATGATGTAATTTCCCCTCAGCTTGCCCCCCTTCTCAAGATGCTGGGTTACACATTTTGGGCCTAGGCCGGGCTGGGTGTCCTTGGAGAGCAGCCTGGAGAGGCTTTGTTCTGTCTGTCTCAGCATGAGAGAGCAGCAGCTCCCAGGCTCCAGGACACTGCAGAGTTACACACTGGGAATGCAGGATTTGAAAAATATAAAAGCTAAAACCTAAGGCATCACCTTGGAAAGCAGGGAAAAAGTTTTGGGCAGGGAAAGCAAGAGGAGAACAAGCTTTGCCCTCCCCATCCCCTGAGGCATCCTTCCTCTGCTATCCCTGCCTCTCCTTCTTGCAGGGCATGTCGCTGAAATCGCCATCATCATTTCTCACTGTTGGATTAAGGATCTGCAAACACCATTTCCAGGAGAGCCAAGCAGCCCAGCACATCAATCCAGGCTGCTCTGAGAAGGGCCCAGCCACAGCCTTATGAGTGCACAGGGGCCACTAATACTTCATTGCTTTTCCAATAGCAGTTCCTCCCTGTTTTATGAACCTAATGTTCCCCAGAGGACGCCAGGACTGCTGGCTGCTGTTCCTGGCATGGAGAGGGAGAAAGGACACAGCAGGCAGTGTATGATCTAATGGCAGGCCCCTCTGATGATCATCTATTCCTGCTTTTCCATTGATCTGGGTTGCATGATGGAGCTCTATTGATCTCAGCAAAGATGGGGAAGGGGCCGGTGACACTCCATGTTCCTCCCATTTCCCTCCGTTTTCCAGTAAAATAATCCGTTCTAATTTGCCTAAAGCCTATTAAAAGGAGATCAATTCCTAATAAAACATGGCATTTCAATAGCCCTGTCTATGCACCAATCGTAAAGGCCTTTAGAAACGCTAATTGAAAAAGCAAGGGATGAGGTATCCTCAACTCCTGCCTAAGTCAGCAGCCAGCAGCTCTCTCTCCTCTCTGTACACGTGTTTTAAAGTGCTGCTTGCCTGGGTCATGCCAGCCCATCCAAACACACATCTCAGAGCACCTCCAGCCATATGGAGAGCAGGAACCTGGAAAACCAGGTGTTTACAGTGTTCTTGGAACTCCTGCTGTCAGTGCTGTCCAAACCCAAAGTGTCATGACAGGAGCCACTCTGAGCAGGGGTGAGAGCTGATCTGGGCAGGAGAGTCATGGAATCACAGAATGGGTTGGGTTGGAAGGAACCTTAAAGATAATCCAGTTCCAACCCTCTGTCATGGGCAGGGACACCTCCCACTATCCCAGGTTGCTCCAAGCCCCATCCAACCTGGCCTTGGACACCTCCAGGGATCCAGGGGCAGCCACAGCTTCTCTGGGCACCCTGTGCCAGGGCCTCACCACCCTCACAGGGAAGAATTTCTTCCTGATATCTAACGTAAATCTCTCCTCTTTTAGTTTAAAAGGGTTTCTCTTTGTCCTATCTCTATCACCCACATAAAAGTCGCTCTCCCAAGGTGTAGGTGCACCTGAGTGCACAAAACAGAAGGGACAGCAAAGCAGGTTGGCCTTGCAACACCATCAGGGTCCTGCTTCGTATTTCTTTTGTCCAGGAGATCTGATGTGACAGAATCACAGAATCATTAAGGCTGGAAAAGACCTCCAAGATCATCAAGTCCAATCTCACCGAGCAAATCTTGTCATCAGCAAACAAGATTTATTTACTACACCTACAGCTGCAACAGCCAGGGACAGTGGCTCTTCCTCACTTCTCCAGCCACACAATTCCCAGGGCCTTTTCTCCCAGCAGCAACACAGGGTTTTGAAGGGGACAGCTTTCCTGGAATAACTGCTGGCTAATCCCGATCATCTGCAGGCGCTGCAGTGTAATCCCCACGCCGCACACCCCTGCCCGGGGGCTGGCAGGGGCACGGGGGCTGCACTGGGCAGGGCCACAGGGCTTAATCCCTGCACAGGGGTCACCCACTGACCTCTCGTGTAATCCTGGGAATTTGGGTCAAACACAGCTGTGCCTGACTGCTGGGTAGGAGACCCCTCACCCCTGCAGAGCCAGCACAGCACAGGGGGCAGAGCAGGGGTCTTCCTGCTCCAGGAGGTCCAAGAGAAACACGGGACAAGATGTTGATGGGCATCTGCTTTGTTTTCTGGAGACATGTGGGTCACCGTGCCTTGACAGAGCTACTCGGTGCTCCAGTTTCATGGTGGGTCACTGTTCCACACAGATCCAGCACACTGGGATCCACTGGGATCATGGAATACTAGAGTGGATTGGGTTGGAAGGGATCTTAAAGCTCATCTCATTCCAACCCCCTACCATGGGCAGGGACACCTCCCACTATCCCAGGCTGCTCCAAGCCCCGTCCACCCTGGCCTTGGACACTTCCAGGGATCCAGGGGCAGCCACAGCTTCTCTGGACACCCTGTGCAAGGACATCACCACCCTCATAGGGAAGAATTTCTCCCTAATATCCAGTCTAAATCTACCCTCTGTCAGCTTAAAGCCTCCTGCTTTGGGCCAGAGGGTCCTTCAAGCACAAAGACAAATTCCTGGCTGACAGAGATCCCCTTTTTTCCAGTTCACAGCACAGAACTGCTGTCCCATCCCACTGAGGATCCCCACTAACACTGATAGCAAGAGATACTCCTGGCTGCAGTGGAATTCTGAATTAAATTAGACAGAAGTGAAAGACCAACCTTCTGTCCAAGCCCTTCATTCTGGGCTTGGGCATCATGTAACGCAGTGGGTTTCTGACTGCTGCTCCCAGCACCACAAATATTAATAAATACAGCTTGAAGTGCATCCAGTCAGGCTGTACCCCAAAGTGAAACAGCTCCAGAGCTGGAAACAGAGGGAAAGGGAAGGAGACGAGCAGGTCCTTCTCCCTCAGCAGGGAGAGCATGTCAGGTATGTGCAGCTCTCACATCCAGGAGCCCATTGACAGATGACATCATTTTTGAGAGCATGCTTTACACACGCTCCCCCGGCGCTCCCTGATTGATAAATTAGACACTCATGAGCCATGTGCTAATCAATGCAAATCATTAGTTTGTAACAACACAAGGCAAGCTCGGCAGAGCTCATTTTTCAAGGTAATGGCCTGCCAAGGATCCGTGTTCTGCTATGGGCCCTGCCAGGCAATCCATTAACGGGCTGCTGGCACCCACCTATGGCACGGGGCTGAGGCCTCTGCAGCCCAGTCCTCACCTATGGATGCTAAAAAGCTTCAGCAGAGAAACCTTCCAGCTCTCTGCAGCATTCTGTGAGAGCCCTGTCCTTCCCATGCAAACTATTAAAAATAACGCTACGGGTTTTGTAAACCAACTTTGCTATCTCGCACCTGTAAATTGTTTTGTAGGATTGTTATGACTAGGGAAATATTTTGAAACGGGTGTTGTGAGAATTGACCAATGGCTCTGGTGGGTAGCTGGCTAGAGGTCCTATAGGCTTTTGCCATGCAAGTAAACTCTAAGAAAACTAACACATATAAACCCGTCTATTATTAATAAATAATTCCATTGTCTCCATTCCTTTCTAGACTTGGACTCTCTGTGTCGTTATTTCTCTCCATCCCCACTACAACAGCGACACCCACCAAGGACTGGGCTGTGCTGATCAGATCAGAGCTCCAAACCTGCTCTTCCTCCTCCTTCTCCTCCACAGCTCCTGGGTCTGCTGCCAGTGGCCACCCCAGACCCAGACATTTGGAGTGCACGTGCTCCCACACACCCTGGAGGTTTGTTCTCCACTTACCCCAACCCTGCAACCTAAAATTAAAGATATTTCAGCCTGAAAAATTGTGCTCTGTCCTCTCTCAGTGGAAAACGAAGGTGGATACTCAAGGCATTGACCTGCAGGTGTGTCCTAGGAAGCTCCATGCTGGCATCAGTGGCATCTTTAAGGGACAATGTCTGCATTAAGTTGTGCTTGGCCAAATAAAGAGGCCATTTGAACGCTCCAGCCACCAGATTTAACACCCAAATCTCTGGCTTCAGGCTCTTACAAGTGCTGTCCAGCTGAGTGAGTGCTTTGGGGGGATGAAACTACACCAGGGAAGGATGTGCCACCACTGACCATTCTGTTGGGGCACAGGGAGGGGACAAGGGTGGGACAACTCTGCTCCTTCACCACAGGAGCCTGTATAGCCTCTGTTTCCCAAGCTCTGCTGGATTTCCATCCCACTGGCATGTCTCCATCCCATTGGCATGTCTCCATCCAAAGAGCAGTCTCTTCATCC
This sequence comes from Pachycephala philippinensis, assembly GCA_013397055.1. Taxonomy (NCBI): domain Eukaryota; kingdom Metazoa; phylum Chordata; class Aves; order Passeriformes; genus Pachycephala; species Pachycephala philippinensis. The sequence continues at coordinate 194,884 of VWZT01012767.1, read as the reverse complement.
ATGGGTCACTCTCTCAGGCCCATATCCTGCCACAGGTGCTCTGCAGAGCCACTCCGTGTCCTTCATGGATAATAAGGATTCTCTGTTTGACATTCCCAGAGGGAAAGTTCAGCACTCACAGACAGGGTCCTGCTGCCCGATGCTCCTATTTACGATCCCAGGGGATAATCTCAAAGGTCATCCCAGTGCCACTCAGGTGCTTCTCTTTCTCCCAAACTGGTGGAATTTCTTTTACATGGCCAATATTTTGGGAACTTGCTAGCTTTCAAGTATTTATGGCTGTTATTGCCATCACTCCTGGTTCTCCATAAAGAGACTGTAAATGGGTGTTTTGTGTAACAGTGGTTCTGATTGAGATTAAGGGAACAATAACAACAAAAAAAAAAAGTATGAAAATTCAGTTTTTACATTTGAGGGCATGGGTGTTAACTCATGAGCTGCAGAACCCAAAATGCTCCCCAAAATGTGGTCAGCTCTTCAGCAGGGGTCGAACCGTAGATAAAAATAATGCAGACAAGCTGCAACACCAGAAAGACTCAGAATTTTGGCTCAGAAACACCCAGAAGTGCAGTGTGTGTGTGAACGGGACTGACCAGACACAAAGATCCCGACGCAGTTGGCCTGGAGCACAAACCCTTCTGTGGGACAGCTCAAAAACTGAGGCAGGGAGTAATATGGGATGGAATGAAGACAGATGCACCACAGCCGGGGCTGGGTGATGAATACAAGTCCTTTATAAGGGTCTGTTCACGGGGCTGAGGGACCAGATTCCCGCAGAGATGAGCTCATCCCGCCGGGAACGCGGTAACCCCGAGGGGTGGGAGCCATGGGGCAGGGGGTGAGGGGCAGCACCACAAAGGGTCCTTTGACTGCAGCCAGACGGGGAGAGCTTTGAGACACCCACGGATCCTCACCAGGCTGTGGCACTTGAGAGGGAGCCAGCTGCCCTTCGGCAACGGGAGATAGGAGCAGAGACCCGGGAATCCGCGTGGATGCGCGGGCAGCGGGGCACACCAGCTCTTCAGGAAAATTTCTCTAACCTCAAGGAGTACTGGCTAGTCTAAGATCTCATTCACACTTTCTGGCTTCCATCTAAATTTACAAGTGACATTGCTTAGAAATGTATTATAAGCCGTGGCTTCTCTAAGAAAAGCTCTTAGTTGGCTAAACTGTGGAATTCCTAGTTAGTCAGAACTTCTGTTGGCAAGAGTATTTCTTTAAAGATGGAAGAATTTGTTCTAATAAAAATTGGCCAAGGTGAATAACAGTGAATAACATAAAACTGGTATAATCAACACCAATTTTAGACACACACACACACAACAGTCTATCTTCTAGCTGACAATGATGGGTTTCAAAATAATTGGGCATGCTGTACTGTATTTTATGTGAAGGAGGGTGGAAATATCCGAGCAGGCAAAACAGGGGGTGTGGAGGCACCCCAGAAACACCTGGGCACTCCAGGATCGTCCTTCTGGCTTGAGGATGTGCTCACCAAAGGACCCAAGGGGTGATGTAAAGATGAGCACACGCATGCACTGACTCAGAACAACAGGAAAATAGAATCATGGAATGCTTGGGCTGGAAGAGACCTCTAAAGGTCACCTCAACAACCACGGGCATCTCCAACTGGATCAGGTTCCTCAGAGCCACCCAGCCTGGCCTTGAATGATTCCAGGAAAGGTGCATCCACCACCTCTCGGGGTGTGCCAGTTGTAAAAAACTCCCTTATATCTCATCTAAATCGACCCTCCTTCAGGATAAAACCATCACCCCTTGTCCTATCACACCCAGCAGAGTCTGTGGAGAGCACGGCATTCCCTCCAAAGGATCTGCTCCCTGTGGCAGACAATCCAGGGATTCTGGTCCAAAGGGGGACATTTCCACACCTCGGGTGGTGCGGTGCCCTGGGCAGCTCTGGGCGTCAGCAAGGGCAGCGAACTCAATCACAGCCTGTCACATTCAATCTCAGAGACAGAATGACACATTTGCAATTCCCCTTTAAAGAGAGGCAGACCAAAGCTCCTGCTTTGCTGAGGATTTGGGTACTTTTGCCACTTTCTCTAAAAATAAATAAATAAATAAATAAAAAATCGTATCCCAGAGGTGGTATCACTGGTCAAGTGAGACTGGCTGTTCTTGCACTGATATTTGTGTCAGATGCTGCTAAATGACTTCAGAAATGCAGAGTGATGGGCTGTGAGTGCATCAATAAAACAGAAATCTGGGACCCCACAGCTCTCCCCTCACTCCCTCGCTGAGGGCTCTGGGTTTGGGTGGGTGGGTGGAGTGGTGCCCTGGGAACAATTCCTGTCAGCAAAGTGGGGACAGGTTATCTCCAGGGCCAGGGGAGAGGGCAACCTGAAAGAAAAGCTGTCCCCAGCCCCTTTTGTCAGCTGGCACCCCTGGGGCTAAGGTTGAGATAATGAGGTCCCACATATCTCTGGGCCCCAGCCCCACTGACAGGGCTGTGCTCTGCAAAGGTTATTGTGATTCAATTGCTGGCTCTTTCAGCTCCTGGGCTTCTCAATGCCAAGGTGACCTATTAAGAACTTAATATCAGATAAAAACCATCCCTCGAAGCTTTTTTAACCTTCATAATCTATGTTTATCCAAAGAAAATAAAAGGAGGAGAGGAAAAGAGAAAGTGAATGCTTATCTTCCAATATTGCCTCAGATAAAGGGGAAGCACCATCTGGGGACAAAACTTCACATTTGACCTTTCTCCCCTTTCATGAAAGCAGCCAGGAAACTGATCCAGCACTGAAAACAGTGGACGAGGCCTCTCCCATTCACCTCCCACAGACTGAAGGGTGCTCCCAATCTACCAAAGGTTCCTCTGCTTTTGTCTGTGACGCCTGACCAAGGACATGACTCTCTGCAGCCCAGCCCCAGCACAGACCACATTCCTCCCCATCCAGCCCCAAACGAGCAGCACTGATCCCAGCAAGCCCCAGCTCTTCCACCCAGACCAAACCCCTCAGCAAAGGTCTCACTGAGGCCTTTGTCTTCCCAACAATTCCTCTCATCTCCCACTGGTCCCTCATTAGTGACCCAAAGATGTCTCTCGTGCTTTTTTCCCTCCAGGAACACCGGACAATTTGTTGGTCCTCTCCATTTATGGAATCACAGACTGGTTTGTGTTGGAAGTGACCTTAAAGATCATCTCATTCCAGCCCCCTGCCATGGGCAGGGACACCATCCCTGGAGGGATTTAAAAGCCATGTGGATGTGGCCCTTGGGGACATGATTCAGTGGTGGTCTCAGCAGTGCTGGGTTAATGGTTGGACTCGATGATCTTAGAGGCCTTTTCCAACCTTAACAGCTCTATCATTCTATGATTTTAATTATTACCTCCAATAGTGCAAGAATGGCCCATGTCCCCAGACCCTTAATCACAGAGGTTCCTGGCACATCAATCAGAATTAACCAGATGTGTATTCAAACCCCTTGATTGAATTATCCAAAACTAATTCAAATGAATTTAAAAATAACGCCGTGGCAGGCACATTTTTAATGTCAGCAAGTCACCAGCCAGGACCATCGGTGTGAAATCCCCGTTCAGAGGGAAACAAAAGGTGGGAATGCAGCGGGTGAGGGTGGCAGGGAATCATTTCCTCTCAGCCAAGCACACCCAGCACCAGCCCAGGGCTGTGGGAGGGAAGCTGATGACCCCACGGAGGAAGCAGAGCCCTCCAGGTGCACTCCAAAGGATTAGGAGATCTCCTGGGAACTGCCCCAAGGAGCTGTGTGGCACAGAGGGCAAGGAACAAGGCATGTTCAGGGGAGAATTAACAGGGCCAGAGGGATTTAGGAGGTGAGTGCTGACATATTATTCCACTTAGGCAGAGGCAGGAGACTCCTGGGAGGGGAGAAGGGCTGCCTGAGACATGGAGTTTGGGGCCTGGCTGCTGAGCTGGGAATCAGACCCTGGATTGGGCTGGTGAGGAGTTAAAGTTGCCCCATAAATGGGTTAGAATGGTGTTCATGAGCTTAACACCCTCTTACAGCGTTGATCCAGCACAAAACCTCTTGTCCATGGGAACTGCAGGCAAAATAGGAATGTAGGGAAATTCAGGAAGTAGAGTCTGGAAAAGCTGAGCACAAAAGGGACCTGATAGACCATGTGTAGGGATGCTTCAGCCGAGCCAAGGGGTGCACAAGGACCACAGCCTAGTGAGGGGGTCAGAGCAGAGCTGAGAAAAGTCACTGTCCTTCCAGCAGGGCCAGCTTAGAGGTCTGCAGCTCCCTTTGTGCCCCAGATCTTTCCCCAAACCCTTTATTTACTTGTGCCAGTCCCAGAGCAATATCCTGTCTGAGGGAAAACAGCCAGGTCCTTTTCTAATGTCAGAGATTGGGATGTCTGAGCCCTAAAAGCAGCATCCCACGAGTTGCAGGACTCCCCCATCCTCTAAAGGTCTGGGGTTTGCTGTTTACTTGCACAGCTTGTGACCTCTGTGCAAGCTGCTCCTCCCTGGAACACCTCAGTGGAGACCAACAAATCTTCAGTCCCTGCCCTAAGAACCTGTGGGGACAAAGTGCAAATGTGCCTGGGGTGGTCACTGCCAAACCCCAGACACCACTGCTGAGTTACAGAATCACAGAATCACAGAGTGAACCAGGTGGGAAAAGACCTTTGAGATCATTGAGTCCAACCTATTCATTNGCTGCTCTCCAAGGACACCCAGCCCGGCCTAGGCCCAAAATGTGTAACCCAGCATCTTGAGAAGGGGGGCAAGCTGAGGGGAAATTACATCATTAGCTAAAGTTTAATTGGTGGAATTGGGTTGAGATGCAAATGGCCCAAAGCTATAAAAGTGTGAAGAACTCGTGACTCGGGGTCCATCTTGGGTGCAGCCTTTGGCCTGCCCAGGGTGTGCCTCTGAAGGCCTTTCAAATAAATATCCACCTTTATTCCCTTCCTCCTGTCCAGTCTCTGTTTCTAGGTTGGCCTCTTTAGGCATCACTATGACCTAACACCTCCTCATCAACTAAACCACGGCACTCAGTGCCACGTCCAGTCTGTTTTTAAACACATCCAGGGATGGTGACTCCACCACCTCCCTGGGCAGATGATTCCAGCGCCCAATCACTCTTTCAGAGAAGAATTTTTTCCTGATGTCTGACCTAAACTTCCCCTGGTGCATTTGGACAGCAGAATTTGGGAAAAAACGGCTTTCCTAAGATGATCATGGCACTGATTTGGTTGAGGTCCCTGAGTTCCCAAACTGGATATTTTACCACTATTTTGAACATAGGAGGAAAGCACGCAGGAAGAGAGCACACAGCTGCACCTTTGGTGATGGGCAGCTGATGAAGAAGAGCCTGGGCAGCATCTCCTGTCTCCACAGCCATCCCCTCTCCCCGTGGGCAGGGAGGGACAGCAGGATCGTGTCCCTCACACAAGCAGAGGGATCGCTTTCCTCTGGAACCTCAGGGTAACCCGGGCAGTGAAACCCGAGCCAAAGCCACTCTGACATCAGGTCGTGGCTGGAGACAAAGCCAGGTCAGGAGTTCAGCCTCAATAGAGCCAGTGCCAGCCGGGACACAAAAGCTCCGGGATCAGATGTACCTGCGAGGGCTGCTGGGGAGGGAGGGCATTGAGATGTATAATTACTGCTCCTTTCATCCACGCTGCTCTCTCCCTCGGTTCACACGGCTCCTGGCTCTGCCCTCACACAGGTTGTGTCCCAGCAGGGTGCCTCCCACAGCCACACCAAAAAGGTGCTGGCACAGGAGCTGAAAGGTGAGGGGTGTCAGAGCTGAACCCCCCTTCACTGAAGGTTTCAGCAGAATCACTCCTAAGGGCAGCCAGTTGTTGCCATGATCAGCTCCAGCTTTGTGGTGGAGTAAATCACAGAATCACAGAATGGTTTGGGTTGGGAGGGACATTAAAGCTCATCCAGTTCCACCCCCCCACCACTATCCCAGGGTGCTCCAAGCCCTGTCCAGCCTGGCCTTGGACACTTCCAGGGATCCAGGGGCAGCCACAGCTTCTCTGGGCACCCTGTGCCAGGGCCTGACCACCCTCACAGCCAAAAATTACATCCCAATATCTAATTTAAATTTCCCCTCCTTCAGCTTAAAGCCATTCCCTGTGTCCTGTCCCTCCAGGCCTTGTCCCCAGTCCCTCTGCAGCTCTCCTGGAGCCCCTTTAGGCCCTGGAAGGGGCTCTGAGCTCTCCCTGGACCCTTCTCTTCTCCAGGTGAACCCCCCCAGCTCTCCCAGCCTGTCACCTCACTCTTACAAACCATTAGCACCAGGGACTCCAGGGCATTAATGAGTGCTGGTGACTGCCAGCAAAGGTCCAAAAAGGACCTCAAACTTCCAAAGTAGGAGCAACTCCTTTCCCTTGAAGTCCTGCCAGTGTGGGATAGTGCAGGTGTTTTATATTCCCAAGGTTTGGGGTATTATTTAGTGAAATCCCGAGTCAAGGAGACAAAATATGCAAAACCCTGTGCATTTTGAAGTACACACTGACCTTACCCAAACAACAGCTTGAAACATCTGCAGTATGGAGGATTCTCTGGAAAATAGGCTTTTCACTGGAATTGCCATTTGCTGCCTCTTTCCCTAAAGCCTGATCTCCTTTTTAGGGAAAGCCTTCCATGTTTCTGGCATTTTGTTGTGGTGAAATTAGATCAGTTCCATGAAACTGAAACAAAACAGAGCAACCCCAGGTTTGGAGATCAACACAATCCCTGGAGGATGCTCCACAGAGCCCTGGGGAAAACTGATTGACAAGTGCCTGGAGCTCCCTTGTTTTATTCCCTCTCTCCAGATCTGCCTCATAGGGCAGAAAAGGAGAAGAAAAAAGGTTTTTTAATAGTTACTGAACCAACCCTTCCCAAACTGCATCAAAAGTGCTCTTGGTCCATAGGAGATGGAAAAAAATCGGAAGAGGTGAGCAGCTCTGCCTCAACATTCAGCACAAAAGGAGGGGAAGGAGAAGGGGCTGGGGCTGGACTGTCGATTATTTTTGGAAACTACCAACCCAGAATGCTCCTTTTTGGCCAGAGCTTCTCCACGTGTGCAGCAGATGGCGCAGCTGCAGTGGCTGTCCCACTGCCACCTCTGTCCCTTCTGCCCCTCTGTCCCCACGCCAGCCCCAGGGCCACCCCAAACGCCGTCCCTCTCTGTCTGGGGGTCTCATCCTGCCCTTTTTTGGTTGAGTCTGGCACCATACAGGGCCCAGCACTGGATTTTAGCACTCTCCAAGGAGTTGACAGGGATGAAAGCAGGACACCAGCTGTCCCATACAGAGGGACACGTCCACAAGGGATGCAGGAGGCACAACTCCATCACGCAGAGATGGATGTGCCATAAAACCCCAGGTGCCTCCTGGGGCACTGGCATCATTCACAGCCCTGAGCTCAGCCTGAGCCCTCCAGCCCTTCCCAGGATGTTTAAAACAGGGTGAGACAAAGGCCAAGCCCCAAAAGGGGCCGTGGGGAGCAATCCAGGGCTGGCTCAGGTGCTTCATTTCCATAGCAGGGGGGAAGAGCCGTGTCCCTGGTGCAGGGCAGTGCCAGCCTGGCTGATGGAGGCCAGACCCCAACCAGCTGCCCCAGGAGCCAGCAGCCAACCCCCTCCCAGTGCCTGCACCCTTCTGGGCCCAGCTGCATTCATGGCAGAAGACTGGAGCTTCTCATCGTGGCCCCAATGGTTCCCACTGGGCTCCTATTTCTGTCAGGCAGTGACAGAGGGAGGCAGTGTGAAGCCTTTATTTTTGGGACTCGGGGCTATCTTTGCAGGCTTTGTTGTTTAAAGGGCCGAGCCTGCTCCCTCTGTGACAATCGGCTGCTTCTTCTCTCATCTTCAAAGGCTGCAGCTAAAACTCATTACACTGCCAAATTTATCCCGGGCCAACAACTCCCCCCATTCCTTCTGTGTCGCAGAGCAGAGCGTGATCCTGCCTCTCCTTCTCCTTATTTTTTTATTCTTCATCTCCTTTTGTTCCTCTCTCTTGGAGGAGGAGGAGATGGTTGCTTATAAAAGAGAGAGTTTGGTGTTTGCACACAGATCTCTTGGCAGCTGGGAAAGAAAACACCAAGAGGAAAATATTCTGTATGGAAGCCTCTTGGCGGTGACAAACCACGAGAGGAGGGACACGGGGTAGGAAGGGGAAAGAGTGAAAGAAGTTATTTTGGTGAGGAAGTGGCCATGTCTCATATCTCTGTTGGCAGTGGCCTTTCCCCACCCCGTCCTCCAAACTGGGAGCTCTTCAAAGCTTCCTGCCCTCGGCCCATGGCCTTGGGAGAGGAGCAGGGACAGCCACGAGCAGGCTGCCACCAGCCAGCTGCCACCTCTGTCCCTGTGGCAGCACTGAAAGCACAGCTGGGAAACGTCTGGAGGATTTGTTTCCCTTTTTTTCTTTTTCTTTTTTCTTTTCTTTTTTTTTTTTTTTTTTAATTCCTTGAACAGTCGCTTTTTTCTTTTTCCTGGAAACACATTTTTCAAACCCAAATTTGCCCAACCCCCCCGCGAAAGTCGCTGCGTTTCTTCCCGACAGCCACAGGGTGTCAGCAGCTCTATGGAGTGGGTTCCTAAATGGATCCCAATTCCTTGAGACGTCCCGGAGCTGGAGCAATGTTTTGGGAAAGGGTCTCATCCTGCCCTGTCCTCCCATCAGAGGCCTCGTTCATGCAGAGGTTGGGTGTTTCTAACCCACACCAAAGTTCCACCTGATGCCTAAAGAGGCCAACCTAGAAACAGAGACTGGACAGGAGGAAGGGAATAAAGGTGGATATTTATTTGAAAGGCCTTCAGAGGCACACCCTGGGCAGGCCAAAGGCTGCACCCAAGATGGACCCCGAGTCACGAGTTCTTCACACTTTTATAGCTTTGGGCCATTTGCATATCAACCCAATTTCACCAATTAAACTTTAGCTAATGATGTAATTTCCCCTCAGCTTGCCCCCCTTCTCAAGATGCTGGGTTACACATTTTGGGCCTAGGCCGGGCTGGGTGTCCTTGGAGAGCAGCCTGGAGAGGCTTTGTTCTGTCTGTCTCAGCATGAGAGAGCAGCAGCTCCCAGGCTGCAGGACACTGCAGAGTTACACACTGGGAATGCAGGATTTGAAACATATAAAAGTTAAAACCTAAGGCATCACATCCATGAGTTAAAAACTGCCCTTGGCCTTCCCAGCTTCACCGGGCATGGAAGTAGCAGGGAAAAATCCGTGGGCACACCCAGCCATAATCCCTGGTGTTGAGGAGCATATGCAGGCACAGGGGATCAAATCCTGTGCCAGTCCCACACCTCCCTTCCTTGTCACTCATCCCATTTTTTGCCTCGAGTGTCCCATCTGTAAAATGTGAGCGGTGAAATTTCCCTCCCTTCCAAAGCCTGGGCAGCAGGAGGAGCTGCCTCCAGGATGGAGAAATGTGGCAGAAACCCTTCAGATTCCACATTTCTCACAACCCTGCTCCATCCACTCCTCAGACTGTGACAAAACGAGGTGCCACTTGTGGTAACCCAGCTCAAAGCAGGATATTTCGGGTGTGCAAAGAGAGGCAAACCAAACCAACCTGGAAGCAAACAGCTGAGGAGTGTGATGCCTTAGGTTTTAGCTTTTATATTTTTCAAATTCTGCATTCCCAGTGTGTAACTCTGCAGTGTCCTGGAGCCTGGGAGCTGCTGCTCTCTCATGCTGAGACAGACAGAACAAAGCCTCTCCAGGCTGCTCTCCAAGGACACCCAGCCCGGCCTAGGCCCAAAATGTGTAACCCAGCATCTTGAGAAGGGGGGCAAGCTGAGGGGAAATTACATCATTAGCTAAAGTTTAATTGGCGAATTTATGCTGATATGCAAATGGACCAAAGCTATAAAAGTGTGAAGAACTCGTGACTCGGGGTCCATCTTGGGTGCAGCCTTTGGCCTGCCCAGGGTGTGCCTCTGAAGGCCTTTCAAATAAATATCCACCTTTATTCCCTTCCTCCTGTCCAGTCTCTGTTTCTAGGTTGGCCTCTTCAGGCACCGAGTGAGCAGCCAGGCTGTGCCTGGCTCCAGAGATGTTCTGCTGTCACCAGTCACCTGCCTGCCCTCCAGGCATGCACTAAATGTGGGATTCATCTTGTTTAACATGGTCTTCCCGAAAATTAGACATCCTGCCTAATGAGTCAGGCAGGTTTCCCCTGGAGTGAATGGGAAGAGACAGGTTTCACCAAGGGGCGATTTGTGCCATCCTAAATAGGTGTCTCAGGCAGATGGAGTGAATTGCTTTCTGGAGATGCCAGTCTCTCTCCATTATCTATCAACAGCAGCTCATTTCGATTCAGTGCTGGTGACCAGCATTAGGTGAGACAAATTTCAGCCTGAGTGAGTGTCTGGCATCTCTCACAGACGGGCCAGCAGTCCTTTCCTGGCTGTCCCTGTGGTAAAAGGGATGGGTTAGTACAGAAAATCTTAATTTTGAGAGCAGCGTTTATTTGCTCCTCCCTATCACAAGGAGAGGGTCAGAGAACTGTACTTTGATTTCTGTTTTTCTTGTTGTACTCAAGTGGCACAGGGTGGGATTGTTGGGGTGTCCTGTGCAGGGCCAGGAGTTGGGCTTGATGATCCTTGGGGGTCCCTTCCAACTCAGAATATTCTATGATTCTACAACGGGGTTGGTTTTAACATAATTTGACCGATTTTCAGCCCCCCACAACCTGGTTCCTGCATTTTAAGGTTGGGAATAAGATGCCACGGACAACTCTAAGCATAGATTCAGGTGCCAAAGCACATTGATCAGCTGTGAGGGAATCTGGAAGAAATTAGAATCATAAAATCATTAAGCTTGGAAAAGACCTCCAAGATCATCAAGTCCAACTTTTGATCAAACACCATCACGCCCACTAAACCATATCACAAATTATACTTGCTTTCTGAACACTTCCAGGGGATGATGACTCCACCACTTCCATGGGGAAACTTGGTTCCTGCACCATTCGACACCAAGTGTTGGTTTGAAGGGACATTAAAGCTCATCCAGTTCCACCCCCCTTCCACCATCCCAGGTTGCTCCAAGCCCCATCCAGCCTGGCCTCGGACACTTCCCGGGATCCTTGAAGGGAGCTTTGGCAGTGCCTCATAAGAAGCTTTGGCTCTGTCCCTCATTTCCCCCAATCTCAGCTCCATCCCACCCAAGTGCCTTATTCAGGTCAGCTCTGTCCCGTTCTCTTCTCCCCACACTTTTCCATGTTTTCCTCATCATCACACATTCAATACCAGTTTGAATCCCCAAAAGAACACCTTTTGCACCTGGACAGCGCTGGGCTCCCGCGTATTTCTGCAACAACCCAAAAAATTCCCTGAAAAGCCTCCTCTGCCTCCTGCTGTCCCACCGAATTCCTCCCAGTGGGGCCCATTTCCAACACCACTGGCACGAGTGGGACATACCAGGCTCCCAACATCTGCCAGGCACATTTCCCATCCCCTGCGAGGGGCTCTCAGAGCAGCCCTCAGCTGGGATGTTTGTACAAACATGTGTATTTACTGTGTCAACACACATTAGAGAGCAAACACATTAAAAGGAAAAGGAAACAGACTGCGAGATGAGGCCTCTCCAAACCTCGCTCCGCGGCCTCTCGGCTTGATGGGGAAAGTTCTCATTTCCAAAATCTCACCCCCAGTTTCTGCTTGCCCAGGCATCCACAAGGATCAGATCTCCGTGGCCAGCAGGTCTCTCTCTGCTGGACTCATGCCTGAAGATGGAAACTTTAGATGTCTTTGTAACAAAAGGATATTTTTGGTTCAAAATCAGGAACTAGAGCTGGGATGGAGCAGGGAGTGTGAAGGACGGTGGGAAGCAGAGGAATGCTGCACAAACACAACTCTGGTTCAATCCCAGCCATCTCCAGTGCTGTTCTGCCTCTCCTGTCATGAAGTTTAACCTGAAGGCATCCTCCTCAGAAGAGTCCCAGGAGCCCAGTCCCCGGGGAGCTCTCCTTGATCCACAATCCCCAGGCAGGAGCCAAATTCATGCAGACAGAACCAATATTTAGCAAACCTCCATTTTTTTTCCCCAAACAGGCTGAGGATTTCCAGGGTTTTTCATTCAGAGGATGCTGCAGCCGGGAAGAGCGGCACAGAGATGGAGATAAAAAGATGTTTAAAGAAAAACAATTCCTCCTGACGTGTCACATAGTGGATCCAGCTGTTCCTTGCATTCACTGCTTCCTCTTGAGCACAAGTGCACGTGTGAGTGTGCGTGAACACACAGGCAAGACAGACAGAGGTAATTATAAAGCTGGAGCCACCTAGAACTTCCCAGCTGTCAGTCCCAGGGAAAAAAAAATCATGATTTAAATGCAGAGACATCCACTGCTTCAAGTAAAAGTAGAATCCCTGCTACAAGATGTGAAAAGCAATTTAAATATGTCCTAGAGAGGACAGGGATCTGGAGGTTTGATGTAAGTCCAGCAAAAGAAGGAAAAATGTTGAAACCAACATCATAAAATCATGGGATGGTTTGGGTTTGAAGGAACCTTAAGGATGATCCAGTTCCACCCTCTGCCATGGGCAGGGACACCTCCCACTATCCCAGAGTACTCAGAGCTCCGTCCAACCTGACCTTGAATGGGTTGGGGCATCCACCACTTCCCTGGGCAACCTCTGCCAGGGCCTCCCCATCCTCAAAGGGAAGAATTTCTTCCTAATATCAAACCTACACCTGTTCTCTGCCTGTTTAATGCCATCCAAGGGCATGGGGAACACCCCGCTGTTGTGCCATGTGAAAGCTTTCTGGGTTTATCCCACAGCATCAATGGCAAAATCATCTCCTGAATTCCACTCCCTGCCAAGAAAAGCCCCCAGGACCAGGCACCCCAGCCCCTGCTGGTGCAAAGCCCAGTTCACAGCCACTGCAGCAGCAGGATATGGGAACACTCACATTTGGGGAGCCCCATTCCAGGAACCCAAACCCAAAGCAAATTGTGGAAGTTTTGCACTGCACATCCTGGAAATTCCCACGCCAGACTGCCTGTCAGCAGCAAGCCTGGCTCTTGGGAGGGCAGCAGCAGGGAGATCTTTAAAGAAAAATCGATGCCAAATGATGTGATTGACACTTCAAAGGGTCCTGGCACCTTGCTGAGGAAAACTCTCCATTGTTTTCGGGATCATCCCCGACCCAGATCCTCTTGCCTGCCTCAAAACCATCCTTCCTTGCTTTGTCCACTGCCTGGGAGATCCTGGGACTGTGGATCCAGAGTCCTGGGTGCTGTGGGCTGCTGCTGGTGAGGGACGAGTCCTTCCCATAGAGGAATGCAGGAGAAAGCAAATGTAAGTGAGCAATCTCAGAGAGATCTCACCTTTCTGCTTCCTCTGGGAATTCAATCCCTCCTGTTCAGGCATCCTGAGCTTTCCTAGGTAGGGTGCATCAACCTCCTGGGAGCTGTGGGAAGACACGTCCAAGCCCTTTGGCTGGCTGATATTCCCTGAATGACCGGGATGAAGGAAGAAGGTTGATAAATCAGGAAAGGCTGTGAGCACGCTGGAGAGCCTGGGATGCAAAACGAGCTGGATGAACTGAAGGAATGGTTCAGAAAAAGGGAAAAGAAACAGGATTGGACTCAGGGAGGGCAAATACTCTCAGGGAACAAGAACTGAGGGCACAGAGTCGGAGCAGGACTTGAGAGACTGAGGCAAAAGGGGGATAAATGTGCTTAAATCATCAGTGCTGGGCTGCTGCAGGAGATACAGACTCCAGTCCCAGGGAGAACGGGCACATGGGCATGAGACACAGCCCAGCTGCCCTGATGGTGCTGCCAAGGCCACGAGTGGGCCACTCCAGGACACCAGACTCAAGGGGAGCCTGGAGAGCCTGGAATTCCATGGCAACACAGGAGGAACCGGGGTTGCTTAGAGGGGAAGCAGAAAAATCAGCTTCAAATGCAGAGCAGAAAAATGAAGAAAATAAATCTCTCTCCCTGCCTGGGGTGGGGAGTCTGTGGATAACAGTAGGGATGCTGGCTTTAGAAGGTTTCTACCAGTTTGGGGAGCCTGGAAGCTGATGAGCAGGTTGAAGGAGCTTCTGTCAGGTGGGATATGGGTAAGAGTTGATCCTGCCTTCAGTGGGATGGGCTGGACAAGCTCTCAGGTGTCTCCCAAGCCGATTATCCACTGTTTATGGAGAGCCTCCCCAAGCACAGGGGAGGTTCTGGCTGGGGCTGACTCTGCAGCTGCCGCTTTGGATGAGAGGAGCTTCCCAACCCCGCTGAGCTGGCAGGGACCCAAAGCCACCTCCCAGAAATGACAAATCCCCGTTCCTCACCCCTGCTGGCTTCATTCAAAGAGTGGATACTGTTCAAATTAGCAGCCACCTGCACTCGCAGGGAGCCACGGCTCTCCCGAGGACGTTTATCCCGAGGCAGGGGCTGCATCCTGCTGCACCCTGTGGTTCCTAGTGCTGCAGGAAAACAAAGCATTGTTTAATTGCTTCTTTCCTTGGGCACCATGGGATGTGTTTTTCCGTGCACATAGGGGCAAAATATGGCAAGGTTTTGGGGGGATAATGTGGTGTTGTGTTGTCACAGGTTTCTGCTCCAGCCTATGTTTGTATCCCACCTGGAATGATTGAACAGCACTAGCACACCAAAGGATCTTTGTCCATGACAGGGAATGAGAGGCAGTGGAGACCAGTCCCCAGAGCCCATCACAAAAACCACCACCAGGCTCTTTTCCCAGCACAATCCATGGAAAAGGTAACACCAGCTGCAGAAACACCCTTCAGGATTTCTCTTACACGGTGCAACAACACCTTGGAGACAGTTCAACGTCTCCTGGTCCCCAAAAGACACATGACAGCCACACAGAAGCCCTCCTAGGTCAGGCTGGAGACAGGGCAAATCCGTTTAGGTGGAATTTCACTTCAGATGCTGGATTTAGGGATGACTACCCAGTTTAGCCATACAAGAACCTCCATCCTGAGACACAGGAGATGGAGAAGGAATGCTGATATCCATCCCCACCTGCACCTCCCAAACCTCCCTGGTGATGGACCATGTTCGGCCAGGNAGATGAAAAACCAGCCAGAGCAAATCTCTCGCCAAGGTGGGCTGAGTGGGTGTGGAAGGGGTGATGGTCACACTTTAAATGCTGCAGACAAAGATGATAAAATCAGAAATGAGCAGAACTTCTCAGTTTATCTTCTCTGGATAGTCAGAAAAACAGAAAAAAAAGACGAATGTGCCCTGAATTCCCATCCTGGAGGGAGCAGGCCTGAGCTCCAAGACTTCAAACAGGTGAACACACTCCAAATCAAGCTATTGAAAACTTCTTGTCAGAGCAGATCATGGAATCATTGAATGGATTGGAAGGAACCTTAAAGATCATCCCATTCCACCCCCTGCCATGGGCAGTGACACCTTCCACTATCCCAGGCTGCTCCAAGCCCCATCCAACCTGGCCTTGGACACTTCCAGGGATCCAGGGGTAGCCACAGCTTCTCTGGGCACCCTGTTCCACCCTCACAATCAATAATTTCTTCCCGATATCCAATCTAAGTCTATTCTCAGCTTAAAACCATTCCCCCTTTTCCTATTGCTCCATGCCCTTTTAAAAGGTCCCTAGAATCAGAATATCCTGAGTTGGAAGGGATCATCAAGTCCAGCTGCTTGCTCTGTTTCCAGCCTCTCTCCACACTTGCTGATGGCAGATCCTAGAGACAAGACAAAGGCACAGATGAGGCACCTCACGTTTAACCACTGTGGCCATCCCTGAGTTCCTGTCTGCACAGGGATTTGTAATTAAGGCAGTGGGAAACAGCTTCCTCGTGCTGGCTGGCAGCAGAACTGCTGTTCCACACACTCCTGGCATGGAGCAGGCAAAAAGTAATGAGGACATGATAGGAAATTAACACCAATCTTCCTTCGATGCTGACTGAGAAATGGAAAAGTTACACTGGGAAACCTGAGCATTAACAGCATGAACAAGGTTGATTCCCAGGCTGAGCCACACCAGTGTGGCAGCATCCAGAGTCAAACACTCCTGGAAGTGTTCCAGGCCAGGTTTGGGGGGCTTGGAGCAACCTGCTCTAGTGGAAGGTGGGACATTGGAACAAGATGATCTGCCCAGGGCCATGCAGAGAAGAAATACCAAAGGTGTGTTTCACACTCCTGGTATTACCTGGGGATACAGCAGGAGGTGCAGTTAAATTGCAGCCTGAAGGCACAAAGCCAGTGCATTCCTGGGTGAAGGAGAGCACAGGGGAGGGGATACTCAATCCATGATAAATGGGAAGAGGCTGGAGCTGCCCAGAGGTGGAACAAGAGCCCAGAGGCAATTGCAGCAATACCTGCCACCCTTCCCAGGGTGACAGCTGAGCACACACATGTACAGACACATTATAAAAGCTCTTTCCCCATCCTTTCCCCAAAGCGTGTTATTTTACGGGAAACTTGAGGCAGAATTTCATCTGATTCAGGCAAGACAGTCCCTAGACTAGAGGTTGGGGAGGTAGGACAGGCAGCCTGAGAGTTATGCTGCTCTAAATATCAGTTTTAAGTGTTCAAGGCCAGTTTGGATGGGGCTTGGAGCAACCTGCTCTAGTGTGAGGTGTCCCTGATGATCTTTGAAGTCCCTTCCAACCCAAGCCTTCCTATGACTCTGTGACACATCCAAATCCCAGGCTGGATCACGGGATGGAGAAGAGCAGCGATCTTATTTAACCCCTGGTAAATTTAATCCAAAGCAGAAAGCTGGCTGCAGCCTCACACGAGCTGAAAGCTGTGGGGTAATAACAGATGTGGAATCCCCAAATGAGGGCCCCGAATGGGGGAAAGAGCAGGACAGACTGTTTGAGTTAAGGCTGCACACACGTCCCACCACCATGAGTCACGTCCAGCCGTGTGTCCAACCTCCTTTCCAAGAGCATCCAGGCTGGAATGGGTTAAGTTTGGCACTGCTGGGAGCATGGGGGATATGAACCAGATGGCACAGACTGAGGGCATTTTGGGTTTGGGACAGTGGTAAAGGAAAAGGTGTTTTGTTTTTTTTTGTGGGTAACTAGGTAGAGAGGGTTTACAATTTGGTTGTATTTAGGAATATGTATTTTTTAAAAGTTGATGGTACTTAGGAAAGTACGGGTTTTCGGTGGGGTTTTGATGTTTTGAACAAGTTTGGAAGAGAAGAAGAAGAAATTAAAGTTTTAGGAAAACAAAGTTTAATTTTTTGGGTTTTTTTGAAGAAATAGAGTTGAAAAAGTAAAAAGGGTGGGGTTTTTTGGTTTGTTTTTTGCAGAAGTACACAGTAAGATAGTAGTGTTTTTGAAGTATAGAACTGTTTTGAAAAAGTTTATTTGGTTTTGTTTCCATTTTTTTTTTGTACTTCCTTTTTTTTGTTTAGGGTTTTAATGGAAATTGTTTTTTACCACACTCCAGCCCAGAGGGGGGGCCCCACGCCACCCAACTCCAAAAAAAAAAAAACCGAAAAAACCCACACCCACAAAAAAACTCTAAAATCTTCCAAATGTGCTTTTTTAGAGTCATGTGGAGGGTAGATCCCTTACCTCAGAGCACATAAGGTGCTCCATAATTTCTCTGTGCCAGAAGTTGTTCACAAACCTTGCCCACTCCATGCAGCCACCAACGCAAACCCCCTCAGCCCCCATCTACCCAAGGTTTTTCTGGCTGAAGTTTCCCATTTTAGGGACACAAACGTGCAGTTTGGGAGCGTTATCCCCCGGGAGGAGGGTCAGGGGAGCTCCTGTAACGCTGTGTGCCCAGCAAAGTCAGGATCCTTGCTGTGTGACACGCTTCAGCCCAAAGCCTCCTGCAGCACACGCTGAATATTTATGAGTGCGAGACAAGGATCAGCACGACTACAAGACACAGGTTGCAACTTGGCAAAAGGAAAGATAAAAAAAAAAAATATTGGTTGGAGGAGGGGTTGGATATCAGCTCTGGATTTGCCAGGCTGTGGAGAGGAGAAGGCAGAACCAGGGTGCTGCAAGGCCGTTTATCTGCTGGATATTCCCAGAGAGGAGAGCAGTAAATACCTGTACAGGTCATGCAGTGCCCCTGCTGCCACAGCTGTGTGCCCAGGAGGGGCCCCAGGCTGGCCACCCTCCAAGGGACATCTCCTCAGCTCAGACACAACGAGATGTGCTGGTTTTAACTTCATACCTCTCAAAAGTGGCCTTAACAAAGTGCGATGGTGATGCCTTAGGTTTTAACTTTTATATTTTTCAAATCCTGTATTCCCAGTGTGTAACTGCAGTGTCCTGGAGCCTGGGAGCTGCTGCTCTCTCATGCTGAGACAGACAGAACAAAGCCTCTCCAGGCTGCTCTCCAAGGACACCCAGCCCGGCCTAGGCCCAAAATGTGTAACCCAGCATCTTGAGAATGGGGGCAAGCTGAGGGGAAATTACATCATTAGCTAAAGTTTAATTGGTGAAATTGGGTTGATATGCAAATAGACTAAACCTATAAAAGTGTGAAGAACTCGTGACTCGGGGTCCATCTTGGGTGCAGCCTTTGGCCTGCCCAGGGTGTGCCTCTGAAGGCCTTTCAAATAAATATCCACCTTCATTCCCTTCCTCCTGTCCAGTCTCTGTTTCTAGGTTGGCCTCTTTAGGCATCAATGGCAGCTCTGGGAGGTGTTTTGTCCCATCAGCTCCATGCACCTATTTGTGACCAGGATGAACCACGTGCCAACCAACAGCTCCCCATCACACCTGGTATTTGCTGTGGGAGGGGAAAATGGGCTGCATTTTGAAGCACCCTGGTGGAGATGACAGGGTGGGTGAGCTCTGGTGTGACCTGTTGGGTTAGGAAATTGTCCCTTGGAGCTGCCTGGAGAAGTGCTGCACCCTGCTAGGAATCCAGCTGTGATCCACTCTGATTTTCAGGTGATGAGGCATGGCAGGGCATCAAACCCTACCTCCAACTTTTTGAGGTTGGGATGTGGCTTGCACAGTTAACTCCTTTGCCCAAACTCTCCCAAGAAAGCCAACATAGCCACAGTGGTTCTTCCTCCAGCTAATTCCCAGCACTTGGAAGCACAAACCCTCACAACTGCCCAGCCACAGAGCCCTCAGTGTGGTGGCCACTTTCCCTGCTTGAACAGCCACTCATTTACCCCTACAGCCTCCATCCTTGGCATCCGCAGGGACTTGGCCGAGCCAAGCGCCGTGGAGTCGGTGCCTTTGCCATCTCGGGGATGCCACAGGAGGAGTGGGAATTTGGGAAGGGGGACTTGGCTCCTGAATGAACCCAGCCACCAGCCAGGGAGGGGCTGGCCCCCTTCCTCCAGAGGGATGCCATTTTGATCCTGTTCCCTCCTCCCAGCCGCCTGGAAACCTCCCGCTGCACAGGAAGGTTTGCATAATCCAAGAGGCACCAGATTCCTCTTCCCCTGTGGGATTTTCCTCTCGGGAAGAGGCAGAGCACTGGCAGGCAGAGTCCAGCCTCCCTCGGAAAGTTGTCAATGTGGCAGGCGGAGCCCTGTCCCCGCATGGAGAGCTATTTTAAGTCCCACTTGTGGCTGCCTTTGTGATTTCCCTGGCAGAGCTTTCTCCCTGACATCAGAGCACAACAACAGGCGGCTGGAAACCCTGGGAGCACAGAGGCACCGTCCCCCTCCTCAGTCCCCTGCCTGATCCCGCAAGATGATCCCTGCTGCGGGATCCCAAATCCCCTTCAGAGACCCAGGAGCGTGTCCCCAAGGGATTAGGGGAATAGGCTGGGTCAAAGAGTCTCTCCTTGGTGCGGAGATCTGCCAGTACGTGGTGGCTTCATCTGGCTGAGGTACAGCTTAAACCATGACCAGCATTCCAGTGACAGCCAGTTTGGGATGCTTTCAGCATCCAAAGAGCCTCAGACAGTGACAATACACCATATATTGAGATATTTTGTGCTTTTAAGTAGCCTGAACATCACCTTGACTGGCCACATTTGAAAGCCCCAAGGAAGAACAGTGGCTCAGCTGCTCCGTGGCTTGTACTGACCCCACCAGCAGCAGGAAAGGATGGATCCACCCAGGGAATCTGTGCCAGTGGGACACAGCCCTGGCTGCCTCCACGGTGGAAATTTGGGCTGAAGAGCTTTGTGCACAACGTGGTGCCACAAGTGACATCAGCCTCTCTCAGCTGGCGGCTCCCAGACACCAGCGACCGCCGCCGCTGCCTTGGATCGTGGGAGAGGAACAGAAGCCAAACCGCTTCCCCGAGGGGCATTCTCCAGAGAAACAGCTCTGCTGATTCCTTTGTCACTGCCTGATGTCAAAACGGTCTGGAAAATGTCTGGGTGATGTCCATGCCTCTCCCAAAGATCCTCCTGTGAGTGGGAACAGGGGAGGAGCAGAAGATGGGCTGGAAGGAGCACTAAGTTCACCCCGGAGAGGTGGTGCCAGCTGGCAGATTTGGTATCCCAGGCTTTGGGGGAGCCATGGGACAGCTGCTCCATGACAGCCTCATGTCTGTACCTCCCTCAGAAGGTCCTATATAAAATATAGGCAATAAAAGTGTGGGAATTAAGGCAAAAGAGGAAAGAGCTGATGTAACAGAAACCCAAAGATTTGGTGTTGTCCCTTGACTTCACATCCCAAATGGTCTTGCAGCCAGCATTTCCAGGATGCTGTGGCTCACCTTCCAAAGCAGAGAACTGCAGATACAGACAGACTTTGGGGGTCTGAGACAGGAGGGACCTGAAGTGCTCCTGGTTAGACTCCAAGGACTTTGGATCCTCTTCGTCACTGCTCATCCCAAGGCACAGCTGTGAAAGCCTGTGGCCTTCCCACAGAAGAAGTTTGGTGCTGACCCCACGAGGGTCTGCCCTGAGGCTTCAGTGCCACAGCCTGTCCCAACATCACCCCAGCATCCCACAGCAAACAGCCTTAAATAACCTCTGTTCCCTTCCCAGCCAAGTCTAAATCTCCTGAGAAGCAGCACCTGGGAGAGAGAGAAGGGGACTGCAGCCAGCATTTGGCACCTGATACTTCTTTTTCTGGAAGGTACTGAAGTGTCTCAAGGACACGGATGGGAACAGTACAGCACATCCGTGAATGTTTTAGGATCCTCCACCTTTGTTTTGACACCGTGCCTTGTGCATAATTATTCTGAGGCACAGCCTGAACTCTCCTGCTGCTTAACAGGGGGAGTCAGAGCATCTTGGCAGGATCAGTTTGAGAGAGTCTGATGTTGGGAATAACTTCTCAAAGCAGCAGAACCGCTGAGCTCAAGAGTCAGCAATAAGCAACGGAGTGCTGGGAGCTGGACTTGAACACCAAGGATGCAAATGTAAACATCAGCCCGAGGTTTTGGCCAGAAGAGCTTACCCAAAATCAATGGTTATCCAGCACCAAGGAATTACCAGACCCTGGGGTTCATTTCTTGGGTCCTGCCTTGGGACTCTGGTGCCCATCTGGTTACCAGTGGACGTGGAACCTCACTGTGGGATCGTCAGGGTCCCTTCCAACCCCAACCATTCCATGGCTCTGTGATGTCTGGGACCACTCCTTTGTTTGACACCAAGTGCTCCAAGCTGAGAGCCCTCAGGACTTCTGAACAAGGCACTCCATCCCAGTGGGATGCAGATGCCCAGCGCCAAGTGGACAGGTCAGAGTCTGTCAGTGTGTCAATGCAGTGGCTCCTGTGCTCATGCACTGGTGAGCTTCTGGTTTAATACACAAAGATTCTGGTCTAATTAATTCTGCTTTCTAGTTTAATACACAAAGCTGGAGACAACCAGCTCAGGACCACCTGGGCCTCCATCAAGACACCCAACACACACTTTTTCACATGTGGAGAACCAGCTCTGTGGTACAACCCTAAACTGAACGACAGCTTGGAAAAAATAGGTGTATTGCACCCTGACTACAACATCTACATCTCCCTGTCTCTGGTGGGTCAAACACCACTGCTGGAGGGCTGGGTAATTGCACAGATGGTGAGGCTCAGGTCTCTCACATCACTGTGATTAACACCTCATGCTTCACAGTGTCGAGTATTATTGCAGGTGACAGCAAGGTCTGCATGGAGGTGCAGCATGTGGCCACCATCCCACATCTGGGCTCAGCATCTGGGCTCACACTAAGTGGGGTTTTGTTTGTTTCTCCCAAACCTGAGAGACTTTGGTTGTGCTCCTGACAGGAATTTGGGTTTGCTTATGAGATGGAAAAAAATGTTCAGCTTTCACAGACCAATGGTATCTGATGAACCTGGAGTAGCTGTGCTCTATATCCCTTATCCATAGGGACACACAAAATGCAAACATTCATGTCCATGAACCCTGTAACCCCGAGAACTGAGGCTGTGTCCAACTCTGGTGATATAACTGTGAGATAAACCCAGCAGAGGCTGCAGAAGGGACCCCACACACAAAAAGCTGCTTCTCCCCTCTGGGCACAACTCATTCCCATTCTGCTTGGCCTCCCCACACCCTCAGGAGGGGGCAAGGGGCTACTCTGTCCATCAGGCTGACAGGAGGGGATGGGGGATTTCATGCCTGCCACTGCCCCTCAGGCTCGAGGGCAGGAGCTCATAAAAGAGCTGCTGCTGCTGTGTTTCCTCCTGCCCCCCACCAGGCAGCTCTGCCTGCACAGCCAGCTCTGACCTCCCTTCTCATCGTTGTCCAGCTCTGGCAAGAGAGCAGGACCTCCACTCCTCCCTTTTTGTCTCAGCCTTACTCACAGACACCAAGGCTCACCTGGAAAGGGTCTGGAAAAGCCCAGCCTGGCTGAGCACCACACCAGATTGCAGGGAGATGGAGGATTGCAGGCAAGGAGAGGCTGGAGCTGCAGGAATTAGGGGCTGAGGATGAGGAAAACACAGATGGGGAAAGGAGAAAGGTGGTAAGTAAGACACCATCACACCACCTTTGCTCTCCTGGCTGGAAGCACCTCCAACCCTTGTCTCCAAATGGATGCAGCCTCAGCCTCTTTGGTTTTGATGATGTGGCAAAGCCAGAGTACCACAGCAACTGCAAATCATGTGGCTCCTGGTCTCATGCCCCAGCTGGAGCTGATCCCTCCCAGACCCAATCCTGGCTTCTCTTAGGGTTAGTCACTTTTTTGGCAGCTGTCCCGCTGAGCAGCATCCAGCTAAAATCCATCCAGGGATGGATCTGCTGTGTTCTGTGCTGTCTCTGCAAGAAGGGAACCAAGCCAGCAAACCTCAACAGCCCAGAGCCAGCCCCACCTTGCTCTCACCTGTCCTGTTCTCTTCCCCTCACGTGCGGGTGCCAGGCTCCCAAACAGCAGAGCTTTCTGCTCTTTCAGCTCTGGGTCTCTCTTCCCACTTCCCACTCTCCCGTTCCTTCTCCTGTTTTATTCTTGCCCCTCTCCTCGCTCAAACAGGTCTTCTCCAGTTTGTATCAGTCCCTTTTTCCAGGCTGTGAGAAGGGCTGACCACAGAGAAGATGCCAACAAGTTCATTTAGAGCAGGACACCCGTCCCACGTACATTTTATCCTGGGGCATGTGGGGAAAAGTGCCAACCTCCATTACTCACCCCACCATCCCTGGCATGGGGGATGCCTGAGCCTTTGGGGTTTCCTTCTGGAGGGACTGGCCAGGCCCTTGCCCAGCTGGCAGCAGCTGGAGCTGAGTCCCTGTCCCTTCCCAGGAGCATCCATGGCTCCTCCATGTGTTAATCAGCAGCTTTGTTCTGCATCACCTCACTGTGTAACAGCAGCAGGAATTCCTACGGCCACAAATTACCGGCGTGGGCGAGCAATCAGCACAGAAATGGACACGTCCTGATCCCTGCAAGGGGACAGGGAGACGGATGCTGGGGACACTCCTCTTGCCACGGCCTCTCCACCCTGCCAGCTGGGCTGTGCTGCCACCACTAACAAGTTGCTTCCCTCTGCCAAGGATAACAGAGCCACTGGCACCCAACCCCGCACTCTGCTCTTGGCTGCCTCGGGAACCCGAGCCAGGAAGGATGTTTTTTTCTTGCACTTGTCATTTCTCAAGGAGGGAGGAACATCTCTCCCAGCTGCTTCGGCTGAAATCCAGTTTTTATGTAATCAAATGTGACCTCTAGGTGTCTGTGTTTAAGGCTGCCATCGCTGCGATATCATTCAGACTGTTAGGACTAAGTCATCCATCTCCTCAACTATAAATACCTTATAATCATCCCGAAGGACCTGCAGTGCCTCACAGATGAAGACGCCTGGAGAAAAGGGGGGTTCAGCTCTGACTATCACTCCACCCCTGAAATGCAGCTGCCTCTGAGTGCAGAATGTACAGCAGATTTTTAACAGCTTCTGGTCAGAAGTTACCAGCAGAAAAACCCACGGAAATTGCCGAAAGGATGGAGAGCCACCCACACCCAATCTGCAGCCAGGATAATAGACTGTGTTAATACAGGCACTTTTGCAGAAATTATGTCCAGGCCAGTTCTGAGTGTTCATCCCACACCGAATCCTGCTTTGCAGTGCGAGACGGGGAAAAACCATCCCCGCTGTTTTAGACACCAGCAGCCACTCCTGCCAGGCTGTGTAACGTGAGGTGGAAGAGAGATCAGAGCAGACACAAAGCCCTTAGAACGAAGGTTCCCGCAAGAAACCCAAACTGCCGGCTCTTATTTACTCGTGTTACACAGTGTGATGTTAATTCGACAATTAACGCTCGGGCTGATAATTGCCGGTCCCACCTCCTCCAAAGCGCGCACCTGCTCCCCCTTCGCATCCCGCACTCCCCAGGAATCCACAATGAGGTGAGACCGGCAGCCGCATTGTGCCGGCTCTGCTTCCACAGCGAGCAGGATTTGGGACAGAAATCCCCGAGTCTGGGCGAGATGTGCATCAACACGAGTGCAGCCGCCTCATCTGCGGAATTGTGGCAGCAGCTTCGCAAATTCCCTTCATTCACAGACATTCCTCTCAGGCGCCAGACAGCTCTGCTCACCGGGATCCACGGGCACAACTTTGCCTTGAAAGTCTCTTCCTCCTCCTCCCCCTCCTCGTCATCCTCAGCCACCGTCACAATGGGACACTGATTTATTTTATTTATTTGCTGGCTGTGGTTTGGGGTTTTCTCTTTGTTTTGTTTTGCTGGAGGGGAGGAGAGATTGCGCTGTGCTAAAGAAGTCACATCCTCCTTTTCCTGTGCTGTTGCTTGGGTTGGAAAGGATCTTAAAGACCATGGAGCTCCAATCCCCTGCCTGCCAGGAGGGACAGAATGGACACCCTGCTGTCCCCAGGCTTCCAAATGGATGCAGACGGAGGTGGTGGGAGCTGCCAGCTGCTGTCCCAGTGGAAGGATGGGCAAGATTTCCCCACCAGCAGGGTCAGGGCAGGAGGAAATCACTGACAGCAAAGAAAAACTCGGCCCCACTGATGGTGGAAGGTTCCTCCAGAGAGGAGGAACAGCCCTGTTCACACCCTCCCCTAAAAACCCTTTCTCCAACCTGTTGCAGCTGTAGCACATCTCGCAGAACCCTGGATGAGCTCTGCTCCTCCTGTCAGCCCCTTCCCCTCACCCTGTTTAAGGATAAAAGGTCCTGTCTAAAGAAGGAAACGTCGAAAATCATGTTCTGGCGAAATCATGCTCTGCTGTCCGTGCCTCCCAATCTCTGTCTCTTCGCATGCAGCCTAATTACCTTCATTAACGCCACAAGAAGGAATCCGAATGGCTTTGTTTTGCTGTGAATTGTGGTTATTTGCCTCCCTGGGTTTTTCCAGGTTGGGGTACAGCAGCAGGAGCTGCTTCTGGACCTGCTCAAATTTGCCAAGACTGATGAAAGCTCTGCCCAGAAGCCTCCAAGGATCAGCCCTGGGCAGCCTGAGGAGCAAAGGCAGGAGATTCCAGAGTCCAAGGAGAAGCCAGGAAGGCAGTGAGCCCATCTGCAGCCAGGGGAGGTGGTGGATACCTGCTTGTGGACACCTGGGAGATAAGCACGGAGAACAGGGCGAGAAAAGCTGCCTCTTCTCCTCCACTTTTACACTCCGATAAGGAGTCACAGCATTCCCAGCACTGCGATGCTGGATAACATGTCATGGAAAAGCTGCAGCAGCAGTGTGGCTGCAGGGCACACGGCATTACTGTTCCTGTCAGGTAGGTCCACCAGGATCTGCAGTTAAACGGCAAAATACGGAAAACAAACCAGGGACGACACAGGGAGAATAAAGCTCATTCCCATCCTGGACCAAGAGGTTCACTGCCGGGCTGTGGGAGAATTCCTGCCTACACAGACACACAAACTCCTGCTCTCCGTGTTTATCCAGACTTGTAAAACACCGAGAGCAGCAAGGGAGGCGGCCCAGCCACACAGAGTGCACAGACCTCGGAAAGACAGGAGAAATAAGTGCTTTTTCTTTCGGTGTTTCCTTTTATTCCGCACGGCCAACAGGACGAAACACCTTTTAGCACCTAGTGCAGATGCAGTTTAACACCTCCAGGGTGGAATTAGCGGGTCACAGCACACCCCGGGAGGCAGCAGCATGTGTGGGCACTTGAGCCTCTCCGCAGAGAAAGTGCTGCGAGAGGGCAGCGAAAGAAATCTCCATTTAAGGGGAAATTAATGGCATTTATTTCACACCGCCCCAATCCTTTGGTTCCCATGCCACCCTGAGGACTGGGGCTGGGGATGCTCTGAGGTGTGGCTCCACCGGCATCCCCCAGCTGTCACCAGGTCACACCACAGGAGCCAAATCCCCCCCGGGCAAAACCCAACCAGAAGATGGGAACACACCAAACAGGCTCCACCCCACAGCAGGATTCGCTCCTCCTTCGCTCAGGGCCACGAAATTTCCATCACAGTAAAATTCCTACAAAATATACGGCGGCCTATGGGCAGAGATGGGAGGTGAAACAACAGTTGGGGTCTGCATCTCTTCTCCTCCAACCCTGCCCCTTGCCAAGGGGCACATCTGTCCCCTGGCTGTGCATCTGTGGGCGCATCTGTCACTCGAGCCCTGTCCCTCCTCGCCATGTGGCACCAGACTGCAGAAGTTTGCTCCGGCACCCTTTGAAGTTCGATGCCACGCCGCGTTTATCACCGCTAAGAGGGCCCTCCACGCTGGAAAATATAAAGGCTGGGGCCGTGCTCCTGACTTGAGGGACTGAGAGAAGTGGTGTCTGCCCTGCTGGCTCATAAATCTCGTCAGAGGGGGTGTTGCTGGTTTTTCTGTTGCAGGAAGGTGCTCGGGGGAGCACCGCGGTGCTGCCGAGCAAAAAGTCAAACTGCAAACCCTGGCTCCTCAGTTAACTCCCAACTGGAATAGAAAATGAGCCACAGTCATTTCTGCTGTCCCCAAACGACATGGCACAGCTTGGGTTTGTGCTTTCATATCCTTTTGCTACCAAACCAGGGGAATTACCCCGACTCTGCTCACTGAGGATGGTTTTGGGAGGTGTTAACCCTTGGAGCAGCTCTGGGCTTCACCTTGAAACACCACAGATTGGCTCCTGCCAAAACCACGTTGGCAAACGTGCTGGTAATTAAACAAAGTGGGCATCCAAGGGGCGGGGATGGTGTTTAGCATCCTCCCAGAGACAAAACCTGCAAACTGCCTGCAGCAGCAGCAGACAGAGGAGGCACGGCAGCCAGCAGCAGTGCCAAGAGACAGACTCCACAATTCCAGCTCTCTGGCATGGCTGGCAGCCCACAAGATACCGCAGCCCCTCTCTGGAAGCTGGCTGAGCAGCCAGGAAAGCACAGCTAAAGCTTTGACAGTCTGCCACCTCCATTGTGCACAAAATGCTCCCGTGGGCTGCTGACAGGTCTGGGGACACACCTGTGTCACCAGCCTGCCTGGGATGCTCTGGGGACTCCTTTACGGCTACAGAAGGGACCTGTGGGGGAAACTCTGCTGGAACTGGGACAAGAGGGGATGGCAGAGTGTACCCAGGGACCGCTGTGTGCAACAATCTGTGGATAAATGCGTGGGCACCTTCAAATCCTGATTGTACAGTTACAGAATCATAGAATGGTTTGGGGTGGAAGAGACCTTTAAAGGTCACATCGTCCAACTCCCCTGCAAGGATTAGGGTCAAAGCCTGATTTTGGCAATGTTAATGAGCTCAGGGCTGCTCATCAGATCTGTTACAATTTTTATGCTTTAGGGCCGTTATAGGGGCTTCAGGAAGAGCCTGGCCCTATCACTCTGAGTGCCCTCCAACACCAAACCAGATGGCAGAATCACTCCCCAGGAGCACCCAGCTCATCCCAGTTTCCCTGGCAGGCCAGGCTCTGCTGGCCATTCCTGAATTACCTCAGAAAACGGCAAAACCCAGTCAATTAATGATTTCCCTGAACCATCTTTTGAGGAGAAACACTTGCTCTCCGTCTCCCACAGCCAACAGAGCCAGGAAATCCATGACATTGTTCACCTCTCCTGTCAGGAGGGGATCCCCTTTTCCCTCCAGCTGGCTCCTGAGCCACCTCCACAACCCATCAAACCCTGTCTGTCCTCATCATCCATCCCCGCTCGGTGACTCCTCTGTTTGAGCTCATTCCCCACAATTTTGGGTCCCATCTGTCAGGCCGCTGCCTCGAACGTCTGCGAGCGTTTAGGAGAGAGGAGCACAACGCTTGGCTCTGGGATCTGGAGGTGGCACCGACCAAAAACACGGCGCTGTCAACGTGATGTGGGCAACATCTGCTCACTCAGCCCTTCGCCCAGCGCTCTTCCACTGCATGCTAAAGTGTGCTGAAGGACAAACAGGATTTTTCTACATTTTTAGGCTCTCTGAATGTACCAGGGCTTTGATCCCGGCTGCTGGGTCAAATTAAAAGAAAGTCAGAACGCGCCCGACGTAAAGGTCAGGCTTTACCTCTAACTACTCGCAGAGCAGGCTGACATATGGTAAAGAAACAGAAAACATGGGTGTGCCGGGGTTTGGGGGTTGCATTCTTGCATAATTTGAGTAATATTAAGGGCATTACATGTGGTTTGTTGCCGTTATGTCCTGCAGCCATGGAATGGTGTTGGTTGGGGGTTTTTTAAGTTTCCTCACAGGCCTTTGCAGCGAGCTCCAAGAACCAACTGTTGCCGAGCGAACTTTTGAACCTCTGCGAAAGCACAATGTGTTAAATTGCTAGAAAAGGGGAAAACAAATGTATGATGTTCTGTGACATCCACAATCTGCAAAGCTTCACTCCTTTGGACTTCCCAAGGAGAAGAAAGGGATAGCTGAGACATTTTATGTTTTAAACAATGACGAGCACAGCAATAGATCAAGGCTTTAAGGCAACCCAAAAGCCTTCAATACTTCAATTATGAGTTGTTTAATAAAACAGAGTCAATTAATTTGACCAACTAAGGAAATTGGGTGAAGGCCACCCTAGCATGGAAAGGCACCAGCCACAAGGGTGGGTAGAGGAAAATCCCAGCATAAAGCTACAAATGCCTCCAAGCCCCCCAGCCCGTTGGGTGGGGACCTGCACCACGAAGTGAAGCAGCCTGGGGAAGCTTTTGTGCGCAGCTTTCAATAGACTTGAATAACTCCATCGTCCCCCTATTTCACGGGGCACAGAAAAAACCCTCTTTAAGAAAAAAAACCCTCTTTAAGCTTAGAAGAAAAAGCACCACCACCCTCGAGAGGGGGAGACAGGAGGCTGTCTGCTCCCCCTCCAGCCTCTCACCCCCACGTCCCGCTTTGCAAACAAACCCAAACTCCCTGACTTTCCAGCAGCTGCTGCCAGTCTGCCCGGCTCCCACATGGCACAAGCCCCCCAGCCTTCTGTGCAGCCCCGGCATCGTGCCAGCTCCCACCAGTGCTGGCATTCCGGGCGCTCCAGCCTGCCTGAACAGGACAAGGAGGAGGGGGGATGCTTCAGCGTTTGACTGCTGGTGGATTTGTTCCATGATCAGGATGCCCTCTCCGAGATTTTGGAAGGAAAGGATTTTCTCCCCGCTCCCCCTGGACCCTTCAAAGCGCCCGTGTTCCCCCTCTGCAGCTCGTGAACACATTTTTGATCCCGCAAGGTGCTGCTGGCTTTCATCTCCCACGGAATTCGGTGCTCACCAGAAGAGGGGTCCCGGATGGGAGAAGAATTTGACAGACGCTTGCAAAGGATTAAGAGTTTCCAGTGGCTCCGAGTGGTGCCGGCGCTGACGGGGATGCGATCAGAGGGAGAAGCTGTATTCAAACCGCAGCGAGAAGCCACCTCCAGTAAGTGGATTAGAGGAGTGTTATCATCCAGCACGAGCCTCTCCTGGCAGGGACGGGGGCAATATTAGAATAATCTGTGCACCTGGTGCAGCAGCAGCTCTGCAATGAGATTAATGGACCTGCTGACGGGCAAGGAAAACTTCGGGCAGCAATTTGCCCTGCTGCTTCTTTCAATTCCCCCCGGCCGTGGCAGAAGGGGGAAGAATAGGTCTGGATTCAAGAGGAATTTAGGGTCGTGCATCGGTATTTCCCATGCAAAGCAGGAGAGATGGAGAGGATGGAAACCTGCTCAGAAGCACTTCACTCCAGGATTTAACCTCCCTGCCTTGACGGAGTGTGGGGAGGAGTGGCTGTGCACACATTTAGCGCCATGGTCATTCCCAGGATCAAACATCCTGGTTGCAAGCCAAGGAAAACGTCTCTTGTTGGTCTTAATTTTGGTCAGGGTTAATCCACACCACTCGTTTCCTGCACTTTTCTTACTTAAATGAAAGATTAGTGAAGGGAAATGGGTCAGGTAAAACAAAAACAACTTGCTTGACCTGAAACAAAACATATTTTTTTCCCTCTTCTTGTATTGGACTTTTATTATTATCATCAAAACCAATGTCACCACCATGCTGATATTAATCAATATTATTACAGCAGGCTGTTTGGTTTCAGTGAATTTTGAAGATAAGCTCGGTTCCCAGAGGAATAATTCACAAGTTTCATTTCAAAACCCTAAACCCACAACATTTTCCGAATTCCTAACCAAGCCTTGCTTGCAGATTGCTTTCATTGAAGAAAAAAAAAAAAGTAAAAATTGCCCTGAATTTGAAACAAGTTTTCAGTCAGCATCACCCTGCACTTTTGGGTGATGAAAATAACCAAGGAAAAGAGCTTGCAGCAGCACTTCCACACTCCATGGAATGAAGTGGGATCTCCCAGCCTGCTCCAAGGGGGATGTGTTGGATTTCCAGCTGATCCCCACACATGCCTGGGAGGTGCCCAGGGTTTCGGGGTGGATGGCAGCCAGACCAGAGAGGCTTTGCAGTGGTTCTGCTCCTTCCCAAAGGAGAGAAACCCACTGCAGATTTATGTGGACGGGAAAAAAAACAAGAAACCACACATGAAAACCACAGACCTCAAACACCACCTGGAGAAGGAGTTTAGGTAGGAAAACGAATATATATGCCCAGAAATCCAGATGCAGCAGGGTTTTAACCTGAAGGCAACTCTTAATTCACCACAGCAAATTCCTGTGTGCAGTTCATGCTGTTACCCACCTGAGGACGCTGACCAAGACAAGTGCTGGCATTTTGGAAGGTGGCACTGTTTTCACCAAGCCATGACCATCTGGGCTGTTGGATACACTTTTTTTTCGGATATGTTGTGCTTATCCATGTAGGATCTAAGCCCTGAGCACGTAAATCAGTCAAAGAGCGAGGTCTGTAGTGGATGTCCTCCCTTCTCAGCCTGGTTTTGAGCATCACTAACTGGGGTGGGACAAGCTCTGAAGGGCAAATCAGTTTTAGTTTGGGGAATGAATGACACCAGGACACTGCTGTGTAATTAGAAGTGTCTCAAGCAGATGCAAGTGAAGCTAATCAAACACTGCTTCATAAGAGTGATCATCAGCCTCATAATTATTATTATTCAATTCCCAGGAGGCAGAGACAAGGGGACTTCTCCTTCACATGACGTGTCCCACAAAGGCAAATCAAAAACCACAGTCCCTGCTCAAAACTGCTCATGGCTCTGGTCGTCTGCACCTCCCACTCACCAGCCCAGAGCATCCTGAGCCAGCTCATTCCTGGGGTGGAAAAGGCAGGGAAAGCACCTGGGAATCCTCTCAGATAGCAGGGTGACATCGAGGGAAGGTGTTAACCAAGTGCCAGTGGCTCCCTGGGCCGAGGTTGTGATGTCAAAAGCAGATGGCTGTGTCGTCAGGGGGGAGGTGGGGCTGCACAGCAGATGGGCACTTCACAGACAAAGATCCCTCTCATGCAAATTGCCCCCGATGATAATTTAAAAAAGAAAAANNNTTAAAAAAAAAAAAAAAAAAAAAAAAGATTACACAGAGAGAGAGAGAACTGGAGAAAACATCTGATGTGTGAGCAGTTATATCTCTAAATAGAATATTTTCCCATTTTCCCGTGAAGCATCAGGAGGTTCTTAAGCTCCAAAATGTTCATCTCTGGACTCGCATTTCCCCTACACTTTGCTGCCCTAATACACAATACACCCAAAACTGCTGCCTCTGAGTTTATTTCTAGAAAGCCAAACCTTGTGCACCTGTTTACACACATAACTTAATATAGCAGTGTTATTATTTTGTTAAAGAACTTCCACCCCAAGTTCCTCCAGGGGATTTACAGCCAGCACATACACACACTGCTGGGAATGAACCAGCATGCACCAGTTTGCCAGGTTTATACTTCAGATGGGCACATTCTGATTTTAAACAGCATAATCAGAGTGGTTTCCTCCTCTTGGAGCACCATAGAGAGACAGAGAAATGGGAAAGTTCTTAAAATCAGAGAATAGTTTGGACTGGAAGGGATCTTAAAGGTCATCCAGTTCCACCCCTGCCATGGGCAGGGACACCTTCCACTATCCCAGGGTGCTCCAAGCCCTGTCCAACCTGGCCTTGGACACTTCCAGGGATCCAGGGGCAGCTACAGCTTCTCTGGGAATTCTATGCCAGGGTCTCCCCACCCTCACAGCCAAGAATTTCTAGCTAATATCCAATCTAAATCTCTCTCTCTTAGTTTAAAACACTCAACCCTTGTCCTGTCAGCACCTGCCCATGTGAAATGTTCAGACAATACAAGGACAACTCCTCCTGTGTGCCAAGCTCACGCCCAGTGTACAGCAGTGTTAAGTGAGGGGAGAAGCCAGCACATATCTGAGAATATCAAGATTGCTGCAAATTAGAAAGTACAGAAAATCACTTAATCCACTGAAGAAATGCAGCTAATTCTGGGGTGAGACACAACAGCAACTGAAAGTTTATTCAGCCTCTGAAATTCTCACGGCTGTTCCCAGGGTGCCTAAATGAGCGGTGAACACGGGGGAAGTAAATATGCAAACAGAGCCAGGGCTTCAAACCAAGCCTGATGCAACCACAGAAACACCATCAAATAATAGAATCAAGGAATCATTAAAGCTGGAAAAGTTCATTGAGTTCCTCATTGAGTTCAACCATCAATCTGACACTTCCATCTTCAGCGCTAAGATGTGTCCCTAAGCACCACGGCTACACGTTTTTGGAACATTTCCAGGGGCAATGATTCCACCACTTCCCTGGTCAGCCTGTTCCGACATTTAACAATCTTTTCCATGAAGAAATTTTTCCTAATAGCCAATCTAAACCTCACCTGGCTCAATGAAGCCGTTTCCTCCTGTCCTATCACTTGTTACCTGGGAAGAAAGACCAACCCCCAGCTGTCTACAATGTCAGGGAGTTGTGGAGATCAAAATGTCAGGAAGAACAGGTGTATTTTGACATGTACCAAGCACAGAAAATGTGTTAAACACAATTCTCCATGCCCAGGCATGGGGAGGTCTAAATAATGGATGTGAGATCCATTTCTCCTGAACTAGAGCAGGTCCCAAGTGCTTGGTCCATCTCCAGTCGGGTGATGCAAACAGGCAAGGCTCGAGAGAGGGCATTTTTAGGGATACCAGAAGAATGCAGCTGATGGAAGGGGGGATTCAACAAGCACTGGAGGGTGGTGTCCCTAAGGGCTTGAGCAGCCCTGCTCTCCAGAGGTGGTGGCAACTGAAAAGTAGAGATGGGACAACCTCTCGCTCTCAGAAGAGCCTGGGTGGCCAACAAATCCCCCTGACAATGAAAACCGTGGGCATTTACTTTGGGCAAGGAGCTCCAGCTCTCTCTGGCACGTCTGCTGTGAAAACTGGAGCAATGTTCTTTCTCAGCCCTACTTTCACGGATGCTTCCAGCTCCTTCATCCCCCTGCTCTCCTCCTCCTCTGCCACGTGTGATGTGCACTCAGGGATGCTGCCATCCACCCCCTGCCCAGGGCATGGTGTCAGCTGCCGAGCTGGGCTGGCTTCCCCCGGGATCCTGGAAACTTCCATCTGAATGGGGGCCGGAGCTAATGAACCCCTGGCAATGAGTAAATAAATCCCGTGGTGCCCACATGCCCAGCTGCAGCCAGGACCCTGGTGACAGCTCTCTGACAAGGGACACGATGTTTTCTGATCCTTTGCCTGTGAGGTACGGCACCCTCCAGCCCTAACAGTGGGGAGTCGAGGCCAGGAGCGCCAGGGAGCATCCCATATTCCGAGATCCCTTTAATTCCCCTGGACATGAGATTGCTGCCCACATGGCAGCCTGCACTCCCGCTCTGCCAGCACCGAGGAGGATGAAAGGACAGGAGACTGGGAAGAGGCAGGAAGAGAGATGGATAAAATCCATCAGGTGATGCTGGGATTTGGGATGCTTCACTGGCCGAATCGCTCGAGCTGCTGATTGCAGAGGGAAGATCAGCGCTGGGTAAATCCCTGCTGGCAAAGAGCCTGGATGATACCAAATATCACTGGCCTGAATCACATCTCATTTCTTTCCCTGCCATCTCTGTGGCAATGCAGCCAAACCGGTGACACTGAGGTCATGGCCAGCAGTGGTGCAGGGACATCCTTCCCAGGTGTTATCCGTGGTCACTGGTCGGGGGTTAATGTGGCTTCAGTTCAGATTGTTGTCCCAGATGAATGAACACACGGCCATATAAACACTCACAGAGTGATTTAGGACATCACACCCATCCCCTCCCAGTCCCTGCTGCCACCACTGTCCCTGCTTTGGGCTCATGGTGGCATCGACAGCCACGGGATGAAAATGAAACCAGCACCACTCTGTGGCTGCCAGTTTGTGGCAGGTTGATGTCCAGTTGGCCTGGAGCATGAAGAGGGTGAGACCAGAGGTGTCTGCAAAAGATGGCAAAGGTGGAACCTTCATCTGGCTGGAGGAGGTCAAAGCAATTGGTCACCCAGCCTGGGTTGACCAACCTTTGGGGAACAGAGTCCCTGCACGTGTATTCAAGCCACCAGCCCAGGTAGAGGAGATGTCCCCCTTCACTGTAGCCAAATTCAACTGTTCACCACAACAATCTCACAGAATCACAGAATATTCTGAGCTGGAAGGGACCCACAAGGATCATCGAGTCCAGCTCTTAAATGAGCAGCCCGTATGGGGACCAAACCTTCAACCTTGGCATTATCAGCACCCTGCTCCAACCAGCTGAGCGGATCTCGGGGTCTCCTTCAGCTGTGACTCAGCCTGAAGCCATCCCAAGGGTTGTCTTCTCAGAAGAAAATAGTAGGGACTGACTCTGAGAAGTTCAGATCACAGACAGCAGCAGGTTGGTGGCAGTTTGGATGGTGGATTTTGGTGCAGGACATCAACTCTGCAATGATCATCTAGTTCATCATTGAAAGCTCCTCAGAACAGAAGGATTGGAGACTTTGGGGCTCTGCTTTGACTCCATCATAGTCAATATCAAGTCTAACAGAAATAATGTTTGTTTCAAACACAATGTGGTTCAAATTGGAGGCCCTGAAAGCTGGATAAATGACTAATTTTTATTTCTCTACACTTTCCAACACTCCACTTTTTTTTTTCTCTCTGAGATCTGACAACTCCTTTCACAAGAAATGATGCTACCATAGAAAAATGAAGTCAAAACCAGAGCTGTGACTGGTTTTACCCCGCTGAGCTTTAGCTAGCCACAATGTTGAGCTCGGAATTAAGTCATCTCAAACTTCCCATTTAGCCAACAGGAAAAAGACAGATCCCTTCCCAGGGCAATTGAGATCTGAATTACCTTCAGAGGCTGTAACCACAGAGTAATTGGTGCATTGACTTAACAGGTTGTTTTTAAGGCATTTCTAGCAGCTGGACAAAGAGGGAGTAATTTCACCTTCATGGGATCCAGCTGTACAGCCTCTTGTGACTTCTGAAGCGAGAATCTGGCTGTGGGCAGCTGCTTTGGAAGGGGTCATTTTGGGAGACGTCATCTCTGCTGCTTCCCCAGTATCCCAGGATCTCCAATTAGAGAAGTGTCAGCCCCGTGCAGGATTTGAAAACCCTGCCATGACATTTTACCCAGCATGTTAACAATAACCTCACATTTAAAACAAAAAAAAAAATCCACTGAAATGCCCACTCAGCAGCCTCGTGGCAAGGACTGCACTGAGATCGTGTTCTTATCACCATTCAAAGATCTGATCTCTCCAAAATTAACCCTTGAAGTGTGGGGCTAAAAATCACCTACAAACAACTAAATTTTTCCCTCCTCTTCAGGATTAATCAACGACACGTTCTGGCTTTGCCTGCAGTCCTGCCCATCTCATGCCTGGCGTCAACCACCAGATTTTATTAAGAATTTATTTTCACTTGTATGAGAATGCATCCGAGATGCTTCACACAAAGCCAACTTCACCTGCACGCCTGCGAAGAAAAGCTGCCCCTACAGAAATGTGATCCCCAGAGTTGCCTTTATCCAGTTGCTAATGGATGTTCAGCGTGTGAGAATCCGTATCTGCCGAATTTTGAACATAATAAGCTTTCTGTGAGCTTTTCATATAAGAGATATCGACTGGAAGTAATTCAGAGAAGTTATTCAGCAATTGCTTGGCACAACAAAAGAGCTCGAAGCAGATTTACTGCCAGTTGACAGCCTGCATGCCACACTGGTGCAGCTGCCCACTCCTCCAGGAGAATTCCTGACGTGCTGTCGGATCTGGGCTGGCCTACCCCACCAAGATACCTTCAGAGAGGAAACAAGTGGATTTTAAACAGAGAAAACTGGCCCAGTTGCACCAGCAAACCCAGCTATCACCTCTGGAGCCAACAACCTGACTGATTTATTAATGCATTTGTAGGATCTGCAGGCTGTGGGTGTTGGAAGGAGAAATTCACAGTGAAGATGGTCTCGAAATCCATGCAGGGAAGCCAGCAACACTCATACAGGGACAGACACACTGCAAGATAATTTATTTCTTTCCCCATCATCTGTCATTTGGATACACACATATTATCCTCCAGGCTTGCTCCCTGCGTCAAGCAGCACTCCGGCTGCCTCAGTGCAAGATTTGGCTACTTTTACACCCTGCCAGGGGTATCTGATTCCAGTATCTCGTTCCCTGGCAGCTTTGAAGTGTCACAGAGTACTGGCTACAGCCGCTCCGAGCAGGTGCAGCCTCACTGTGGCTTTACAAGGATGCATTTTTTGCCTCTTTGCTCTGTGACTTGGTGCTTCACATCTGAAGTGTTTGTGGGCTCCTTGCCAGGGCGTTGCTTTCAGCCTGGATCCCGGTTGAACGTCCCCCTTGTTTTCCTGCCTCCTGCCAGCAAGTGCCATTTTTCCTTTTGAAAGTCTTTGCTGCAGCAGGTGGGAGAGGGCGTAGACTCAGCGAAGTATGCACGGGAAAAGGAAAAAAGGGGGGAAAAAAGGTGACAGAGGCCAGTTCCAGTCTCAGCACCTACTTTTTGTGCGAGTTAGAGATCAAAGGAAATACACCCAACGGAGTGGTTTGATTATCACAGGGGCAGAGGGGAAGGATGGGGAAGATGAGAGCTGGGAGAGCCTCCTCCTTCACCTCCTGCGGGGCATCTCTTCCCCAGCCCCTCATCTCATCTGGAAAACCCACCTGGTTTGGAGGGGGAGAAAAAGATTCCGTAATGATGGTGTGGCAGAGCAAAGGGCCTACAGAAAGCCAAGGAAGGGAGGAAAGGGAAAAACAGCATCAAAGAGAGGAGGGAAGAATAAAAGCACTTCTTTGCTGATCCACAGCTGAGCTGGGCAAAGTTAGACACGATAAATAACACTGACATTACAAAGCTCTGGTTAATTCATTTTTCTGCTTGTCACCCCCTCGGATAATTGGCCCCTACAACAAATGGTGGGGAAGGAGCTTGGCTTTTTTTTTGTCTCTTTCTTTTTTATTTTTTCCCTTCCTGAGAAGTACAACTAGGATTAGGCAGTGTGCTACAGCACTGATAAAATAAAGAGAATGATCCAAAACACTCCAACTTTAATCTGGAGGGGTCACAGTGAATAGCAACAGTGCTGGGGGATGAAGTGAGACCTGGTTTGTCTCTATGGCAACTAAACCATCGAGGAGCAAGGATTGACCTGGAGCCTTCCAGCGAGTTTGGCTTTGTCCAAGGCACTGTCTGGTGTGAACTATTCCCTCTCTGCTCTCCTGATTCCGGGGAGGTTTTCACGGCAGCTCAGAGTTTATTCGGAATTTGTGTAATCGTTGAATTGTTTGGGTTGGAAGGGACATTTAAAGGTCACCTTGTCCAACCCCGCTGCAGGCAGCAGGGATGTCTTCAACCAGAGCAGGTTGCTCAGAGCCCCGTCCAACCTGACTCAAATATTTCTGGGCTTCTGGATTCTCCAGCTTCTGGATTCAAGTGATTCATTTGGAATCCCAGTGTTGGCTTCTTGAAATTCTGAGTTCTTGGGTGGGTGAGACCTGAAAATATGACCTCACCTGCTTCAAACTGAGGAGGGCCAGTCTTGAAGCAGCCCCCCATTTTATGTACACCACCAAACAGAAAACACTGCCTTGAGGGTTTCAGGAGAAACCAAGGTAAAGAAAGGAGGCTGGAAATCAGCACCAACACAGAGAAACTACAAGACAATCAGAAGAGTTCAAATTTATAAAAATGTCTTAAGCTGATGGTTCCTGATGCCCAACTCATGAATTCAGAACCTGAGGGGTTGCACAGATGGCCTGAGATGGCCACTGGCTTTCCGTGTTGCTTTGTCATTCCATGGAAGGTTTATGGAGGCAACCATGGCTTTGAACATCTTCTTTCCCATCAACTAGGATATTGTCTCCTGACATCCAGTCCAGCCCTGCCCTCTGTCAGCCTGAAGCTATTCCCTCCTGTCCTGCCTCTCCAGAGCCTTGCCCAAAGTCCCTCTCCAGCTCTCCTGGAGCCACAGACAGGTCAGTCTTTGCTGCTGGGCTGCATCCACAGGCCTTGGGGGAACACAGGTAAATAAGGGGTAGAGGAAATACCCCGCCAAGGTAAAGTGGAATGGAAATTTCCCAAATCATGTCTGGGACCATATCCCATGGAAGAGCACCCCAAAGCCCATTCCTGGACAGAGCAGTGCAGGGAAGGGGCACAGGACACACCAACATGAGTTGTGGTGCTGCACAAGGCTTTAAAAACGAGGATGGGAGTGCAATTTCCTGGCACGTGAGGCTCTAAGTGCACAGCCTTTGGAAATAAATCCATTTCCCCCTTGCTTCTCCCATACCTTTATCTTGCCTCAATAAGCCAGAGCCATTTAAGAAACTTCAGAAACCTTTCAAGAAGTTTGTAAAGCAATTTATTGGGACTAGGATCCTTGTCCTCTATGAAACCGGATGACTGAGTCACCCTGGGCTTAAATGTGGAGAGCACAGAAGGAGCCATAAAAACCTTGAAAAGAATCCTGAACAGCTTCACTATGCATAAAAAAAAAAAAATCACATTTTTATATCTAGCATTTAAATGCTTCTAGGATTAGAAATAAATATGACACTTCCTAATGCAGACCCAGTCCCTTGGATCAGAGAACTTCCACTTCTCCATCTCGCATATAAAGACATTTTTAGGCCCAAGACATTTTGGAAACTTGCCTGTCCTGAGCTATGGGAAGGATTAGGCAAGGAATTGAAACTGCAAACTTAGGGGCAGAGACGGGAAGTACAAACCTTGGCAGATTAATTTCATTTTTCCATGTCCTTGGCCGCTGAGGATGCACAAGAGTTTGGGGGAGGTCAGAGTGAATTCAGGGATGTGGATGAGGAGGAAAGGGTCAGCTGAGCATTCAACAGCCACGAGGAGTAGGAGCAATTAAATACCACGTGCTCCATGAGATCTGGCTTGGGGTCACCATCAACAGGGAAAACTTTGGGATGCAGAAGACAACAACTCTGTGCCCGTCACCAGCTCCTGCACTACTCCCACCTTTCCTCTCCTCGCATCCTGCCAGCTCCCCCTCCCCCCTCCATCCCAAATACCCAATCCCAGGCATCCATCCCCCCACCCCTCCGCCTTCTGCCCCCATCCCTGAAGGATGGATGAGCTCGCCAGAGCAATCTGGCCCTGGCTGGAGAAGCTGCCGAGCGCCGGCAGCCGGAGCGAGCGCGGCAATCGATTGGACACGGGACATTACGGCCGGGGCCGAGGAGTGCCAGCTTTGTGGGGCTGAGCACACGTGAGGATTAGGGCCTTAACAAAGCTCCCTTAACCCACCAGCCTGCCCCTAGGTAGATGGGGCTCAGGGCTGGGCTGGGCAGTGACGGGGATAAAGAAGCGGCAGCGTGAAGTCGCCTCCCGTACAAAGGAGCGGAGGAAAAAGAGGTCCCGGAGACACAAAACTGCCACCTGGGACTGCCGAGCCACGGCGCTGCTCATCGGGGCTCTGGGCCAAATTTCCTACCAGCATCAATCTGTTTGATGCCGAGAGAGGAACCCAGAGATGAATTGGACCCGATGGGGAGGGTTTACGGCCTTTGGTTTGGGCAGGAGAGCGGAGCTGTGCCAGCTGGGGTGTCAGACTGCGGTACTCAAAGGGGTTTAGGCACCTAAAATCTATTAGGTGCTCCAAAAAAAAGTGTTTTCTCTTATTTTAAGATCAAATCATTCTTTTTTTCCCCCCCTTATTCTTTTTCCTGAAGGCAGCTTTGAGGGCCCCTGTTTACTATTGTTCTTAATCGAAAAATAACAGTAACAACTTGCGAGTACAAAGGGCCTTTTATGTTTCTGCCGAGGCTTTTATCTCCACGCATTTTACTAAGTGCTATATCAAAATCACCCCGCCCACCCCCGAAATTCAGTCATCTGCGGACTGCAGAGCAGCAGCTGGGTAAGTGTGTGCAGGAAAGCTGAGCAGCAGCCCGGGACAGCCAGGGGAGGGGAGCAGGGTGTGAGGCTGGAGCTGACAGCCCCCCTCCAAATCAAATGGTACCTCAGAGCAGATGGGCTGAGCAAAGAGTTCAGCGGCCAGGAGCAGGTCCAAGCATTTCTAGATTAAATACAACCAGAAAATTCTTCCCTGGGAGGGTGGTGAGGCCCTGGCTCAGGTTGTCCAGAGAAGCTGTGGCTGTCCCTGAATCCATGGAAGTGTCCAAAGCCAGGCTGGACATTGGGGCTTGGAGCAACCTGGGATAGTGGGAGGTGCCCCTGCCCATGGCACTGGATGGGCTTTAAGGTCCCTTCCAACCCAAACCTTCTCTGATTCTAATCAGCACCTTGGAAAGATCAGATTCCCACCCAAACAAGCTCCTCCAAAGCAACCCCAGGCTGACCATTGCCTAAACATTGCAGTCTTTATCTCCTGAGAACACCCTTCAGGGAAAGGAAATCTCACCAAGCCTGAGAGATTTCAAGGAGCACCTGGACAAGGCTCTAGGTCAGAGGGTTTGGTTTCAGGTAGACCTGTGAGGAGGAAGGAGTTGGACTTGATCTTGATGGTCCTTTCCAAATGGAGATAATTCTATGATTCTGTGAAGTGTAAATGCTGGAGGCCTAACAAGCCTGAAGGAATCAGGGATTTATGCAGTTTATCCCAGAGAACAATTTGTGGGACAACGATGAGGCTGTCAGAGAGAAGTTTTCTGAAGTATGCTAAATTTATGGAAAAGAATGAACATCTCCCAAGCAAGCAAGGGAAGAGGGCACCATGGGCTGCTAATGGACATTGCAATGTTGGGATAGAGGGAGGGCACAGGGAGGTTTAGCAAAAGAAACCCTGGAAGAGGATGGGGCCAGGGAAACTTTCAGGGGTGTGGATAGATAGGAAGAGCTGTGTCTCTGAAGCTGTCAGTGAAAAGTACCTGCAAAAAGCTTGTTCTGAAGGTCACATCCTGAGCTGGGACTGAGTGATGGTCAAAGCAATGATTTGGACCACAGTGCCTAAGAAAAGTAAGGCACAGAAAACCTGAAAGCAAAACCAGAGCCTTTGCAGGCTGATATTTGCTGCTTTTCATTACAGATTCCAACCTGGGATGTCTTTAGAGAGACTTCCCACAGCCAACAAATGAAGCAAGTGGAAAAGAGGCAACCTGCTGAGGTGAGCTGTCTCCTGTCCCTGCTTTGGAGAGAACCCTTTTGTTCCTGAAAAGGGAGCAGGCATGTGGAGCCCCGTTAGAAAAGAAAAAGGGGCCAATTCCCTCATATTAAGCCTGTTATTAGGCTCGGAATCAAATTAAACCACAGGACTTTTCACTAGCAAAGTGCTATTTTAAGGCTTATTAGACTATATTAGGATTGGCATAAATTTCCACTGACATAATATAGGCCTTTAATTGGATTTAAGGGCGAGGAGGCTGCATTAAACTAAAATCAGTCCTCGCAGAGGGAAATTGGGTATTCTCCTCACAACTCCTCCACTTTCCCCTGGCGTGGATCCCGAGCAGCCGAGCAGGCTGGGTAACCCATTGACATCCAGATGCAATTGCTTAGGGGCTCCTCTATCAATTTGATAAGCGAGCTGGCTGCCAGAACACAACACTCCCCACTGTTTGTTAGCCAAAACCCGGCTGCCACGGCCCGAGCTCTGCTCCTCTGGCAGCTCGGGCAGAAATGGCATTTTCTTGGCCACAGCCCTCCCGCCAGACTTCACATGAAGCGTTTGCCCGTGAAAGGTTATAATAACAAAAAATCTCAAAGCCGAGACCTTGACTTAACCTCCAAAGAGGCGAGAGCATCAGAGCCACGGGCAGTAATGAAAACATAACCCCGCTGGTCCCCCCGTGCTGGGAGCGTGAGTCAGGAGTCACTGCCGTGACCTGCCTTGTTTCATGTGTCCCCTGATTAGACACGGCAGCATCTCAGGAGCTCGGAGGTCAGGGGCTCTCTGTGACACTTCCCTCCTTCTCCCAAAAAACTGAGACCGGCCCCGAGACGAGCACAGACAGGTCTGACACTCCCGGCATGTGAAACGTGGTGGGGTTTGCACTCAGCAGTCCCCAGGCTGCTCTCCACTGAAGAAGCTGTTGCAGGAATCAGTGGTTTTTGTTTGCTGTCTGCTCCTGAATCACCAACCCCATGTGAAATATGGAAAGAAACGTGGAAACTGGGAAAGGAGAAAATAAAACTCACTGAAATGCTGAGTGGGGCACCTCGGGTTTGACAGGGGCAGAGGCTGGGTGATCATTCATCCTGCACCTTGAGAGATGTCCCTTATTTGGCACCTAAATGGGCCAAACTGGCTCTACCAAAAGGCATCTGAGCCCTTCTGAAGCCTCAGAGACACAGAGGAACCTTCCAGCAAGAAAGTATTACTTTGTACATCAGTATTTGATGTTAGGAGCTGATCCACACCCTGGTGACCTCTTGTGACAATTCTGTTAAACAAAAACAATCCATTTCTTACACCACCAACTGGCCATGTCTGGGATGGGGGTCTCATAAAGTAGATCCTGCAAGGGGAAAGCAGTTTAAGTCCAGGTTCAGCCAAACTTAAGGTTTTCCTGACAGGATGTTTCAAGGTCCATTCTTCCAAGGCCATTTCTAGAGTTTCTAGATAATCTTCAGAGTCTTTCCTCTCCCAACCCACAACCTTTTACGTTTTGAGGGATGCTACCAAGGCTTCCCTTCTGAGCTTGCCCAGTCCCACAGTCACCAGGCACACGTGTTCTTCACCAGTGGAATATTAAATAAAGGAATGGGTTTGGTGCTACCCTTCAAAGAAATTTCAAAGGATGCTCCCAGGTGGGGATGAACGTTTTCGTTAAGTGGATTTTAGGAGAAATTTTGTTATTTCACGTTCCAGATGTGGGTGCATTTGTCCATCCATGGGGGGGTGTGTGTGGTGAGATCTGACACGCCACAGCTCTGCAGCTGCAGCCCATTAGCACAAACATCGAGCTGCCCAAGAAGATTATGGTTTTCATCTGATGAAACAAATCTTATTCCTTTTCTAGCAGCCTGGGGATTGCTTCAAGATGTACCTAGGGAGCTCAGACAGGTCAAATGGGGCTAATGGATCCAGGGTGGCAGCACAGCTCAGAAATGCTCTGTGCCTTCCAAGCAGCCACAAACCTTTTGTTGTCACATCCCTTCCCAGTGGCCTGGATGGACACGGTTTTATCCGTGCTGTCCTGGCTCCCTGACTCTCACCCAGCCCAGTCTGAAGTGTGTGGGACCTTCCTGCCACT
Source organism: Pachycephala philippinensis (assembly GCA_013397055.1). Taxonomy (NCBI): domain Eukaryota; kingdom Metazoa; phylum Chordata; class Aves; order Passeriformes; genus Pachycephala; species Pachycephala philippinensis. The sequence goes on along the minus strand of VWZT01012767.1, from coordinate 150,664 downwards.
CAGGGATGACTCAGTGGGCAGTAAAAGCTGCAAAAGTGTAGCTGGAACTGGACACAACCCTTTGATTACACCGAGATCTCAATCTTTGTGCTTGGCTTTAACCACATCCATTAGAAAAGCCCAGGTATCTTCACTGTGCAGTGCCCAGGGGAGCCAGAGGAAGGAAAAACAAAGCTGTGAACCCCAACCTGCTGCTGAACATCAGGGATAAAGATGGATTTGCTGGTTTAGAGTTACAGCTGTGAATTTGAGACCTAAAAGTCTCTCTGAGCAACCTCCACTGTTCATTTACCTCGCATGCAAACAACAGAGCAGTGTTTGTAGTGCAGACATTGCCCTTGCTTTAGGGATTTATTTCTCAGAGGTTGTAGAGATCTTTTCCCTTCAGTTTGGATTGAGAAAAGCTTGTTTGGGAGGTTTAGGAGTTTTTGGTGATCTGTGGAACTCTGCAGATGAGCCACAGAGAGGCCAAGGAAGGGACCTGCAATGCTTTAAAGAGGTTTCTGAAATAAGTGTCTCTGATATGGGCTGCTTTGGAAAAACACCATCCTGAAAGGGCTGCTCTGGCTCTGGTCTCTGCCCTAGATGCTCCCACAGCCTTTTGATCCAGTGGGAAACAGGTGATTGGATAGGAGGAGAGAGCAGGAACCTGAAGCAAGCAGGAGCTGCCTCCTCGGGGCATTCCTATTTTTAACGCTCCACGTGATTCTGCACTTTCTGGCTCCAGATGGGACCCAAATACCAACAGATCAGGGAAAATGCTGTCCTCATGATATTCCTGAAGTAGCCAAAGTCAGGGAAATTCTAGACAGAAGATGGATTTCCCAGCTGTAGAGAAACTGGGTCAAACATTTGAACTTTTGGGTGCTTTGCTGCTGCCTGTGGTCAGTTCTTGCCAGCGGTGCCAGGACTGGCCTAGTGCTGCCAGAAACCCAAACCAAGAGGAGGAGATGATTTTCCAGCTCTGCTGCACTAACAGACAGCTTTAGAGATGCCTCACCCACACCTTTCTCTTCTCCTCTTAGATCTGATCTCAAGACCTCTCTGAAGAGTCAAGATTTTCTCTATTTTGCAGCTGAATTCTGCCTCAGCAGGAAAACAGAAGCTGAATTTCGAGTCCCATTTCTGTCAGTCTGCAGGCAGCTCCCTCCTGGGACACAGGAGAAGTCCCATTGCTTGGGGCATTTAGAGTTAGACTGGCCAAAGCTCCTGGGAGTCTCCGTGGGGAGACAATCTCGGCCCTGCCTCTGGAGAACACAGCAGACCTAATAAGCCTTCCCCGAGTCTGATTTCTCTGATCCTCTGATTAAAGTGTGTTCATATCATTTGCATTTGAATTTGCTTTTATCCACCCCCCTCCGATGCCAAAACATGTAGGCAGGCAGTTCAGGGGATGATGTGTTTATGTAACTGCAAACTAGGTTTATAGCAGTTTAATTAGTAATATTAATAACGTCACCTAAGCTTAATGATGCCAATTATAACACAGTAAATATTTCTCGGTGGATTACAAGTAGCAATATTGAAGGATGAACTTTCATGCTCGGTCAAACTTTCTAAACATATTATTTAGAAAGAGCGATAATATAGTTTGCTTTTCACATGTGAATAGCTCTTTTAATCTCAAAAAAGGGATAATTATTGCACATAAATATTTGCAGACAGGAAACACTGTCCCATTTGACAGCACCTCTCCTCTCCCTGCTTCTGCTTCTAAAAATTGGGAGGGGAGAGTGGGGTCGCCCAAGTGCACCAAGTGAAAACACCTTTTGGATGCCCCTAAAGGTGATTACGAGCTGCTGGGATGCACAGAGGACGAGAAAGGATCAGAGATCTGCAAGAGAGGAAGATCAAGATTACATTAATCTGCTTAAGATGTGCTGTATTCTTTTAGGAACTGTGGATGAGGAGGAGCCAGAGTTAGGAAAGAGCCTCCGGGTTATCTGGGATGGGTCTTTCATACGACTTCCACTCTGGCCCCGAGGCAGCTTTGGAAGGTGGCAGATGGAAACAGTTAGGGCAACTGAGAGCTGTTTAAAATCCTATCAATAACACAGCCCATCTCTCCCCCGGCCATGTAGGATTATCCTTGGCACTGCCTCGCCTCTCAGGACTGCTCAGGTCCTGCTCACTCTTTACTGACCCTGCTGAATTTGTCCCACTTCTCATTCCTATACCCAGACACACCCTGGATTGCCTTTGTTTGGGCGTTGGCAATGATCAAAATTTAATTCTTTGGGATAAGAGTTGTCTTTAATACCTTAATATCTTTATCAATTATCTGGATGAGGAGACTGGGGGCACCCTCAGTCAGTTTGCAGATCACACCAAGCTGGGTGGGAAGGCTCTGCAGGGGGATCTGGACAGGCTGGATCCATGGGCTGGGAACAATTGGATGAGGTTCACCAAGGCCAAGTGTTGTGTTCTTGGTCAGAACAACCCCATGGAGCACCACAGGCTGGGGCAGAGGGGCTGGAAACATGGAAAGAGCTCTGGAGGTGCTGGTGGCAGTGGTTGGACATCCCCAGGTGTGCCAAGGCGGGCAAGAGGCCGATGGCACCTGGATTGTGTCAGGAATAGAGTGGCCAGCAGGAGTAGGGAAGTGATTCTGTCCCTGTGCTGGGCACTGGTGAAGGACCACCTCGAATCCTGGGGCAGCTCTGGGCTCCTCATGATAAAAAAGCCACTGAGGGGCTGGAGCGTGTCCAGGGAAGGGAACGGAGCTGGGAAGGGGCTGGAGCCCCAGGAGAGGCTGAGGGAGCTGGGAAAGGGGCTCAGCCTGGAGCAAAGGAGGCTCAGGGGGGACCTTGTGGCTCTGCACAACTCCCTGACAGGAGGGGGCAGCCGGGGGGGTCGGGCTCTGCTCCCAGGGAACAGGGACAGGAGGAGAGGGAACGGCCTCAGGCTGGGCCAGGGGAGGCTCAGGGTGGATATTGGGAAAATTCCTCCAGTGAAGGAGAGGTCAGGCCCTGGCACAGCTGCCCAGGGCAGTGGTGGAGTCCCCATCCCTGGGAGTGTTCAAAAGCCGGGTGGATGTGGCACTTGGGGACATTATTCTGGGGTGGGTTTGGCACTTGGGGACATTGCTCTGTGCTGGGTTTGGCACGTGGGGACATTGCTCCGTGCTGGGTTTGGCAGTGCTGGGGGAATGGTTGGACTCAAAGTTCCTCCCCAGCCTAAATGATTCTGTGATAAGATCCTTATTACACGAAATGATATCACAGAAGCAAACTGGCTGCATCCTGACTGTGCTTCCTCAATATTCCCTTCCTAAACCTGGATTTACTGGAACTGCCTCAAGAAGAAAAACACCATTCCCGTTTCCAGCAGGGAGCTGCTCTTTAGAACTGCTCCAGAAGCAGTTCAAGAATATCATTTCCCTGCTGTTGCTCTTTGGTTTTTTCCACATCACTTTTCTTCCCTGGGAACTTTCACATCCCACTTTTCTTGCCTCAGTCAACACTTCCCATGTGACCCTGTTAATCAAGGGGAGCAACCTCACTTCCACTTGTCCTATGGAAACTGGGGGGGGTTCAGCAGTGGTTCAACGGAACTGTGGAGGGAAGGGGAGCCCTGTGTGGGGTCTGTTGCCAGTGCAGTTGTTTGAGCTCTGGAGAACCCACAGCTCGTGGGCTTGGCTGGAAACCACGTCCCCAGGTCACAGCTCAAGACAAGGCACCCTCAGGAGGTGCCATTGATCACTGAGCTGACTGCTGTGCAAAAAAAAAGACAATTTTAGAGGTCTAAAACACAGGGATGGGAATCCCAGCCTTAACACCCCCGCTAGGAAAGCCAGCAGGTCCTGCAAAGAAACCGAGGGGCGAGCAGAAATCCCAGATCTGCCTTCTTGTGGCAATGTCCCCGCTATGAACATGACATTTTTCTCTCTCTGATTGCTGGTTTTTGGTCTTGCCACACAAAAGTGTGCAGTGAGGGAAGAAGAAGAGGGGTCTGTGGAGGAGAAGGAAGGGGTGAGGCAGCAGAGGGAGGGAATGTGTCTCTATGCACAGCCTCACCACATGATTTACAAAAGGGGGCAACTCATCATAAATAAGCTGGAGCTCCTGGGAACAGTGACCTAATCAAGATGTATAATTGCATGCCTTATCTAAATGAAAGCATCATTTCAGAAATGATAATGTGCATCACCGTGGATTCAGCTGCTATAGAGTTCAACACTGAAGGGTAATTATAATGTTTAACAAATATATTCCCTTTGGGGGCCTGCAGTTAGAGACACCATGTCCTGGTTTCCCCTCATGGTGTGCATCTACCACCAAATTCTGAGGGTTTCCTCCCCCTTCTGGAATTTCTTGTTGATCTTCTAAAAATGGTTGGCTCTTGTGTTGTCCCGGAAGGTGAGAGGCAGAGATTACAGAAAGAAAAAAAGAGTTAACTAAGAAATGAACCGAGGAAAAAATAGGTTTTAGAGAAAAGAAGAAACCAAGCACAGCAAACACCACAGAGACCTGGCAACTTTGGGTTAAAGACTGTGACCAGACTCTTCCCACCCCACGAGGAAGGATGTTCTCCCCTCTCACAGCCCCTGCTGCCCGGAGATTTGATACAATCCCTCAAAAACCTCTTTGTTAATTTTCTCCCCTTCCGTCTCCTCACATCCCTGCGGATAATTCCTGTCCCTCAGAGGGGAAAACACGGCTCAGATGGCTCCAGGTTGGTACCGTGCAGAATTGATCCTCTACACCCAGCATGAGAGAAGGTCTGACACAAACAGGTGCTTTTATATTTATGCCTCATTTTTTTTTTTATATATTTATGCAGAAGAAGGGCACAAAATAAGCAGAAGTACAAAAACAGCTTCAGAAAAGGAGATATTGGACCAATAGCTTTTAGCCTGGAGAAGAGAGAAGCGATGAGGTGTCTATGAAATCACAGATCAGAGACAGGGAAGAGCAAACATATTTTCCTTTTCTAGCACACAGGAGCAAAGGGATCTGGCAGAGGCAGCAGCAGGCAGCAGGTTGAAGACAAAAGAAGGGAAGCACTTTTTCATCCAGTGTGTAATTAAATTACAGAACTGGTCTGGGCAGGATGTCAGCCAGGCCAACAAAATATGAATGAAGAAAAAATAAATTAAAACCCAGATGACTGAAGGAGGATGAGTCCATTAAGGGCTATTAAACACTGCTCAGGATATGACCTCCACCTCAGGAAGTCCCTGCACCACTGTCTGCTGGAAGTTCACAGGATATCCAGGACAAGGATTATGGAGCTGAGTTTCCACGTGCATCTCCAGCCCCATGGTACAGTTTAAGCACATTAATGCTCACCACCACCATTTTTTGGCCTCTCCAGAACGTGGCCCAAGTGCCACAGAAGGTGCAGAGTGACAACAGAACTGCCCAAGGATGTTCCAGCTCTCCCTCAGAGGCACAAGCAGCACTGGCTGCTCCATGGAGGTGCCTTAGAAAATATCCTATGAACAGACTGCCCCACTGAGCCCCCACTCTGCCCTGGGAGTGTGAAAACCATCCCAAAAAATGTGTGCTACTGCAGTGGAGTCCTGGTTATCCCATGCTGGGAATGGGATTGTCAAGGCAGGGATGAGCTCAGGTCATTGCTGCTGTAGGGAGGGATGAGCTCATGGAAAACAAATATTTTTTGATTATTCTTTCTTTCTTTCTTTCTTTTTTTTTTTACTTCATACATGATGGATGAACTCAGCAAGAAAGACAATCTAGTTTAGAGACAGATCTGTCAGCTGCAAAATAGCTGATCCTGCTTTGGGTTATTAGTTGGGAAAACAAAATTGAGCCAGCACTGTAGTTTGAGAATCTTTTTAAACCCACATTAATAAAAAAAGAGAGACAGAAAAACAGAGAGAAAGAGTGTGAGAGGGGAGCTTGGTTAGATGAATAATTTTTGTGTCGTCTCCAACACTCTGATTAAAGCCTTGGTGCCTAAATCAAAGATACCAACAGCAACCTTAAAGGAAGACTGAAAACAATTTTGTGCGCTGCCATTTTTCCCTCTGCCTGTGTTTCATTATATAGAAAGTTTTATTTTGTCCTCTTTTGATCTTTGAAGCAAAGAAGCAAGAGGGAGGTAGGGAAACAGAAAAAAAAAAGAAAAGCCACAAAAAAAAATGTGACACCAATCTTGTTTGCCTCCTTCTCCCTGCCTGCATCGATAACTCAATTGGATCAGAAGTGAAGCGCCAGCAGAAATGAGCTGAGCAAAGGCACCAAATGAAAACCAAATGCTGGGCTGCAAAAGCAGAATTTCCAATAACACAAAATTGCTGGGCTGGCTCCCCTCCCTGCCCCCATCCCATCACAGCCAGGCTCTTGTGGCCACCAGGGCAAACTTTATCTGCCTCGGAGGGGACAGGGACACTGCCTCTCAGCAGCCCTGGAGCCGCATTTCCTGGCACGAGATCGACCAGCAGCTCCTGTGTGAGACCAATATATAAATACATAAATATATAAATATAAGCCTTGGATCCCAGGCTGCCTGGTGTGCATGGAAAAATGGATGCATGAGTCCGCTTCCATTCCCAACTCTGCTGCCACATGTGTTGGACAAGTCACAAAATCCCAGAAGGGTTTGAGTTGGAAGTGACTTTAAAATTCATCTCATTCCAACCCCCTGCCATGGGCAGGGCACCTTCCACTGTCCCAGGGTGCTCCAAGCCCTGTCCAACCTGGCCTTGAACACTTCCAGGGTCACAGCACCACTGTCCACATAGAATCACAGAAGAGTTTGGGTTGGAAGGAACCCCAAAGATCATGAATTTCCAACCCCTTTGCCATGATCAGGGACACCCTCCACGGGACCAGGGTTACACACACATCTATATTTGCCAATTGGGAACTGTGACACTCCTTCCCCTTTATTAAACCTTTAGAAACAAATGTGCAAACTTCTTAAGAGTGAGAATTTTTAAGGTGTTCAGCCCTAACCTCAAAAGAAAAACCAAACAGGGAAGATTCCTGCTTTCAAACACCCTCTCTTTGCTCCCTGTAGCACTGCAATTCATCTGCCGTTGCTGGGACAAGGGCCACTGATGAGACACACAAGAGGATGAGGGTGACCCTTCATCCCAACCCCATCCTCCCATGGCTGCTGCCTTTTCTCCTCCCTCCTCTTTCCAGATATTCCCCTCCCAAGTTATGTGGTAGCTGTCTTGTGTCTCAAGGCCAACCAGAAATCCCAATTTTAGGGATACATGGTCCATCGACGTGTCTGGCTCTTGTCCAAACGACAAATTAAATGCTAAAATCCAAAGGGAAGGACCTTGTTACATACTCAAGTACCTGTCTGTCCAGGGGGCTGTGAGAATGTGGGCTAATGCCTTCCTGAATTTGGGATTCCTGTCTCAGGAAGAAAACCCATAGATGTGAAGTCGAACACCCTGATGGCAGAACAAGAGCCCGTATTTCCCCAAATATACACTTCATCCACCAATGACCACTGCATTTGCAATCCACAGGGTGGAGAGAGAGTGAAGAAGACATTTCCCAGAAGAAGACATTTCCCAATCCTTCATGCCACCTATCCAGGGACACAAGCCCTTCATGACCCATCAACGCTCAGCAGAAGAACCACAAGCTTCAGACACATTTCTCTTCATGGGATCCAAGTTCTGTGGCAGAACCAGTTCCACGTAAAAAGTAATGGGACATCCTCGGGTTTTTACTTCAGCACGTGGATTATCCCACCCAAAACCTGCCCCACGGAGCTCACAGCAGCCCCACAGCTTGCCACGGCCATGCCCTGTGTCAGTGGAGCCTGGGTGCTTGGCAGGGCTGGAATTGGCAGGGCTGGAGTGATTAAAAGTTGAGTGATTACAAGGCAGTGTTTCTCCCCTCCGAGAGAGGCCGGGCGATCCGTGCTCGCGTGGGCTGGGAATTGTTTGGCCGTGCGTGTGGAGGGAGGGCCGCCAGTGGGAGGAATCCATTAGCATTTTGCTCGTTGCATATTTATGCTCCGAAACACGTGGAACAAAGAGGAGACACATCGGAGAGCCCTGCTTTGCCAAAAGCCCTCTGACACCCGCAGCTGCTCCCGGTGCTGGTGGCCAAAGCCAGCCCAGCTCTCACTGCGTGGGACACACCGGGTCACCTGTCCCCTGGAGCCTTTCCATGCTGCTGCCACCCCGGGGGTTTTTCCCACTGCTTGAGGAGCACCTCTGCTGCAATTTTATCCTCTGATTTCTCATCCTACTCAAAGCACAGGGAGTAGATGAATCCCTTCTTCCATGAATGGTCTGTTGTCTCATCCCTGGACATCTCTGAGCAACCCAGGTTCCTCCAACCTGCCCTCGGGTTGATGCCTTACGTTTTAACTTTTATATTTTTCAAATCCTGCATTCCCAGTGTGTAACTCTGCAGTGTCCTGGAGCCTGGGAGCTGCTGCTCTCTCATGCTGAGACAGACAGAACAAAGCCTCTCCAGGCTGCTCTCCAAGGACACCCAGCCCGGCCTAGGCCCAAAATGTGTAACCCAGCATCTTGAGAAGGGGGGCAAGCTGAGGGGAAATTACATCATTAGCTAAAGTTTAATTGGCGAATTTATGCTGAGATGCAAATGGCCCAAAGCTATAAAAGTGTGAAGAACTCGTGACTCGGGGTCCATCTTGGGTGTAGCCTTTGGCCTGCCCAGGGTGTGCCTCTGAAGGCCTTTCAAATAAATATCCACCTTTATTCCCTTACTCCTGTCCAGTCTCTGTTTCTAGGTTGGCCTCTTTAGGCATCAGGGTGGTCTCATTTTGAGGAAGACCCAGCCACGCTGCACAGGGAAGAGGATGCAAACAGGAAAACAGCATCCATCTCTAACATCAAGAGTTCATCCAGCTCATCCCAGGGGTAAAAGGGCCATGAGAGAACAGCCCAGGAGACTGATACAGGAGATGTGCTCAGAATGGCACAAATCCCATAAAAGTACAGTGATACGTTCTCCCCATGTTTTCCTCTCTGGAAGTTCATTAGGAAGGAACAGGAAACGACCTTACACCCTGAGAAGGTCTCATGGACCTTGTGAGGGAGCAGCGAGGTCTCCACAGGAGCTCTGGCATAGGAAGAGGCAATTGTCTCATTAGTTTGAGTTGTATGTTTGTTTTTCTGACCACTGCTGCTCCTTTCAACTCTCCTCGTCCCCTCAGGCAAAAATCACTTGCACAGGCTGTATTAAGCTTTGCACTAAGCCTCCTCTTTGATTACAATTCCCAGCAAACCACCAGGGTGCAAGAAACATAATTAAATACCTTGCTTGCTCTGTAAACAGCCAATCCCCCGAGAAGGCAACCCAGGACTCCCCAGATGGGCTACCCAGAAAAAGTCTCCCCAGCTTCAAGGTGAGACTGGAGAAGCCACAGCAGTTGCATTTCTGTCCCTGAGACACAATCCCACCGGGCCATGCAAAATGCCAGGAGTGGAGTAACCCAGAAAGGATAAAAGAAACCGTTTAAGTGATAAGTGACTTGAACTGATAAAAAGTAATAACTGTGCAAAGTGTGGTGCCAACGCTCGTTCCCTGCCCTGAATGCATTGCTTTGAACATAAAACTCATCAAAAGCATTTAGTTCTCACACAATTTCTCCAGAATGCCTAATCTAATATCTAATCTGTTCCCGACAAAGCCCTGGGAATGGCCTGAGAAGGAGCACAGATGTAATCCAGCAGTGCTACAAAACCCTTCCCCACCAGAAGAAATAAAGAACTGTGTTAGAAAATCCTCCTCAGACTTCACCTATCTGGAATGCTGTCTGGGAATGCCAGAGGTTTCCCTGTCGCTGTCTCTGGAGAGCCTTCCCACAGCTCCCAGCCACCGAATGGATCTCAGGAGGATAATTAAAGCAGCAAACTCGAGGCAGAGTGATGTGTGGATCAGAGCACCTGTGGGAAGTGCTGCAGGGATGCTCCCTGGAGAAGGGTGAGGTGAGTCTCCGAAGACTGGAGTGATCAAGCACATGGTTTTTAGTGAATTTTGGTGACTTCTGCAATTATCTGAGTGAAGGAGATAAAAGTAAGGGGGAAAAAAAGCCCCAGAAGAATCCTCAGGCTTTGTGAAGGAAGTTCACAAGTTCACCAGGGAAGATGAATTATGGAGTTTTTTCACTTCCATCTGCGACTTCCAACACTCCGTGCCAGTCTGGATTTATCCCCCTCTCTGATAATTCCACCACATCATCAGCTGAAGAAAATCTGCTGGAGTTCAACCAGAGCCACTTTTTGAGGAGAGCCGAGGCTGTCAGAGATCCTTTGACGTCCCAGCAATGTCTCAGGACACAGGCAGCGTGGCCAGGGCAGAGCAGGACAGCAGGTGAGAACATGAACTGTGTGGAGACATCCAAGAGTGGAACCCCAAAGCTGCCCCCGGAAGGGGATGCCACCTCCAGCTCCAGCAGACCTGTGCAAGGAGATTCCTTCAGCCCTCAACAGAAGACCTGTGGTGCTTTCAGAGCAAACCACAACATGCCTGGCTGACCATGAAGTCCAGATGTCCTCCAGAGCCTGGGAAAACCTCACTGAACAACATCTTCAAAATGTGAAAGCAGAAGGAATTTGGGCACAGCACCCAAAACGTTCTCCTTGGCAGACAAACCCACTCTGCTCTCCCCCAAGTCATCTGCTTCCCTCTGGGAACGTGGAGTGCATGACCCACCAGAGCTTGGGATGTTGATGGGAATCTTTGATGCCATTGTGCTAATTTAAAACTTCTATGGGGCCTTCCTTAAACAATCAAACATTTGGGGTGATGTGGTTATTAATTGCCTTTTCAGCTGTTGCATTAAATAACGAGACACCCATATGGGATTGGGGGAGGGGGAGGCCACGGTAGCATAAAGGAAAGGAAACCAGGGAAATGTGAAACTTTCATGTGAGATAAGAACCTCATAACACTGTTATTATATCCCTCTGCAGTCAGGCGGTCTCCTGGTTTTAATAAAATCTCATTTTCCTTAAATTTTCCCATGTGGCCAACGTATTATGTGTGGAGTTTAATGTAGCAGGATATGATCTAAACTTAGACTCAGGTGGTCCGAGCCCTCTGGAACAGACGGGCTGGATTGTCAAGCCCTGATGGGGAATATAAACAGCAATAAAAAGCTCTTCCCTTTTTTTTTTTCTTTCTTTCTCTTTTCCAAGATCTGAAAAGACTTTACTATATTCAATTAATGATCCAGCCAGCCAGACCAAATCAAAGAGACATGCATGCAGCCATGAAGGGAGGGAGCACAATCAACACTCGCTTTTCCTTGTTGGAAGCAACAAAGAAATGAAAATTCAAAAAAAAAAAAAGTTTCAAGATTTTTGCAAATGATTGATTCCTGCATTTTGGTTGGATTTTGAAATTATTTTTATTTTCAAGGGTATCTGTTTCTGTGAACCTCTCCAGCTCTATTCCCTGCAGAACTCCTTTAGGTTTTCATTAGGATAGGGATATCACATTCATCAGGATCACTGCTCCTGATGAATTCATTTTTGTTGTCACATACGATTCCATAAGTGGATTTCACTTACAGTTCCAAGGGTGATCCTCTGTCACACAGTATCAGTCAGCAGATCTTTAAGAAATATTCCTGAAATGGGATGGATTTCAGTGCAGAGAAACGTTCTCTGCAACTGCTCCACCCGAGAGCATCAGGGCATTTTGTTTTTTGGTTTTCTTGGTTTGTTATCAAGGATGTATTCCATTAAATTGCATGTTCCTAAGAGCAGCTCACCAAGAGGAATTTCCAGAGCTGATGCAGCACCAAAGGAAATCCTTTGTTCTGGTTGTAAAGCTTAGTCCAGCCAAGTTCTGATTTTATTTGCAACATGTGCTGTCCTGAACTATTCCTCCACACATTTCCAGGAGGCAGATCCAGGTTGTTGCTGCAGAAGGGAGAACATAGGGGGCAGCTAAACAAGACATAATGGATTTGTGGTGCCCTGCCGAGCATCGATTTAGCAATTTCTGTCTCTGGCTGCAGCCTTCCAAATATAGGATCTCACAGTCAGATATCCCAGGATGAACTGGCAGGACACTTCCTGGGTCTGCACTGACTGGTCACCCCAGCCAAGGTCAAAACAGGTCCCTTCAGACAGGACACAGGGGAACAGGAGCCCTCTCAGAGCCTGGACTGTGTGGTGGGGATATTTATACAATTATATCATAATTTATATAGTTATATAATGCAATAATTGGGAAATTGGGATCAGGTTGGTGAATATGGGCACAAAGGAAATGCCCAAGCAAGGAAAGGTGACAAATCCTGAGGATCCATCTGCTTGACCACAAAGTTTCTGACAACCTGAGGGAACTTCAACCTCCTCTACGAAACCAGCAAGACACCATCCTGCATGTGGAGGTGGGGAGCTCAGGACACTGGAACAGGATGCCCAGAAAAGTTGTGGAGTCTCCTCCTCTGGAGATAATCAGAAAGTGCCTGGATGTGACAATCTGCTCCAGGTGATCCTGCTTTAGCAGCAGGGTTGGACTGAATGATACTCAGAGGTCCCTTCCAGCCCTAACAATTTGGTGATTCCGTGAGGCAGAGAAGGGTTAAAGGTCAGGATCTGTGGCAGAGGACTCAGAGGGTCCTGTTTTCCTGCTTCCAGTGTTACTTTGCAATAAGATATGGACACTTGTGGAGGGAGTAGGTCTACTCTGGAAACCCAAGGTGTGTTGTCCTCAGTGCTTCCCTCAGAAGCCAGGCTAATTTGGAAGCTCCCTACTTCCAGCTGATGTTCCTGAGCCTCCCTCCTGTCCTGGAGAAAACCACCACCTCCACCACGGTGCCCCTCCACACAACTGCAGGAAGGGGAACAGAGATGGTGCAGAAAACAACAGCCTACAATACTTCCCAAAAGCAGAACCACAGTTTTAAGAGGTAACTCGGTTCTTTCAGCCCTGGAGGAGACTGAGGAGAAACTCATCGAGGGCTGCAGGTTTCTCCTGAGGGGCAGCAGAGGGGCAGCTCTGATCTCTGCTCTCTGTGACCAGGGACAGGACCCGAGGGAACAAATGGAGCTGGGTCAGGGAGGTTTAGGTTGGATATCTGGAATAAGTTCTTCCCCCAGAGGGTGCTGGGGCACTGCCCAGGCTCCCCAGGGAATGGGCACAGCCCCGAGGCTTCCAGAGCTCCAGGAGTGCTCGGACAATGCTCTCAGAAATGCACAGGGTGGGATTGTCAGGTGTCTGTGCAGGGCCAGGAGCTGGGCTGGATGATCCTTGTGGATCCCTTCCAACTCAGGATATTCCATGATTGTGTGAAACTGCAGCTACCATTTATAACTCAGTGTTTTGAAGACACCAAGTGGGTAAAGGTGCAAAAAGGGCAGGACTATCTCGTGTCAGAGGTAGGGACCAATGGTCTGCAGAGTGAAATCCCACCCTGCTCCTTGCAGAGCTGCAGTAACCACTGCAAACCAGAAACCCTCTGCTCTGTGTGGTTTATCCCCACGTTGTGCTTCTGTAAATGGTCCCGGTCAGCAACAGATGGGACCTTTGGGGACTCATCAAAAGCTACAGATATTTTACATCTGAGCTGGGAATTGCACCTTGAACTCCTAAATTGCAGCCCAAAGCATTAACCAGGGGCTCATCCACTTATATTAAAACAGTGGAAACATTGCCTCCCTGAGGACTTGTCTTCTGGAAAAACTCACTGCCTTTAAGTTCACACTCTGTTATGCTCTGGAAGAACGTTCATATGTCAACAGCTAAGCAAAAATGATTAAAGATAACTGTTTCCTATTCCCCTCATTGTAAAAAAAAAAAAAAAATTAAAAAAATAATAGCAACAGACAAAGACAACCTTCAAATCCCTTTTTCCATTTCCTACAAGAATTGACACAATGGGGTACCCCGAGCCTGCAGCATTCCCCATCAACCTGCTGAAACAACTCATTCAGAGTTGTTTCAAAATACGTCTGGAAGGAAGAAAATCTTTTTGAATGAGCACCTTTCAAGCCGTGTCAAGTGAACACAGGCTTTGTAACCGAAGGGGCGTTGAGCAAGATGCAACTCATCAAGACTCAGAATTGCACGGCTCAGATCTGAGGCCCGGGAAGCCGTTGCCTTCCAGATAAAATGCTCCGAGGGTTTTGATCAATCCCAGATAACGCTGAACCCCAAGAGGGAAAATTAGTAAAAACTGGTCAACTGATCTCCCAGTCTAGCAACAGCATAAGAGCTAATCTCCCTTAATCTGATTCAATGGACTCGACTTAACATCTCCTGCCCTTTCATTCTTCGTGGGGGAATAGCGAGGGATGAAATCAGCTCCTTTCCGCTCTCTGATTGTGCTCAGGCCGTGCAGACCTTACATTACCCCCTCCTCTCCCACCCACAAAGTGCCACCCCAAGACCATTCTTCCCCTGCCATCTTATATTTCACCCCACCTGGTAAACAGGGAGAGTCTCCACTCCGTCCCCCTGCTGTTGCCCCCCACGCTTTGAAGTCTCCGGGAGCTAATTAGATCACTTGATTGGAGCAGGAAAAGCGGGATACAGCCCAGAGCGGTGTTTGCTTACGGGGGAACTCATCCTGCCCGCGTGCTTGCTCTTCATCAAACATGAATGTCAACAAAACCTCACTTTCCTCTTTCATGAATTTTGAAAGAGCTCTTTCTGGTTTCTATTTTTCCTCTAATTTTTTTTTTTTTCCCTTCATTTCTTCCTCTTCTTCCCCTGGGATTCCCAGAAGGGAAACGGTTGAGTTTTACTACAGAGGTCACCACGTCAGGCCCGTGAGTTTGATGGTCCACAGCCTTCCTCGTTGCCTCTTGACCCCCTATAAAATTATTATAAAAGCCCTTCACGTGACACCAATCACACAACAACCCCCCACGAGGGAGGATGAGCAGAGGCTGCACACAGAGCCCAAATGCGGCAAAGAAAAGGAGCTACACAGATCCCTGGGAAGAAGAAAAGGGCACATTTCCCTTCCAGAGAGGCCAGGAACACCCCTGGATGTTTAACACCAGTTAAAGCCATGGATGAGGACATCACCTGGACAAGGCAGTCTCCGAATCACATCCTAATGAGCCATAAATGATGAGAAAGTTGTAAACAACCAGGCTGTGAAATTGCAAGTTTGGCATCTGAATTCACCCTCTCTGCAGCGCTGGGATTGAGTTACTTTGGGCACTTTCTTCTGCAGGGATGATAAGATGAGCCTGACTGATTTCAGTCGTTTCAGGGTCTTATTCTAACAGATCTGAGCAGCACTACTGAGAGAGTTTTCCAGACCCATGAGGAACATTTTAATTCCAAACAGGAAAAAAAAAAGTGGAAGACGGGTGAGACTTTTTTTAAATTGTGACTTTTCTTTAAATCGCACCAAATTACATTTTTGCCTCTATCTGACAGCACGGAGATAATATTTTACTGCACACAAAGCCCTCATTAGGAGAACTTTTCCACTTAAAAATTAGGCTTTTTCTTTTTATTGCTTCTTAATATTTTTTTTACTTTAATATTTTTTTCTTCATTAGGAGAACTTTTCCACTTAAAAATTAGGCTTTTTCTTTTTATTGCTTCTTAATATTTTTTTTACTGAAAACCATCTCATCTTTATTCTTCATTTATCACCCTCTTTTGTTACAAATACCAGCAGAGCGGCTCCCCCTACACACACTTCTCCCATTACCACTTTGTTTCTATTGCCCTTTCTCTGTTTATTGATTACAGCAAGAGCCAATCTATTTTTTTTTCCTTTTTACCCCCCCTCCTTTTTTTTTTTTAAATGGATATATATCACTGAGCCTTACAGCCACAAAGAACAGGCATCTTGAAACTGGTCTGAGCTCCACATGCTGAGTGGGCCAACGAGGATTTAATTCAAAGACTCCTAGAATCAATACTAGCCTTTGACTTGTCCTTATTTTATCCTTGTTGATGGTTGATGTCTGTTGTCAAAACTCCTGGAAGGCGTCTGCTGTGATTTGCTGTAGTGGCTGTGGAGACTTTAATGAGCAGAGTTGTTCTTATATTTGAGATCACCTTCAAAACCCATTACCTGCTCTCACTAGAGAGATCTTGGAAATCTTCCACATGGACAAGCAACCAAGCACCTCCTGTTGCGCCGCTTTCTCTTTTATGGTTGGACTTGCCCTTCCTTAAATTGGCCACTTGGCAGCCCACAGCTCTCGTGACCCCTTCTACCATCCCTGAGGAGCTGTGGGCAGGGTTTGGGGGGACATCCAGCCTCCTGCACCCCTCAGGTTCCAAGCTGGCAGGCCCATATTTTCACATTTTTCTGGTAGCTTTCCGCAGGAATATTTCAAAGAGCATCCCAAGCTGACAAGGAGCCATTATCCTCACTGCTCTCCCCAGGAGACAATCAAAGGCAAAGATTTGCCCCAGGAAACATTCACTGGTGAGTCACACACAAAACCCCATTCCCAGCTCCTGGCCTAGCACTGACATCACGCTCCAGGAGCAAGAGGACTCAAAATCTCCCTTTAAAGAACTCGTTAAACCCATCCCAATTCTGCCTTTATTCAGACAGAACAGCCCGGCCTCTGATAAAAGCCCAAGATGAGACTGGATCTTTATCACCCTATTTTGGTCTGCAGCCCTGAGCAAGCTGAGAAACAACGTTTTTTTTCTGGCACTTGTTTCAACTGAGCCATAAAAACTCTGACACCAGCCCCGACCACGAGCCCTCCTCTTCGTTGAATGGGCGCGTTCCGTGTAATTTACCTTCTGTTTAATCGTTCTCATGCACACGTTAATTGTTCTCCTACATGAGCAGGATACTAATCGGGGCTCAGATAACCCCTCCATCCTACTTTACATGCTGGTTCACGCTTTCCCTTATTTTAACTGGAGCCGGTTTTAATTCCAGTTAGGAAATTGATTATTCACACTTTTATTTGCCTTCTTTAAGAAGAAAGCGCAAGGAGCGCGAGAGGAATTGTAAATGCCTGGGTTAAGACCAGCAATGGAAACCCTGCATGTCAATGTGTGCGTGTGGACGTGGTGTGTGCAGGGAGGGACAGGCAGGGAAGTGTCCCCAACCCGTTCCTGATCAATATTTGGGATGCTTTTTGCAGCAAAGGTGCTGAGGCCAGGTCAGCAGGGCACGGAGGATATAAAGATTTTTAGCTTGGCAGAAGGGCTGCAGACAATCAGAGAAAAAAAGTCTTACCCAGCACTTAAACTTCTTTGTTTTTGCATGCAAAGCCTGTGTGGGTCTCAGGGGTTCTGAAATTTAGGAGAGCAGCCCAGCTTGGGAACATCAGAAATGGAAGTGGAGCTGTGCACCGGGTGGGTTGGTGGAAAAGGCCATAGCATCATAAAATGGTTTGGGTTGGAAAGGTCCTTCAAGATCCTCTAATTCCAACCTCCCTGCCACAGAAGAGCATCTTCCACCAGAGGCAAGGTTGCTCTGAGCCTCATCCAGCTTGGCCTTGAACATCTCCAAGGTCCCCTGGTTTCAGTCACCAGAAGGGAAGTGTGGGGTTTGTTTGTTCTCAGCCCCGGCTGGGGTTTGCTTAGGAGCAAAGTGTTAAAGTAGATATTCTGATCCCAAAGCCCTCAGTGACCCCTCGCAGCTTTGTCTAGAAACCCTAAACTCAGGCTCCACTGTGCTTTCCTTCATCCTGAGCTGGTCACTCATCTCCCTCAGCCAACAGAGAAATGGCCAACTCTGTGCATCATCCACCTGAGCTCTTTGAGATGGGATGAGATGGTTTCTGTTCAGAAATGCCCATTCATCCCCATACAAAAGTATGGGATGACTGCACCCTGTGGAGACATCACAAAGCTCTTGAAGACAATCTAGACTTCATGAGATCTCCCCCAGGGCATTGGAACTTTCCCAAGGAGGTTACAGGAAGCAGAGGGAGGCAAAAGGATCTGCTGAAAAACTCATTCCAGGAGCAGATTTCAGCTGTGGGAAGCAGAAAGATACTGGATGTGTCCAGAGAAATCCCCCCGCAGAAAAATGTTTCTGTATTATCCAGGTGGCTCATTCAAAGCTGCAATTTAAGTTTATCCTCACATTCCATGCTCCTGTGCAGCCTGAGGTTTCCAGATGGACACCACCCCTCATTATAGGACACAGTGAGTGGTGGGAAATATGGCATCGTGTCATTCTCTGGCAAATGGGGAAGATTGGCAAATTCTCTCACAAACAAGAAAATATTGCAATTCTCTGGCAAATTGGGGGCTGTTGTTGCTGGAGCAGAGGAGGACAAGCAACCAAACCACAGCAATCACCAGTCCCAGCTGGTATATTTTCTTTTCCAGTATTCTTCTCCTTCTTTATTTCATTGTTTTTCTGCTTTTGATAGAAATACCAGAAATCTCTACACAGTCTATATTCTTCTGAAAATAAAACCTGCTCAGTAAAAAAGCTGGCTTTGTGCTGAAAACAACAACAATAATAAGGAATGAAGCTATTTTAGGCAGATAATGCTTGGCTGGCCCTTATAAAATCCTAGAGGAAGGATCCAGAGCCTGATTCTGTGTTCACATGCATGGACAGCCTTGGCTTCCCCTCGCACACTTGAATCATCCACTGAGGTCAAATCGTCAGCCTGGTTACATGATGCGGACAAACTCCACCCTTGGGATAAGAAAACACACACAAAAAAAGGAAATTTTCTTTCCCTTTGACCTGCTTAAGACTCAAAGCCAGGAGTCAGAAGCCAGCGTGATGCATTCACCAGTATCCAGCTATTCCATCTCTGGCCGGACACGCTCCGATGAAGTAACAACAGCAGCAGAGTCCAGATGCATCTGAGATAGGCTGGGTATCCCAGTGCAGAACGCAGCAAAAGCACACTCCCCGAGCCTGGCAGGGGCAGTAGCATCTTTATTTCAATCTGGTTTCTACTTTTCTGGTTGAATGCACCAGGAAGTTCCATTATCAGACGTGGAATGTTTGGTGCTGCTGAGCTGGAACCGTGGCTCTGATATCATCAACCATTAGGAACCAGGCTTGGCTTGGGATTTCCCAGACACCTTCAGGTCTCTGTTAAACAAGAGAGGACTAAAACTCCTGGAAGCTGTGGGGATTTGAGGGCTCCTGAACTGCCTGCCCAGCCAGGCAAGTCATTCCCTTAGTGTTTACAATATGCTTTAAGCTCCCCTTTTAGTAACTTGATTTTTCAAGCAGATAGTTGAGGACACAAAGAAATGCTCTTTCCTGCTTTCAGCAAGCAGCACTGCCCGGACCTATCCTGTCCTTTCACTCCTGTTCCCTCCAGGCAGTGTATTGCCAAATCCCAGTGGGATAAAATTGCTTGGATGTGGGCTGAAATCTCAAAAAATCAAATCTGTTTCCTCCAAATGGCTGCAGTTTGGAAACACCAAATTCTGCCTGCGTTTTCCTCCCCATCCCAGACTGGAAGCTGACCAGTAGGCAAGGAGTTACATTGATAAAAGTGGAGGTGACAGCACTGAGTCCTTAAAAAACCAACATCTGCCCTCGTATTTCCCCTAGAAGTAACAGATATTTTAGGTACTGTCTGCAGACAACAACCCTCTCTAAAGAACATCTGCTCTGGTGAACACCAGTTACGAGCTCTCCTCCTGGAAACCTCTATAAATAACAGTGCACCGAGGGCTGGGTAAAACCTCATTAAATTTGGAAAGCCTGAGAACTGCTCTTTGCTCAGCACCCAGGAAGGGGAGGAAAAGAGAAGCAGTAGAAGGCAATGCCCAAAATTAAATCCATGTGCAATGTCAGAATAGGAGCCCCAGAGGCCAAGCCCGATGGGAAGGCACATGGATTCAGATACTGGGGATTTGATGAAGTGCCAAAGACATAAAGAAATCAGGCTGGGCTCCCCATAGATAGCTGGAAGGGTGGAGGGAAAGTTTTTAGGCAAAGTGCTAACTCGAAAAAGGAACCACAAGCAACTTTACTCCCGTTGTTGGATTGCCAGACGTATTCAGGGAGCACAACTTTATGCATCCTTTATACGAGAGTGGGATTTCATCAAAGGGATAATAACTGCATCATCAATTTCTCCTTTGAAATGAAACCCAAACATTGCCTGAATGCAGAAGCCAACAGCAGTAGCAATAACAGTGCTGGAAAGAAGTCTGTAATTGCAATGCCATAAACCATAATCTTTGTTTTAGAAATAACACCTGCTCTCCAAGTGACTTACTCTCCGTGGTGCCACCTCGAGAAACTCCCTGCTAGCGGTGGCAGCCGGCTTAGGAGCTCATATAAAACGCTCAAGCACCCCCGCCTCGTGAAAACATATTAACTAAATGGAGCTGCAGGCTTCATTCCTCTTTCCTAGAAGATGATTCCTGCCTCCAGCTCCACTCCTCGTAATTTATTTTCCCTTTTTAAGTGCTGATATGCACGCTGCTACGAAAAAAAAAGAAATGCCTTTCTGATTATAGTGGCAGAGAGAAGGCTGCAGAGCTGCTTTGCTGCTCTGCATGGGAAACTTTAGTTCACTTCTCTCTCCAATGAAGATTTCTTTTTTATCTCCTTTGGGTGTTTTCGTTTTTGGCTGGGTTGTTTTTCAGTTGGTTTGGGTTTTCAGTTGAAAGCTCAGACATACTTATTATCCTCTCCATCAAGCAACCTCACAGCTGCAAAAATGAGGGGAAAGTTATTAGCCCAGAGAGCAACAGGGACTTATTTAAAGCAGGGAAGGAAGAGGGTTTGTGCTGGGAGAGGATGGGAATGGAGCAAATGACTGCTCTGAAGCGGGGCAGATGGAGTTCAAGCCACTCCAGAGTTCAGGGCAAAGGGAACTGAGGATTTGTGGAAGGCACTGGCTCGGTGGTCTGGGCTGCAAAGCTCCTTTTCCTGCTCCTCATTCCTCTCCCTGAGTCCTTCACAGAATATCCTGAGTTGGAAGGCACCCACAAGGATCAAGTCCAACTCCTGCCCTGCATAGGACACCCCCAAGAATGCCACCATGGCCCTGACATGAAAATCATGGAAGTGGGATTGCCTTTTTGATCAGGAACATGGTAAATCAAGAGCCTCGGTGTGAATTTACCCTACAAAGGGGCACAACCCTCTTCAATCCCTGGTGATTTTCTGTTCCCATCCCTTTTTTCCCAGAGTTGCCAGTGGGAACCACTGCCCAGTTGCCAAACCCTTCACCAAGAAAACTTGGGTGTAAGAGCTGAATCTCATTCTTGCCTCAGTAGGGACTGCCAAAAAACTTCTTGTTGACCACAAGGCTTCAAATTGTGTGTTTGGAAACCCCCCTGTGGTTTGTGAGACTTAAATGGGATAATATGAGAGAGAGAGCAAAAGACACCATGGAAAAAAAAGGAGGGAGTGGCAGGTAGATGCTGCCTTTGCAGAAGGAGGAGAGGGTTTTTGGGATTGGAATAAAATTCACCCAAAGTTGCTGCAAGAAAATTAGTCTGCACATTTCCTGGAGCCTCCCAAAGAAACAGGAGTTTCCCACTGACTTCAAAGGGCTGTAGACAAAGCCCACAGAGAGTTTTTCACCGCCCTGTGCTGACAGAAAACCGAAAATTGCAGGAATTGAAGCAAATCTTTTCTTCTCCATTTGTGATGTGCAGGGATTCCCCAGATGGGCTGCTCCTGCATGGTACAGTTTTGTCCTTAGGAGAGGCACCAGGAAAACAGACTTGAAAGG
Organism: Pachycephala philippinensis; assembly: GCA_013397055.1. NCBI lineage: Eukaryota > Metazoa > Chordata > Aves > Passeriformes > Pachycephala > Pachycephala philippinensis. Next base: position 129,117 of record VWZT01012767.1, on the reverse strand, counting down.
AAACTTGGAGTTTATCCACAGAGCACACAAAGCAAAGTAGAGGTGACTCTGGAGCACTACAGAATCCAGGCTTAAGATTTAGGGTAAGTCTGGACCCCTTCCTTTCCCCATCTTATTCTGTGCTTGTCTTTAAGTAGGATCAGCAATTCGGGAGGACTGAGTCAAACTCAACAGTGAAACCAGAACGTAAAACAGTCATGGGAAGCCTTTTCCTTCATGGGGTTGGAATAACAGCCAGGACACACCTCACGTTCACATCTGACCCTGCACCATGCACTGACTTAAATACTGACACGAGCTGTGATGGGTCTGATGCCTAAAGAGGCCAACCTAGAAACAGAGACCGGACAGGAGGAAGGGAATAAAGGTGGATATTTATTTGAAAGGCCTTCAGAGGCACACCCTGGGCAGGCCAAAGGCTGCACCCAAGTTGGACCCCGAGTCACGAGTTCTTCACACTTTTATAGCTTTGCTCCATTTGCATATCAACCCAATTTCACCAATTAAACTTTAGCTAATGATGGAATTTCCCCTCAGCTTGCCCCCCTTCTCAAGATGCTGGGTTACACATTTTGGGCCTAGGCCGGGCTGGGTGTCCTTGGAGAGCAGCCTGGAGAGGCTTTGTTCTGTCTGTCTCAGCATGAGAGAGCAGCAGCTCCCAGGCTCCAGGACACTGCAGAGTTACACACTGGGAATGCAGCATTTGAAACATATAAAAGCTAAAACCTAAGGCATCAGATCCTACAAATCACGGAGTCACAAAACCATTAAGGGTGGGAAAGCCCTCAAAGACCATCGAGTGCAGCACTGCCAAGCCCCCCACTAAACCATGTCCTGTGAACCAAACCCAGCCAACTCTGCTCCTAAGGCAGGTGTTTCCCTGCCCTGATGCAAAGGACTGAGCCCAAGAGTGCACCCTGGTACCCTCACTCCCCATGGGGTCACACCACCAACCCCAAAGTCTCAACACCAGCTTCCTCCTCCTCCTCCTGCAGCGTTGACAGAACTGATGTGGCCTTTCTTTGCCTCCAGCCCCGCTGCTCTTTTCCCAGCTCTCTCTGTGGGACTTTTGTTCCTCCCAACAAAGGGAGACGCTCTGTTCCCCAGCCAGGGAGCTCCTTTTCCCGTCTGGGTCCTGATGAAAGGAGCGACACTTGAAACCAGCCCGGATGGCTCTGGCCCTGTTTCTAATTAGCACATCATCTGCTCGATTCTAAAAACAGCCGCCCGCATGTGTGCCTGGAAGGGGAGCCGCTTGCAGCAGCATCTCCCTCTCCAAGCAGCCTGGAATCAGCCTGGAATCAGCCTGGAATCAGCCTGGCTGGGCCACCTGGACACACACCAGGGCATCTGACATGGTTTTGTAGCCCCAACCCAGCCACGGGGCATCCAGCAAAGCCAAGCAGGGTGATTTTCCCCCAAGGGGAAGCAGCTGAGCAGGCACAATCCTTGTCCCTTCCAACCAGGGAGGTCTCCAGGCCACCAAGTCTCCTTGGAGTTCCTCTCCATGCTTCAGGTCTCGTGTTGGGATGTCCAGACTGTGTCTGGGCACTTCAAATTGACACCTAAACTGCTTTTACACAGGGCACAGGTCACAAAGAAGCAAACTGGGATGGGGATTTATGGTGGGATTTTTAGCTGGAAAAAACAGTTTGGTCATAGAATCATTAAGGCTGGAAGAGACCTTTAAAATCAAATCCAGCTGTTATACTAAGGTGTATGTTCTCTCCCATTTTGATTAATTCCTTTTCTTTACAATAANTTCCCCCCTTTTTCCCCCTTTTTCTGTCTCCATTTTTTGTTTCAAAATTCATTAGGCAGCACAGCAGGAGCTCAGCCATTGAGAAACTTTCTGCGATGCAAAAATACCGCGTGCCGTCTCGGGGAACAGATATGTGTGGGAGAGAGGTAATTACTGCTCTCCGTATCTGTCTTTGGCTCTGGAATTAATCCACGGAGAGCACTGAATTAACTTAAGACCGGGGAGATCTGAGGATTGTTTCTGGCAGCCCGTCCCAGCGATGCCGGACCTGGTGCGAGCCTTTGGACAGGAGCCAAGGCTGACTGAGAGCCAAAGGCAGGTCCTGCTGGAGCACAGACAGGCTCTGGGAGGGATGTACACGAGGAATTAGGGGAGATTCACCATCCTGTCCGCCTTTCCACATCATAAAGAACCCAAAAATCAGGCTGCATGTAAAGATCTGTCCTTAAATCTCTCCTAGGAAGAGAGAGGAGGGCGATGAGGAAAACGTCAGAAGGGTAAGGAAGAGTGAAGTGCAGGTCAGCAATGTAGGACCAAGGAAAGGATTATATTCTCTCCACCCCATCTCCTGTTTCAGATCTGAGCCCAGCCTAATCCAGCCTCTCCTGAGCTTTACTACTACAACAGCAGTGAAAAGAGATTTTTAAATTTTTACTGTGAAACAGCCGCTGTGCCCAGTGAAATCTCTGTCTCTGTCTGGAGGGAAACAGGGAGAGGATCACAAATCTCTAGTGGGAAGTGTCCCTGCCCAAGGGATGCGGACTGGAATAAGATGGTCTTTAAGGCCCCTTCCAACTCAAACCATTTTAGGATTCTATGAAAAAGAAGCAAAGGTTCAAAGAAAGGACAAAGGGTGAATGGTAGAATTCAGGTATTTGGCTCCTGTTGTCTCTCCAAAGCTTGGGTCTTCTTTAAACCGAGGAATCAGAGATGGGAAGCATAAATCTGTATCTGTATTGTACCTTTCATTACAGTCTTGAACTAATGATTGAGTCAATCCTGGACTTTAGGGCTGTCAGGTAAATATTGGATGTGCTCCAGCCTGGATTCAGCTTCCTACAGAGAGCAGGGGCAGCCTTTGAGCTTAGGCAAGGCTCCACATTTTGCTTATGACTTCTCCAAAGTTCATGTTCTAAATCCAAGTTCAGCTCACAGCAGAAGACACATAACCCCGATCCATTCCTGATCCCAGGGTTCATTCCTCCCCCTCATCAGCTTTTGGATCCGTTTGGTCTGTCCCTGCCCAAATATCCCTGCTCCTCTGCCAGAGTGGGATGCTCAGCATGCCCGGAGAGGTTGGCCGGGCAGCTCCAAGGCCGGCTCTGCCAGCTTGCCCACATGACATGGCTGTGGCCCTCTCCAAAGGTGTCGGGGTTTTGCAAGCTGTGGGATTTCCTTTCTGAGCACAGCTCGTCACAGACCAAGACGTGATTTCTCTGAAGCTTTGCCCAACCAATCTCCAGCTCTCCGTAAACCCCTGGGGATATTGAGCTAAACGTGGTCCAGATGGCACTGGAAGACACGAGACATCAGCAAGTCACATCCAGCCTAAGACAGGGATGTCTTTCCAGGGGCTGCCCATGCCCAGACGATGACAAGGAAAATCAGAGTTGACCTGAAAAGGAAACAGAGCTTTCCCTCCCCTCAACGCTGCCTCTGCTTCACGAGACTGTTTCCAAACCTATCCACTCCCTTGCTTTCCCTTTCACAGTTTCTTCACAGCTCCATCTCAGCCAGAAGTTGAGCCATCTGAGCTCACATGAGAAAGACTTTTCAGATGTGAAATCTGGCTCGGTGGCAAACCTGAAAATCTCAGAGGCAAACTGGGCACGTTGGGTTCACCACCAAATATCCCAAAGGTTCACGTGTGTCGCCAGAGAAGAGCTGAGTCCTGAACACTTAATGAACCCTCTGAGATTTGTCCAACGCAGCACAAATCTTCCTAAATCTGTGTTAAAAATCTCTCCTTTACAAACCACATTTCCTGTTCTCCCTGCTGCAGTTCACCTGGCAGTGGCAGCTTGGGAGGATTCAGTCCATGCTGAAGGATATCATGGCATTTCTCAGGCATCCATGAGCACTCCAGAGAAACAGGGATCCAGCAAACAGACTCACATCTCTGGAGAATTAACTCAGAGTAAACTACACCGAGTGACTTTCCCCACATCCCAGGAGACTGTGGCAGCATCTCCCAGTGCCTGATAGAGACGCTGGACAGCTCCATGTCCCTGTGACAGTACAGTGGGCACTGATTGCAAAACCCCTGGCGTGGAGTGCCCTCACATCACCTCCGAGCACCGCTGACATCCCTCAGCCTGCTCCAGGCTGGGAAGAATCTGCTGGATCAGTTTGCAGCCGTTTGTCACCGGGAGAACTGGGAGTCACCTCCGGAACGTTTCCCTCCAAGCATCCCCGTGCCCTGCCCTGAATGTAAACGCAGCCCAGAGCCACAGCTTGGTTTCCACAACTCTGTCCACTGGGTTATTTTTATCTCTGGTCCTCTCTGCATAAAACAGATCAGTGATTTATCCTTTGCCCACGGTTATTGATGAGAGAGCTCCATGTGCGAGTTCTCAGCGGGGAAATTGGGGATATACCCAGAGTTCCCATCTGTGCCCTGCTGGATCTGCACCTCGGTTCTTCCTTCCCTAACAAGGGTGATCGCTCACCACGGGGGGATTGTGAGCACGGGGATTTGGGAAAGGCTTATGCATGGAAGGGAGATTAACACGGCCTTGAGCCGTCTGGCTGCAAAACCTGAGAAGCATGAGACTGATGTTCACTGGATCCAACACTCCAGTGAGGCAGGACAGGTGCTGCCTTTTTCCTCTCACCTACTCCATGGAAAGCTAAGCAAAAATTTCCTTAAAATTTAGTCCATTGTGGGTTTGGTTTTGGTTTTTTTTTTATTATTATTCTCAGCTGGTCAACAAGTGGCTGATGATTTCCATGGAGTGAATGGCCCTGCAGAGTGCTGGGAGGAGGCTGGTTTTGGTCCCTCCTCCCTGGGAAAACTCTGCTCTGAGGGATTACCTGTTCCCTAAGGCAGGTGAATAGAGGATGCAGCACGGTTGGAGCCCCACAGATCTGGGTTAGCACCCCCCTTGTGACAGGCTCCCCATCTGACCTCAAACATGTTGCTTAGAGGTTCATCTCAGAGCCGATTAGGGGATTTAAAATAATTTTCCTTCAAACTAGCAGGAAGGGTTTACTTATGGTCGGGGTTTTGGTTTTTTTTTTCCATTTCTCTTAAATCTGTTAGGTGGCTTCAGATATCTCAATCCTAATCTGCCTGGGTTGCAGATGCAGCCATGCAGCAGATGCAACTGCTCTACACAATCATTAACGAATTCCAAGTTCTTTGGACTGAGTGCATGGTCCCCATATTAAAATTTCTCAGTCTGACCAGATAAACTGACTTTTCAGAGTCAAGTTTCTTTGCAAAAACAAACATAAAATGTGGTACCTGAAAAAAAAATCATCCGTAGGAGTGCTAAAAAAACACTTTGTGAGAGTGTCCAGACAGAGCAGACAGAAATGAGCTGCAAACACTGAGCACCTCATCCCTTCACACCAATCATTCTGCTTGGCAGGACTCAGAGACCTCAGGTGACCTGGAATTGGACAAGATTTAAAAGATTTCCTTGGTTTTTCCATGGACCTGGAGCTAAATTTGCTATGAGATCTCTTGTGGGCTCCTCCAAAGGGAGCAATGCAAGTGCAGGGAGGAATAGAAGCCATGCAATCAGCTGGCCAAGAGCTATATTTAATCTTGTCTTTCAATATGAATGTCTTTTCTGAGGCCAAATTAAAGCACAGGATTTTGTGATGCTGGGGTGTGAGTTCGTATCTGATCCTGAGATAAACAGGAACAGAGCTGTGTGAGATCTCAGCAGATAAATTCCTGCCTTATCCCCGATCACCCTGGCTGTGACATTTTTGCCCTCCAGCCACAGGGACTGGGTGATCACAGACTTTATTTCAGCACTGCCAGAGCTGGGTTTAGATCTCCTGTTGCATTGTGGATGCTTGTTTTGCTCTCATGTTGAGAGGAATGCTCCAGACAGAGGAATCATCAATGATCTTGGAGAAAAAGGAGGCCACCTTCTGTGAACTTTTCTGTGTGACTTCCCCAGAGAAAGTTGTGTTCCCAAGTTCAGATGTTGTTAATATCCTCCACGAGGAGGAAAACACAGCAGCTGGTCTTGTGAGGCTGACTACAGAGAGAAAACTCCCAGCTATGACTCCAGTTTCGTGGGAGAGGGAAATATTAGTCCAAACCACCTCAAGCTTTTGGTGGAGGTGGATGAATTTCATCCTGTTTCTCCCGAGTTCTGCAAACACGGGGATAAAAAAGCACTGAGAGAGATGAGCAAAGCAGCTCTCAAAGCCAGTATTTAACACCAAGATGCCTCTGATGAAAGTGTTTTGGGGTTTGAGATGGTTTTGAAGCTGCGATTAGTTCTCAAAGACCACCAGAAAAACAGGAAGGAGAACAGACACAGGGGGGTGAGGGAGGTTTGGGAAGGACATGGAGCAGTGCCAGCAGTGCAACATCAGTCGTGCTGCCATGGTGATTTTAGCCCAAAAGTGCTGTATTTATGTGCAGGGACACCAGGTACACCCCAAGCCCTTGGGACAGGTATCAGGAAGTCCTCTAAGAGTGGTCACAAGCCTCCTGCACTGTGGCACCCTGAGATTTTCTGGGGGCACAGGATTAATCCAGCCAAACGAGAGGCCGAGCTTGGCTCCATGTGGAAGCATGGGGTGACCTCTGTTCAGATTATATTCCTCCACACCCTCAATTTTCAGTGAGAATGGTGAGCAGTGCTGGGCTTGAGAATGGGCTGATAAATAGATAATATATAGATAATACATATAATACTCCTATAAAGACAGAATTAGAGGGCATAACCCATTTAGAAAGACACAGAACCCACCACCAATGCCTTTGAAAACACCCAGGATTTCCTTTCTGCTGAATCCAGCACACACCATCCCCGTCATCTTCTATAAGACCTCTCCAGTGCTCCTAAATTTGGCAGCTGTCATCTACAGGAGTTACATGATCTGGAGCTAATGCAATTAGCTGTGACTTTGAAGGCACACAGCAGCTTCTCATCATTCTCAGAAGAGCCTGAGACAACTTGGGGACAGCAGCCAAGCTCAGAACGACTGCCAGGAGTGTCATGTGCTGTTCCAGAGCTGAGAGGGTGTCTGCAGCGGGAACGGAGCCTGGAACAGATTGGGGAAAGGATGGAGCAGGGAAGGAAGAGAAGAATGAGTGAAGACAAAGAGGGATCAGCACCAGAGAAGGGATGGCCACAGGTTACAGGGTTGGAGTGTGAAGGGAAGGGAAGGAAAGAGGGAAGGATGGTGGGAATGAAGATGGGACATAGACGGGGTAAATAGAGGGGGTAAGGTGAAGAAAAAATGATCAAGTGGATTAAAGAGGGTTAGCTGGGGGAGAGCATTTGGGTTGGGGTGGGGAGGCAGTGCATTGGTATTGGGGACCTGGGTTCAGTTTGTATCAATTGTAAGAAGTTTTTCAAGTGCTGTCATTGCTGGTTATGATTAAACATGGCCTGGCAAAAAAGGTGATATCATTGAAGTGCCATCAAACGCAGGAAATGGACACTTGTCTACAGCAGATCAAGTAAATAAACCAAGAAATAGTCCCCACTGCCCTGTAAAGCTGTTCCTGCTCGTGTGGTTGGGTCTTTTATTAGACTTGACAGATCACAAAAAGTTATAACTCCTTCCAAGGATCAGGGGTTTTGCCAGAGGCTCTTAGAGGGTTCATTATCTTCTTTCATCTTATTGCCAGAGAGGCACCAGTGGTGCAACACTTTTACCAAGGAGCCCCCAGCACTGATTTTGGGGGTCCCAGCTGGACCAGGACAATGAGTTTGTGAATTTGGGGGTGCTCTCCCCGAACACTGGAGAGGGAGGGATTATTCAGGCACAGCTACACAGGCAGGAGCTCTTCAAACATAAGAAATTTTTTACAGTGGGCACGGTGAGGCACAAATTGGTCAGAGAGGTGTTAGATGCCTCATCCCTGGAAAAATTCAAGTTGGACGAGGCTCTGAACAACCTGGTCTGGTGGAAGCTCTCCCTGCCCATGGCAGGGGGGTTGAACTACACCTCGGAAAGTCCCTTTTAACCCAAATTATTCTCTGACTCCATGCACGGAAGGGGTCAAAAAGAGCTGTGACACCACAGCAAGCCATAACAGCATTCCTTAGGATTTCCACCTCTTACCCCCTATCTGCCAAGCCAGCAGGACTCCCAAATCCCCATTTTAAGGTGCACACACATTTCCCAGGCTGATCTGCATCACTCCCAAGCACCCCGTGTGCTCAGGGTGGCTGTGACTGCTGTCACACACGGAGCTGTCACTCACTGGAAAGTTCCTTTTAACCCGAATTATTCTCTGACTCCATGCATGGAGGGGGTCAAAAAGAGCTGTGACATCACAGCAAGCCACAACAGCATTCCTTAGGGTTTCCAACTCTTACCCAGATGCCCATTTTTCCCCAAGGTGCACACACATTTCCCAGTCTGATCTGTGTCACTCCCGTGTGCTCAGGGTGGCTGTGACTGATGTCACACATGGAGTTGTCACTCTCTGTGCCTGCCAGGGGCACCCAGACTGGGGACAGCTGGGCTTCTTGGCCACACCACATCCCTCTGTGGGACGTCTGTGCTTGCAGACAGCGTGTGGCACCTGTAAAGCAGGCACACGCAGAGCCTTTGGGCGTGGGGAAGCCTGCCAGGATTCAGGAGCCACGGAAAAATGCAGGACTGCCTCCAGCTCAGCGTAGGGGAGAACATGCTTTCGGATGTTCCCTGTGTGTGAAAGTTGTACGCAGATATCTGAACATATTTCTGCCCTGGGAGTTGGTTCTGGGAGAGAGCAGCTCACAGCCCAGTGAACTCAGCACAAAGTCCCTGGTGTTGTTTTGGGCTCTGTAATAAGGTACCTGTGAATCCACGTGTCCGTTTTCAAGGATTTAATGTTTGTACAATCTGAAAACGGGTGAGAACCCAGCCAGTGTCACCTGTGCTGTGTGCCTTAGAGAGGAGCACGGAGCTGTCCCTGGGCAGTGCCACAGCCCCTCTACCTGGGCGTGTTCCACTTGAGGTGTGCCTGATTTTACAGCTCAAAAGAAAAACCCAGCCTGAAGGCTCACACCTTCCAGGAAAAGGAATCATGGAATCATGGAGTGGTTTGGGTTGAAAGGGCTCTTAAAGCTCACCCAGTTCCAACCCCCCTGCCATGGGCAGGGACACCTCCCACCAGAGCAGGTTTCTCCGAGTGCCACCCCACCTGGCAATGAATGTATCCATATGAGGAGCTCCTTCAAGGCTAGAGGGTCTGTGGGAGGAGATTGGTGTAATTATGAATCACTCCAGCATCACGCTTAGACCTCATAAGCCTAAATTCCAACATCCCACCTTCCTCACCCTTTCCAGCCCACAGAGAGAAGGGAAGGGAAGGGAAGGGAAGGGAAGGGAAGGGAAGNGAGAAGAGAAGAGAAGAGAAGAGAAGAGAAGAGAAGAGAAGAGAAGAGAAGAGAAGAGAAGAGAAGAGAAGAGAAGAGAAGAGAAGAGAAGAGAAGAGAAGAGAAGAGAAGAGAAGAGAAGAGAAGAGAAGAGAAGAGAAGAGAAGAGAAGAGAAGAGAAGAGAAGAGAAGAGAAGAGAAGAGAAGAGAAGAGAAGAGAAGAGAAGAGAAGAGAAGAGAAGAGAAGAGAAGAGAAGAGAAGAGAAGAGAAGAGAAGAGAAGAGAAGAGAAGAGAAGAGAAGAGAAGAGAAGAGAAGAGAAGAGAAGAGAAGAGAAGAGAAGAGAAGAGAAGAGAAGAGAAGAGAAGAGAAGAGAAGAGAAGAGAAGAGAAGAGAAGAGAAGAGAAGAGAAGAGAAGAGAAGAGAAGAGAAGAGAAGAGAAGAGAAGAGAAGAGAAGAGAAGAGAAGAGAAGAGAAGAGAAGAGAAGAGAAGAGAAGAGAAGAGAAGAGAAGAGAAGAGAGAAGAGAAGAGAAGAGAAGAGAAGCTGCTGCAAACACATGCTGAGCTAATCAAGAGGCTGGGGCAAGAAGACATGGAGATAAGCAGGTGCCAACATCCCATCACCTATGACACCATCCATCCCCCTGCCAGGCTGAGCCAGGCTGTCTCCACGTGGCATCTAACCCAGGATGCTGGAAGGCAAAAGGGTTGGGCTGACACGCACTGTGGTGGTGCCAGCCATGAAAGGACTGATGGGGTAGAGGAGAAAATCATCTTCCTGTGGTTTGTAAGAGGAGTCTGCCTCTCTTCCTGCAGCAGCTCGAGGAGGCAGCAGGGATGAGGATGAAAGGAGACGTGCGGCCGCTCGAGACGTTCCGGAGAGACAGGTGGTTCACCCACCACACAGAACTTCCTCTGCCAGAGCAGCTCAGGTAATAAAAGCTGCACAAACGCTGTCTGCAGCGCAAGGAGACTGGGAAGTTCATCATTTAGCACTTTGGAAAGTGAAAGAAAACTTGGGAGTAAACATAATTTTTTTCCCCAGAGCAGCATCCTGTATCTTGATGGAAGAAGGCAACAGCTCTGAGCCCGACCCCGTGCTGCACCAGGGAGAGATCACAGCTGGGGCATCTCTGCGAGCTGTACCCACCCTGCTATAAATTAGATGGAAAAGGACAGGAAAACTGAAGCTAATATTCCCAGAACAGCCAGGACTTGGAGGTTATTAACCCCTATTTTCTCATTAAATTCTAGCTTAGACAAACACTTTTCTCTCGCCTAATGTAACCCAGAGAGATGAGTCACTTCTCCCCCTCCACAGCTGTCAAAAGCATTGCTGGGCTGTTCCCCCACTGCAGGGAGAGCAGCTTTTCTCTCCTGGGTGCAGCAGGGTGGGATAGACCAGAGCCTTTCCCTGTGCCCTTTCCCAGATTTGGTTGTTTGCAGGGAATTGGACTCTGTGATCCTTGTGGGTCCCTTCCAACTTGAGATATTCTATGATTCTATAAACAAAACCTCCCACTTTAAGCCTAAAATCCTCACAAAGGATTGCACTGGCCACATCCATCTCCCAGTGTCACCACATGTACCTTTAATTCAGTGGCTCTGCAGAGCATCCACCACACTCACCACGATGCAGAGCCTCCAAAGCGTTTCTCAAGACTGACAGCACGAGGATAAAAGCTGGGAAATTCAAATGCCACAGGAGGAGGGAGAGAAGGACACTGCCAACACGGGCTCCTTGCAGCAGCTGCTTAATTTGTCAGGTAGTAATTCATTAGGTCTTAATACACAGGGTGGATTTAGAACAATGAGAACTGAGCAGCACTCAATGTACACATCCTGTGACGTGCCAGCAACACGGAACTCTCTAGACAGCCACAGATTTGTTATGTTAATACCCCCTCGTCTCCTTCTGAGATTATCAAAAGGCAAGTGCTGTCACGCAGGGAAAAAAAAAAATTACAGTTGGGGATGGATGGATGTGACTGGTGCTTATTGCTCATGCACTACTGGGAAGGCGCTCAAAAGAACGCTGAAAAAAATTGAGGGGAAAAAAAAAGGATTTTACCATTTTTCTTCTGATTTATGGAATATCCCCCAGTTGGGACTCTCTGGACCAGACTCTGCCTTCAAGAATACGCTGGAGTAACGCCATGGATTCCTACAGAGAGCTGCTCCAGCCCAGGATGGAGTAAAGAGAGTGGGAATCCCACCTTCCCTCTGGAAGAGAGGCTGCCCTCAAAAGCTGCAAGCCCCAGGGAACGGGGCAGTGTGGGAGTGCTCGGAGCCTGCAGGCAGAGCCCACGGTCCTAGACGGTGTTCAGGAAGAGCTGCTTTGGTTATCAAGCTCCTAATTGAACTAATTGAGCTCCTGCAATTTGCAGGAGTTAACCCTCCCCTTGCCCACCGCGGGAGGCCAGGACTCGGAGCCGCTTTGGTGGCACAGGACGTTTTCCACAACAAAGGGGAGATGGGAAATGTTGTTGCTCCCGGACCTCCGAGGGTCTTCCCTTTGATTGTTGCATTTCCTCCCGGTGTCAGCACTTGTGATATTAATGATGTAGGCAACGGGTCATTAAAAACCATTCAGGAGGGGGGACGCAGCCACCTAACGAAGGATTAGAGCCCCGGCGTTATTAAAGAGTGAATATTCACTCTGTCCAATTAAAGGGATCTTTGCCTAATAGCGGGAACACCGCTCCTCCAACTCCCCTCTGGCAGCAAAGCTATGGAATAATTTCATTGCCCTCCCGACTGAAGCTGAGGAGATATGGAACAAAGAAGCTGTTTTGCTGCATCTGAGATCTGCCCACTCCAAAACATGAAAGTGGTGCCGCTCGGGGAATCGCGGGCTCCAGTCTGAGGAGGTTCACAGAGATATTGCAGCCGAGGGAGACTGGTGGTTATGGCGAGGGGGACCTTCAATTTCAGTGTCCTTTCATTTTCTCTGGATGTTAATTGGATTAACATTTCAATTGGTTTGAGGTGTATTTTTGCGTGTGTGAGATAAAGGCGCACCAACACGAGCGCCGTCGATGGGAGAGGAAATGGGGAAAGAGGAGGATGAAGAGGCCGTGGTGGCTCAAAAAGGAGCAACATCCACGGCTTCTTCCCCAGCCTTGGGCAAAGCAAGATCTCTTTATTCAGAGTGGTGAACTTGATCTTACCCCCAGTCTGGAGTGGTGAGAAATCCTTTATTTTGTTTTTTTTGGTCGAGAAGTACCATTAATTCAAAGATAAAACGACAACGAGCTGTGCAGCAGGAGCAGCCAAGGAGGAGTTTGGTGAAATGAATCCCAGGCAAGTCCACGTTACCTTAGAGGGGAAGGAAAAAGAGCTACAAAACCAGAGTCCCCAGTGTCCCCTCCTCAGCACAGCCTTCACCAGAGCTGCTCCCAATTTACAGCATCTTCCAGTACCGCCAGTCCAAGAGGTCAACAAGCACCAGCCTCCCTTGAGGAGACGGCGCACAAAGAAAATAAATCCCAGCTCCTTCTCTGGCATCCTTTGCTCTCCTGGCCTCCAAAATGACCCTGCTTCACTTAATTGGACCCCCACCTGACCTCCAAACCCACCTCCACCTGCAGAGCTCAGAGCAACCTGACTTCTCCAAATGAAATCCCTGCCCGTGGGGGTCCCAAAATCTGCTGCCAGCTCACGTATCGCTCTGCTGTTCCCCGAGCTCCCGAAAATCACCTTACCCGAGCATGAAAAGAGAGCCCCTCTCCCTGCCCTCTCCAGGTTATCGGCTGTAATCTCCTCGAATGAAAAGCACAAGGAGAAAATGTGATATTATTACGGCTACTTTCCCCTCCGGAGCTGAATTTAAGGAAGGTAAATAATTGGCATGAAAGAGGCTTTTGAAAAGCAGGTCTCTGTACCCATTTGTTGTGGATTTCTGGCAAATGCATCACCCAGCTCTCTCCGGCGAACTCCATCACCATCACATGGGGAGAGGGAGATTAAAAAAAATAAAAAGCTTCTATTTATTATAAAACTTTAATTGGCTTTAAAGAGTGACTGTCGTGCTGTCTGACACTTTAAAGTGTTCTGTACAGGAGGAGACATAAAACATGAATCATTGCACTTGTTTTTCATAGTCTTTCCTGTCGCATTTGCTAATTATTTAATCTCCCGTGTCAGAAGTGAGTCTTTTGCTCCTTTTTCTGCCCATTTTTTCCCCTTCCAATTCTCTCCCACACTAGAATATGGAACAGATTTTGCCCTGGTGCAGTTTGGGTGCCAATGATGTGGGATTTGGAGGGGTCAGGATAGCAGGAGGGGTTCAGAAAATGAGTTAAACACGTGAAGGGGTGGGAGATCACCCACAGCAACTCAACGTGACCATCCCAATGCAACTTTTTGTATGAATTCCTCATCTTCCTGATGCAGGCCTAGGGTTAGGCATTAGATCCACTCTTTGCTCTGATCCCATTCCCATAATCACGGTCACTGTTCCTGGAGGGATTTAAAGCCATGTGGATGTGGCACTTGGGGACATGGGTCAGTGGTGGCCTTGGCAGTGCTGGGGAATGGTTGGACTCAATGATCTTGGAGGTCTTTTCCAACCTAAATGATTCTATGATTTTATTCCATGATTCTAAAAGATTGTTCCAGCCTTAAACACCACTGTGATTCTATGCTGGATATGGGATATTTGCCCCATCTGGGAGAGCCTCTCTTGACTCTGTTTGCCTGCTAAATTCTAACCAACTCCAAGCTCACAGGTCACGATGTTTACAGGGGTCTTCTTCACAAGGGACCAGGGGATATTTGTGGAACAACTTCCTGAAGCACCAGAGAAGCTCTGCTTTGTTGGGACAGAGCAGCTGCTTCTCTCCAATCACAAAAAAACCAGGTTTTTCTCTGCAGAATAAGGGGAGCAACATCTTCATGCAGCATTTCCTACCCCATCCATCACCCTCTGAAGACAAACACACTCTGCTCTTCATCTCTGTGACAGTGTCCTCCCCATGGAGAGAAAACATCATAGAATCACGGAATGGTTTGGGTTGGAAGGGACCTTAAAGATCATCCAGTTCCAACCCCCGCCATGGGGATGAAAATCCTGGTAGAAGTCCTGCATCCCCTAGAAATTCTTGGAAGATTACAGACAGCAGAAATGTAATATTTGCAATTTTTCTAGTGTGCAGCACTGAAACAGAGGTCCTAGAATAAAGCAAGGTGTTCCAGGATAAAAGAGAAAAGCCCAGACCGAGAAGTGGACGAAGTCACAGTCTTGTCTTTATACGCTGTAAATGTAACTAACAAAATCCTCCAACAGAAAAAACAACAAAAAAAAATCCAAAAACCCCCAGATTTTCAGCTGGAAGCTCCTGATGCCGATGTAGGATCTGCCTTCTGGAGATTGCATCAGTCCCTCAAGGAAAATGTAGCTCAGCAGTGCCTCTGTGAGAGCTTCCACTTCCAACAGGAAGATCCTTAAATAACAAAAATGAGGGTGAAGGACCACAGCAAGCCAGCAAGACCTCATCCACCTTCCCAGACCTGCAAGATCTGCAGGGTACAGACCACTCTCCAGATGGAAAAAGGTTTCCAAGTTGTCAATTCCCCATCCTGGAAGTGTCCAAGGCCAGGTTGGAGCAACCTGGGAGAGTGGAAGGTGCCCCTGCAGGTGGGTTGGAATCAGATGATCCTTAAGTTCCCTCCCAACCCAAATCCTTCTGCAATTCTATGATTTCCAGTGAAAATTGGGCTTTCTCCTCTGTCTCTATTGCCCAGCTCCCAAGAGATGGCATCCCAGGAGGATGCTCCCCTCTGCCAGGCTGAATGCCCACGCTGGGATTTATCTCCTGGCAGCAGAGCTACGGGGCACAGCGGCTTCTGAGGCACACATGGCCCTCCTGGAGAGATGAATCTGGGAAGGGGACAAGAATTCATCCCCCCCCCCAGGCTCCCCACGTGCAGTTTGGGGCTGCTGAGCAGTGCCTCTGATTGCAGGTTTCTGAAATCTGCAGCAGGAGTTGGGAGGAGAGGGGCGATGAAGAAGAGTCTCAGATGTTTGCAGAGAACAAATAATAACACCACTAATAAGGCTGCATAATTTTATGGCTCCTGCTTCCCCATCTTCAAAGGGCATCCCACAGCTTTTGGCAAGGCCCTGTGAAGCAGGAGCCAGCTCAGGGTCCAGCAGCAGCAGGATTTAAGGTGAGTGTTGATATCATTAATGCAAACACCAGAACACAAACAGCCATCAGGGACAGCATGGGAATGGGGACTGCCCACCAGGGGGAAAAATCCCTAATTCTGGGTGCTGTGGAGGCAGAGAAAGGGATTTTAACTGCTTCAAGTAATAACTGAGCACCTTGAAATGAGAGTGACCCAAGGAAATTGTTCAGCTTCATGTCAGGGGGTGACAGAGCATCACTCCTGCCCTGCCCCACAGGGTGTGACAGGAACTTTGTTGCCCCCCATTCCCACCACCCTGTGCCTCCCTTGGAGCCATCAGAAGGTGCAGCCCAGGGAAAAGCTTCACACTGCCCCAGCAGAAAGCCCCAGGACACCTCTCCCTGCCTGAGCTGAGGTTCCCCAGTCTCCCCATCACCCCATCCAGGTGCTGGAGAACCTTCAGTGCCGCAGGGAGCAGACACTGGCTGTGCACGGGACCTTTGCCAGGTGTTCTCTTGCAGTCACGGCCCTCAGATGTGGTCTGATGCCTTTCATTTTAGCTTTTATATTTTTCCAGTCCTGCATTCCCAGTGTGTAACTCTGCAGTGTCCTGGAGCCTGGGAGCTGCTGCTCTCTCATGCTGAGACAGACAGAACAAAGCCTCTCCAGGCTGCTCTCCAAGGACACCCAGCCCGGCCTAGGCCCAAAATGTGTAACCCAGCATCTTGAGAAGGGGGGCAAGCTGAGGGCAAATTCCATCATTAGCTAAAGTTTAATTGGTGAATTTATGCTGGTATGCAAATGGCCCAAAGCTATAAAAGTGTGAAGAACTCGTGACTCGGGGTCCATCTTGGGTGCAGCCTTTGGCCTGCCCAGGGTGTGCCTCTGAAGGCCTTTCAAATAAATATCCACCTTTATTCCCTTCCTCCTGTCCAGTCTCTGTTTCTAGGTTGGCCTCTTTAGGCATCAGGTCAACAACATTCAAAGGCATCTGAGGAACGGGTTTCTGCACCCATGGAGCCTTCCCAGATTCCTCATGCACTATGAAAACAACATGTAAGGCATTATCAGTGCTGGCACAACTCACTGACCCATCCAGGCAATCAGCTTATGATATGAGGGATGGGATCACGCTGGCTGAGCAGGCACAGCTGCTAATGTTATTCTTGTTCATCAGAATACTTAATCCGACTTTTTTTTTTTTAATAAAAATAAATCCTCAATGACTATTTGCCCAAGGCTTTAGTTGGAGCAGCTAATGGTGGGGGGGTCACGTGAAGCCAACCCTCTTTATGGAGTAGTGAACAGTAGCAAGATTGCTGAGCTCGGGTTGGGAGGGCAGGAGGAGCCCAAATGTGGGAGAAAAAATTGATTCGTGTGCAAGCCTGTGCAGGGAGAGGTCAGGAATTGCTACAGCTGGGAAAAAAATCCCAAATAAACAGTGCCACAAACGCTGGGGGTGGGAAATGTGGCGGGTTGGAGTAAAACGGAGCAGAGCCCAAAGGAGGAAGGTGCTGGGCAAGAAATGAGGCACAGCTCTCCTCTCAGTCAGGTTTCTCCACCAGTCCCAAGCCTTGGGGCTGATGCCTAAAGAGGCCAACCTAGAAACAGAGACTGGACAGGAGGAAGGGAATAAAGGTGGATATTTATTTGAAAGGCCTTCAGAGGCACACCCTGGGCAGGCCAAAGGCTGCACCCAAGATGGACCCCGAGTCACGAGTTCTTCACACTTTTATAGCTTTGGGCCATTTGCATACCAGCATAAATTCACCAATTAAACTTTAGCTAATGATGTAATTTCCCCTCAGCTTGCCCCCCTTCTCAAGATGCTGGGTTACACATTTTGGGCCTAGGCCGGGCTGGGTGTCCTTGGAGAGCAGCCTGGAGAGGCTTTGTTCTGTCTGTCTCAGCATGAGAGAGCAGCAGCTCCCAGGCTCCAGGACACTGCAGAGTTACACACTGGGAATGCAGAATTTGAAAAATATAAAAGTTAAAACCTAAGGTGCTGCAAGGCATCAGGGTGGCCCCAGGATTCTGGGAGACAACATCCAAACCCTTTCCCCTCCAGAAGCACAAACGCTCCAGCTCCTGGCACATGGCAGCAAAGCTCATTCAGGAGACAGCGAAGAGCACGTGCAGCCCTGCTCTGGTGCCAGAGGAGGGTGTTGGCACCGTCCCACCCTGCACAGACGTGTCCTGGTGCCTGACGGGCTCCCTGCACCCTCCCAGCATTCCAGGGAGCCACACACCAGCAGATCCTCAATTCCTGACACAGCCCACCAGCCACAGGAACCACAGAGAGCCTTGAAAAGGGGTTAAAAGGTTGAAAACCTCAGCCAGCTGAGAGAGCTCGGCAAGAGGAATGCCAGAGGGGCAGATCCAAGCCTGAGCAGGCGGCTTCACTGTGCAACGCTTTTTTTTGCAGCCTTTTCTCTTTATTTTTGTTTACAGCCCCAATTCTCCTCCTGTCAGAGCAGCCAGAGCAGCTCCCACCTGCTTTGCTCTGGGCACTGCACCCCTCCGAGCTGAGTTTGAGCCCAGTCCCCCAGCTCCACACGAGACCCGAAGCCAACAGGTTTCCAAGGCACGCTCCACGTACAAAGGGAAGAAAAGAAATGCCGGAAGATTAGACCCTGAGCTGAAACTAATTGTTCAATAAGCCATGAACAATCTAGCCTTGGTGCAGTTTGCTTCTCTGCCTTTCATCTGTGGGAAGGAAAAATAAACAGCACGGGGACAAGGGCAAGAGGTGCCAAGAGCCAGGACGGGGTTGGAAAAGCAGCGTTTGAACTGGGATGGAGCTGGGATGCTCCCTCCTCGCCACTGAGCTACTTCTGCAAGGCTGGCAGGATTTTAGGCCAAAGAGGGCTCGATTTAGCTCAAAATAATTGAACAGCATCGTTCCAGGGCCAGCAACATCAGAGAGCAGTCCACAAAGCAGATGAGAAATAAGACTTTACATTCAAGGCTATTATTCCGCGAGCAGCAGCGACTATTCAGATCAGATTAATTGACAGGAATAAAAAAGAATATGTTGATAACTCCGGACATACAGAACGTTTTTATTCATGCTGGAAAGAAGCCCAGATGTAATAGACTTGCACAGACACCTCCCCCCCTCTCCATGGAGAGGGCACCATCAGCAATTTTTCCCCTGATCCTTAATAAACCACGGGCAGGACAGGATCTGGGGCACCCAGCCTCGACACAAGGCAGATTTGCTGGTCTTTGGCCTACTGCAAAAATTAACCATCCACCCAACATATGGGTCCCAGAGAGTCTCCTGCAGAGCCCACTCCTCCCTCCAATTCCCACCCCCCCAAGCAGGATAATCCCCTTATTGTTATTTAGAGACACAGAGGTGGATCTGATCCGCAACCCCAAAATCCCCGTGTCTGGAAAGAGCTGAGGAAGAGATTAGAGATTCACCTCCCATGAAGGGAAAGAACTGAAAAGTCACATCCAGACTGCCCCGAAATCTGTGAGCGTCTGAAATTTGGCCTCAGACCCAAATTTCTCAGACACAGCCCGGCTCCATCAGCACTTTGGGGCTTGCTGCAGCCTAGCAACCAACAGCTGATTTCCTCATGAGCTCGGAGCTTAAGGAAGAAAAAAGAGGATCAACTTCAAAACAAGGACAACCTCTGAGCAAACAAAGAGTTCAGGCTCATGAAACATCAATTTAAGGAACAATTTTTTGATGATGATGGCGGTGAAACATTGGCACAGGTTGCCCAGAGAGGTGGTGGCTGCCCCATCCCTGGAAATGTTCAGGGCCAGCTTGGACAGGGCTCTGAGCAACATTTTCTAGTTGAAGAACGTGGCAGGGGGGTTGGACCTGGTGATCTTTAAAGGTCCAATCCAACCCACTGATGGAGCAAATTAGAGAGAAAAAGGAGCAGCATCTGTAAGTCAAGACTGCCAGATGTTTTCTTTCCAGCCACAATCCCAACCCCACTCCTGCCCGTGTGCTATGGAGGAGGCAAAACCCTTGAGAACAGGACCCAAAGATTGGCTGCATCAGCCTGGTGCAATCCTTCTCTCCCTCCTGCTCCATGGCTCGGGGTGTTGGACACAGCCAGGAGGCAAATCCCAGCCCAGAGCCTGGCAGGGAAGAGGAGAGGAGAGATCCAGATATTTTATCACCTGAAGAGAAACCCAGAAGCAACTTGATCTGCTCCAAGAAGGAGTGAGATGACCGTGATACGCTGAGGCTGGGTGGGGCACCAGCTCACCTTCCCAAGGTCCCATCACCTGGGATGTTCTCCTGGAGGACAGAGTCTCCCAAACGCTGCCTCCCACAAAACGAATCTCTCTTCCTTTCACACATGGTCTCAGTGCCATCATAAAAGGGTCAGGCAAAGAAAAGCACCTTTTATTCCTTCTCAGAGTCTGTCATTCCTGACAGACAAGAAATCCTGGATTGCTTTGCTCACACTCCAAAACCAGTGCAAGGCCAGATCCAGAGGGAACTGAAATCCAGCGAAAACTTTCTTTCAGTCTACCAACCTGGAAAAGATCAGGAAGTCTGTCAGTGTGCCCCAAAGCAGCCAGGAATAGCTGGGAGGGAGACAAGAGGCTGGAGCTGTGGGGTTTTTGGGGAATATCTTTCCAGCATTTGGGAGTGGGATGTGCTGCCATGTGCTGTCCCTGATTCAGTGCCCAGACCTATTCTAGAGAACACACACTCCCTGCTGTAGCTGAATTCCCACCTTTTTTCCAACACTGCTGAGGCAAACCCAACCCTTGTCTTCCCAGATGCCTCACTGTATCCCTGAATCCTTGCAGGAATCAGCAGGGAGCTTTATCGACGTGCTTGTTGTGGCAGCAGAATTAACTGCTGGGGTGATTTTTACCAGCCCAACCCATCAATCCCATTTTCCATTATTAGGCACCTGTGTGTTATGTTCATCGATTCCGGGCACTAAATTTCCTCAGGGGTTAACAATATTTTTAACACGCAGGGAAAAAATCCATGGAAGCTTTAAGAATACTCAAGCCCAAGATTCCCAGAGGTCCCCAAGGCCTGTGTTTTCTTCAGTTTATAGAGACACATCAATACATCTCCTTAATTCCACCTCATCGTTCCTCCTGTGCAGTGTGTGTTCCCCCTAGGTGGAATTGAGGGAGTTTTTGATGACAGACAGGGGGATTCACTGCCCCACTCATGAGGTGCACATTGTTTTTTGAGAGCTTGGTGGCCAGGCTTCAAGACCAGAGTGAAAACATGTCCAGTTCCGTCAGTTCCCCCAAGAAAAAAAAAGAAAATATAAGCATTAAGGTCTCTTGTGGATGTAACATGAGATTCCAAAGGGATCCCATTAGAAAAATCTAATTAACGCCCTATTACAAAATGAGATCCAGTGAATATCCCCATTAGCTAAGCAAAGATGGGCAGGGATTTTAACGTGCAAAATCAACAGTGAATAGGTAAACCGAGTCCTAATAAACAGTCCAGGGCTGAGGAGAAGAGCAGAGGGATAACAGGCAGAGGAATGGGAGAGCACATGGAGAGGCAGGAACGGGAAGAGGCACAGAGTAGCTCAGCAGGAGGATGGATGGATGGATGGATGGATGGATGGATGGATGGATGGATGGATGGATGGATGGATGGATGGATGGATGGATGGATGGATGGATGGATGGATGGATGGATGGATGGATGGATGGATGGATGGATGGATGGATGGATGGATGGAATGGATGGATGGATGGATGGTTGCTCAGATAACAAATGTTGGCAATTCCACTGTGTTCTGCCTAGACCTGTCCTGACTCTTCACCCCTCAGCACTCCCCTACAAAAGGCACCAACACCAGGTCATGGTCGCAAGAAGAGAATCCAAAAAAAGGAAAGGAACAGCTACAAAAGGGAAAGTGCTTCCCCATAAATGGACACAATCCCAGTCATCATCCCAATGTCTTAAAACCTGGAATCTCACTCATCTGCCAGCATCCTGTGGAGATGATTTGACAGGTACTGAATGGTGCATCACTGCTGAGGGACCTATTTTGCTGCCACTGTGCTACTCTGAACGCTGAAGAGTTTCTTTAACTTCTGCAAAGTTACATCAGAACGTTCAAAACCCAAATCTGGCCCGTTTAGAGCTCCCATTTACCTTCTGTGCAGAATGCAATTTCCTTACATCTGTTCTAGCTAACAAGCAGACAGAAAGGGTGAGACACCGAAGGCAGAAAAGACAGGAACAGGAGCTAAATGATGGCTAATGGGCAACTGATCGAGTAGAAGGACAGATGCAGAGAGAGATTAATAGAATAGATAAACAGGCATCAGAGCCCAATCTCCCAGCAATTACAGTCTGCTTGGGATATCCTAATCTTCTGCAGTGTTGCTCTCCAATAAGTCCAGTTAAATTAGTTATTATCCCTCATTTGTGTTCGTCCCTGGAATTATTTGGGTGGCGTGGATCAAAGGAACACCACGGGCTTTAATGCGGCGTGTGCTGCCGAGGAGTCAAAGCATTAGGAAGTGCTCCCTGCTCTAATGCATTCCTGTCTCGTGCCAGAACGTGGATCTTTAACTTCTAATTAGTGCATCCCAGGATCTGTCCAAACAGCCCTGCCGTGTCTTTCCTCACAAACACAAACAGATGAGCTTCCCCAGGGACTCGGAGCCAGCTCGACACCTACGAGGGGCAGCAGTGCTCTCACAATTAATAAAGCACGAGCAGGCACTAAGCTGAATTGAGCTCTGGAAGTGCAGCCCATTTTTTTGTACTTTATTTTCCCCTTCCCACTCGATTCACTAAAAAAAAAAAAAATTAAAAGATTCCGTCTGCAACTGCAGTGAAAAAAACTTTTAAAAGGATGAAAAGAGGGAAAAGGATCTCATTACACATTTAATTTAAAACTCCATCAGCAATTAGGATATTTATGGACTGATCACTTGCCAAATGTTGTGGTTTGAATCAAAGCTGCTCTGGAGTGCTGCAGTTAACAACCTGGTCTAGGGGAAGGTGTGCCTGAGCACAGCAGGAGCTTGGAATGAGGTGGCCTTTAAGGTCCTTTCCAACCCAAACCATTCCGTGATCCTATGAACCACAAAGGAGACACAGAGTTTGGGGACTTTTCTTATTTATTTTTTTTCTTCTGCTTTGGAAGATTCTTTTCATTTCAAAGTTTAATTTAGGAAATCAAACAAAATTAAGGTCTTAGTCCATAGCAGGAAGGTCTAATGGGAAAACTGAAGTCACACATTCTACACTCCCCATGTCATCCGAGTTTGAGAGCAGACCGGCCAGAGCTGGAGGAACACCTACGTGCAAGGACAGCTTGGATTCCCAGATCTATGGCAGGGTTTCCACTTTAAAGACACAAAAATAATTAAAATTAGTCTTGAACAAACAGCCTCTTCTCATTCCGAGCAAGTCTGCGTGGAGTTGAGCAGCTCCAGCAAAGCCAGAGGCCCCAGTGGAACTGGCCAGGCTATCAGGAATCGCCCAGGGGACAGCCCTAATCTGCTTTCTGACATGCACAACGCCCATAAACAAATGATTACGCTTCTGTGCCTGGGTTTCCCTAATTTGCAAAATGTTGATAATGATCGGGGCTAATTGAAAATTTCCTATCAAGCATTATTAGGATGGGGAATGGGGATTTTGAATGAACCACTTGCAAAAAGCCCAATTTCCCCCATATATCTGATTTTTGACAGCAAAACAAGCAAGCAAGCAAACAAAAAACCCAAAACGGTCTTAAGCCTCTGGATAAATTTTCCATGGAAAACAACATTTACTATTTTCTGGATAATTCAATGAGTTCCCAGGGTTCATAAGGCTTCTGAGGGCTCTTTTATTGCTCTTTTAAATAAATACAGCTGCTTTAATGGGAGGCTCAGTAGAGCAAGCTTTGTTTGCAATGATCATGCTCAGGCCTCCGGCCAAGTGTGAGTTAAGTCTCAAAAAAAGGATGTGGGGAGAGGGCACTTCATTCACTAACAGGAGAGAGGGACATCCAGATGATGAAGAAATTGCACAAGAAATGGCCAGACCTTGTGGTTTTTACACCTGATCCCAGCAGGTTTTTGAGGAGCAGCTGCTGGAAGGGAGAAGGGAAGGTCTAAACCCCTTTTTTCCCTGTGTTTTCTGGAGGACTGGGTGGCTACATCTGTAAATAAGCCAATAAATCAGATCAGAGCTTCTATTCCTCTTGCTTCCTAAACCATGTCTACACTCTACCAGGGCTGAACTAAACTGCTGACTGGGGGTGAATTTTGTCCCAAAATTACCCCAAATCTTGTCAGGGCATTATCTGGGAGCTGGAAATGAAACTCTGGGCACAGCCATGGGCCACAGCTGGTGCCTGGTGCACTTTCTGTCCCTGGCATAACCCGGAAAGCCAAGACAGGTTCCAGCCCTCAGCAGGGTGGGAGATCTCAACAAACCATCAGCAACCTCAAATTTGGAGGTGGATGCTCCTAAGCACCCACCAGAATTGACTCCATCCACTGCACCTGCCTTGACCTCATGCCCAGCCAGGCCTGGCCTTCGTTAAGGGTTAATTGCAGAGGTGACCACAGGTCCTGGGGCCAACAGTGGCACTTCCATTAATCAGATTGTCCCTGTTTAGCCTCTGCTTTTCCTGGGAGAGCAGGGCCAGGGGAAACACACGGGGCAGGAGGACACAGCAGCTGCTGCATCACTCAGCTAACAAATACACGACACACAGCAGCATTACCGAGCAATTAATCAGGGAGAATAATTAGCAGAGCCCTGATTGAACCCACGAGCAGAGAGATGCTGAAGGCAGGGGAAGGCTTCTGTCAGCATGAGGGGATATTTGGGATCAGGCACCAAAAGACACCTCCATGGGCAGTGAGTTTTGGACACCTACACCCTGCCCTGCATTATGCCTTCAAGCCTGGCCTCTGCTCTTTATTACAGCCTAAAAGGAGCAGAGAAGCTGGAAAATCCAAGAGGAGAAATATCACTGACAAGGGTTGAGGTTTCGAAGAAAATTGGTTCCAGCAGGACTGGATTTGCTGCTGCCTGAGAGCTCAGGATCCTCCTGTCAAATCAGACGTGATCTGAAATCCCAGCTCCCACCTGAGCCGCAGGGAAGTTTAGGTCTGAAACCCCAAGCTTCTGTGCCCTGAGGCTGGGAAAGCAGAGTTATGTGGGACCCCAACTTCTGATTCACAGCAAATTCCACAAGTTTGGGCTTCTGCTTGTATTTGCTCAAGCGGATAAAACGTCATATTTGGATATTTCTGCGAGTGAGACTGGGAGGCTTCTTTATTATCAGTGGGGAGGCTTTGCTTTGGGTTTCCTTAAATGACTATGGGAAAAAAAACTCTCCTTGCAAGGCAAAAGTTCATTAAAAAAGGCAAAGTACATAATTTTACCTCCTGATCGAAGACAAAGTAGCTGCTCTTCAGCACAAAAGCCCCCCCATCAAAACCAATAAGCCCTCACAGAAAGTTTTATAGAATCACAGCCAAGCTCTAAATGCAAGGTTATCCTTGGCAATGCATTTGTCACGGACACGGAGCCCTGCAGGAACAGAGTCACGAGGGACAGAGATTCCAAGGGGTTTGCAGTGCTTGGGTGGGTTGCACTGGTGTTTTGAGGAAGCCAAATGGGAAATTGGGTGGGGAAGGTGGGATGAGTACAATCATTATCCAGGAATGTCCCGCACATCACAGAATCACTGAATGGTTTGGGGTGGAAGGGACATCTAAACGTCACCTAATCCAAGCCCCCTGCAATAAGCAGGGACAACTTCCACCATCCCAGGCTGCTCCAAGCCCTGTCCAACCTGGCCTTGGACACTCCCAGGGATCCAGGCGCAGCCACAGCTTCTCTGTGCTCACCACCCTCATTGTAAAAAACTTTCTTATATCTAATCTAAATCCAACCTTCTTCACTTTAAAATCATCCCCCTTTGTCCTATTGGAACAAACCCTGATAAAAGGTCTGTCCCTGATTCTTCTGGAGCCCCTTTAGGCCCTGGAAGGGGCTCTGGGCTCTCCCCAGAGCCTTCCCTTCTCCAGGTGAGCACCCCCAGCTCTCCCAGCCTGGCTCCAGAGCAGAGGGGCTCCAGCCCTCTGAGCATCCTCATGGTCTCCTGCTCCCACGGGTTATTCGTGTGTCTCTTCTTAAACACCTTTTCCAGGCAGTAAAACCTGACCTCTGCCTTGGCATCCCAAAATCCTTTCATGGCTGCACTGGAAGCATGGGAGCATGGCAGCCATAGGAAGAGAGATGCTTGTTGGGTGGAAAGAGCTCAGGCAGAGCTCCTGTCCACAGCTGGAGGCCTCTGGCTGCCTGTGAGCAGGCATTCAAGATCAAGGAAACATCAACATCCCATCCCATCCTTGGAGAGAGAAATCCAGCTGCTGTTGCTGTCCATGCACTGCTCCCCTCGCTGGCCAGACCCCACAGGCTGGGCCAGAACAGGGGTCCCCACACTCAAGAGTTTCATACTTAAAAAAGAAAAAAACTATTTAAACCCTGTTTTTCTGAGTCTCTGGAGAAGGGCTCATAAACTCTCACTGCAGTTCCAGGGCTTTGCAGACCTGATCTGCTCCTGCTGCACGTGCAAGGGGAATTTCTGCCTTCCCAGGCACCAACATCTGGCCTCACGCTTATTAAACAAATACCTCAGTGCAAAGCTCAGCTTATAAAGGCCCTCTCCTCGTGCCATTCCCTCAGAACAGGTTTTCCTGGCAGCCCCACATCGGGGAGTCTCTGGTGTCCTGTAACAGGGCTGTGCTCGCCCTGAGCTTTGCCCCAAGTGACAGCTCTGGTTTGTCTCTCTCTGCTGCATCCAGACACCTTCTTCCATAAACTCCTGTGAGCTGAAAAGCTGGCTCTCCTTCCCTCCTGGTGGAAATAGAGATGATTTCCTTCCTTTGTCCATTAACTGAACACTGGAAACTCTGCTGGCAGAGGGGTGGGAGGTGCTGGGAGCCCGGGTAGGACAAAGCTCCCTCCAGCCTCCATCCTGCCTCTGGCAGGGCTTCACGCTGAGGTTCCAGGAAAAAGCAGCTCACCCGAAGCACCCCACAGCTGTCCAGAACCCCACAGCTGTCCAGAACCCCACAGCGTCCAGCTGATCCATGTTTGCAGTAATGTAGGAGAGGGTGGGATTTCAGCTGATGATCAGCTGAGGTTGTGCAGCCTCATCATCCAAGGAGAAGACAGAACATGAGGGTCCTGAGTCAGGTCTCAGCGTGATCCAGAATGGTTTGGGTGGGAAGGGACCTTAAAGATCATCCCATTCCAACCCCCTGCCATGGGCAGGGACACCTTTCATTATCCCAGGCTGCTCAGAGCCCTATCAGGGCTGGAGGAGGGGTGTGAAAAGCTTCATTCCTCTGCTGGATCTCACACAACAATGCTACAAAGTCTGGTAAAAAGGGAAAGTGATGTTTTATTTTGTTTAAAGGCCCTTGATGAGACTGAACTTAAGTTGCTCCACATAGAAAACTCTACGGAGTGCAGTGGGGTGGCACCATCACTCCAATAAATCCAGCAAAATTTATCCCGTGCTGATCTCCCCAGCTGAAGGCCCTCAGTGTGCTCAGGAGAGAGGGACAGCAAAATCGTGTTCACTGCCAAAAAGTAAGGAAATTTGTTGAGTTTTTCATGGGACACCCTCCCTTTTCAGACGAGGGTGAAAGAGGAGGCTGCTGTCCTGTTAAAGTTCTTTATTTCATAGTCTCATAGTTTTCTGAAGGTAGAGTTCAAAGGGGTTACATGATTAGGCTAAGCAGTAACAGCAGTAGTAGCAGGCAAACAGCAAGTAAAATACAGCTTCTTCTTCTTCCCTAAACTTACAGAAGTGTGGATTATATTTATTAATTGACCAATAAAATTGACATGTGATTTTAGTTTTTCTTTTTTTAACTTATCCTGGTGTAATTCTAACAGTCGTAAAACTTACACAANAATTCTAACAGTTGTAAAACTTACACAAGTATTACATAGGTATCACATGAATTTGCATATATTGTTTCTATCAGCTCTTATTGTTTGTGTGAACACTCTATCTAAAAAATGTGAACAGCGTAGTTCCATCTATGTTTTGTCTAGAGTAAAGAAATTCTGTGCAAGGGTAACACTGCTGCAGTGAGAGCTGTGTTTAAGGTCTCTTTGATGCAGTTTTTCAGTGTTTAAAGCATATAGCATATATTTTTACTAAAAGTTAAAAATCACTGTTTCTGTTTCACTTTGGTGTGACTTCATGTACCTCAGCTTATCCAAAGGTTTTAATTCAACCCCTGTGCTTTGGCTTTCCTCTGGGCCTGGTTCCAGAGGAGCTCTCATTCCAACAGAAATTGAGAGGGTCCTTCCCACATCACCCAGCACGCCAGGGGATTGCCCCAGCGTTCATTCCTTGGGTGATCACGTCCTTCTTGCCAAGACTTGGATTCATAATCCCTGGGAGTGTATCATGGATCCCTTAATTACTCAGATCAGGTGGGATTTGCAGATTAACTCTTGCAGAGGTATTGCAGGCTCGCTCCAGCCACTCTTTGCTCTGTTAGTCCATGAGCTCTGTGCTGAGCAGGAAGATCTGACCTTCAAGAACTCTTAACTGTGCGAGATTAGACGGCATCTAAACCCCAGATGCAAGTTTGCAAAAACAACCATTATTGAAAATAATTACAATCGCCTTATTTCGAAATAAACCTCGGAGTTTTCTAGGCAAAAAAAAAAAAAAAAAAAGCTGCTTATCAGAGATCTCTGTATGCTTTAACTCCAAGACTGGAAATCTCATCTAAAGAGCACATTGTCATTCTTGCAGCTAAAGTGTAGGCCAATTTCTCTTTAATAGAATCAGATCTTCCTTGGAGGAGATTGTGTGTTGCTGATAATTATCTGGTGACATGTTGGGGTTTAGCAGATGGATTAATTTCGTTTTACATTATGTTATTAGTGCCACTGGAGGGGTGTGTGGCTGCATCCTTTTGGGCATTAAGCGGAGGAGTTTGTAGTGTATTTTGCAGGCAGTAGAAACAGCTGGGCTAAAAACAAACTCGCACTGGGTTTTTGGGAAAAGGCATCTCCTGTGGATCACGTGCTGTCATGCCAGTGACAGGGAAAGGCCACATTCAGCCTGTTAACTGAAGGTGAAGGATGCTCCGGGTGTCCAGGTCCCTGTTTGAGGCTCAGGAGACCTGAGTGTGATCCCAAACTGTGCAGCAAACACCAAACTGAGCATTATGAGATGAGATGTCCTTGAAGGCTCCCTCCCACCTGCAGCCCAGGAAACTTTCTGCCCTCCACAGCTCTTGCTGCCAAACATCTCAGACCTCTTGATCCTGCCAGAGCAATTTTCTGTGCTCTCTGCTGCAGCCTGGACGTTCAGCAAATCAAATGACTCCACACACCACGGGCTCCTTTTAAAGATACTTCCCGATCTATCCACCCCTGCTTCCCAGAAGATTTATTATACACAGGCACATGCAACGGAGGAAACAAGAGGCTGCTGCTCTCAGAATATTAAACAAATAAATTGGTTGCCCTCTAACACACCCTTTTTTTTTCTCTCACAAGATGACCCACGCTGCTGAAAAGCTAATCCAGCTTTCTACAGACTGGGAAAAGCGTGTGTGGAGTTCAACAGGGCTCAGCTCTGGAGCTTGGCTTGGATAAACAGCAGAGGTGGAAAGCAGGAGACTGAAATGGCTCTGAAGAAGGATATTGACTGATTTTCGTGAGGGATGTCTGGAAGAAACTTGAGTGGTATCTACAGAAAATATACTGAGAGTAGCATCTATTAGACCCTGAAACACTCTCCAAGAAGGCAGGGAAAGAGGGGCAACTCCATTACCCTCAGCAGAAACATCCAGGCTGGACAAAATGACCTGGCAGTGAAGGAATAACCTGGCACTGACCTACATTACCATCCCCAAAAGCCTTGTCTTGCTGTGATGGGGGTCCAGGGACCTCAGAGGGGTTTGGAGATTGCTGCCACTCCGAGAGCCTGATTCTCCACAGGGGCTGAAGGGGAGAGGCAGAGTTGGGTTTTTTATGATTTTACACCCTCCCCAAACCAGCCTGCTCCAACACAACACCCAGAGGCTGCACCAACACTCCCAGGTTTTGTTACCTCTCTTCAAAGCCAGCTTTGGAGCAACCTGGTCCAGTGGAAAGTGTCCCTGCCCATGGCAAGGGGTGGAATTGGATGATCCTGAAGGAACATTCCAATCCAAACCATTCAATGAGAAAAACAGCCCCCGATTCAACAGTGGGCATTCCCACTCGTTTGGATGCATTTTGGGGGACATGAGCCCTGCTGACACACCCAGGAGGGCTGGAAGAAGGAAATCTGCTGGGTTTACAGGACACCCTGGGTGCCACTTCTGCTCCCTCCCAGCCACAGCAGCTGAGCAGCAGCATCATTCCATGGTGGAGCATGAAACTGGCATTAATCCTTGGGCTGTGCCCACGTTTTGGGCAGCTCTGGTTAAAAATATACATAATTTTCATTTCCTTCTCTGTAATCTAGAGGTGGCTGGGACAAGGCAGAAAAACCCAGCAGGTTACTGAACCAAATTTCAGAGACAAGGACAAGTTGTTTGGCCTTGCTGAAGGCAGCGGCTCTCCATGTGGCAGCTCCTTTTCCTGCTTCATCCCAAAGCTCCCAGGAGCTCAGCTGGATGTGGCTGGACCTGCTCTCCAGCCTCTCTCAGCACGTGGAGCCTGGTAGGTGTTTAAGCATTTATCTCGAAAAAAAAATGACAGAGCCCGGGGCCCAGGCGTGCGATGAGAAATGGTTCTCATTTTTGTGAGTGCCGTGGGTTCAGCCGAGGTCGATGGCGGCGGCGCCGAGAGAAAGCCACTGGAAAATATAACTAACTTTGCCATCACTCACCTCCTCCTTCCTCAGCAGCCTGTGGGTTTTGTGGAGACAGCGAGTGAGTGGACAGAGAAACAGAGAAATCAGAGAAAAATCAGAGAAACAGGGCTGCCTGGGTTTGATCTCAAACGTGCTGCCAAAGCCACCGACAGCCACAACACACCACAGCAAGGGTGTGACCCCTCCAAGCCCAATTCATTTTAAAAAAAACCACCTGCAAGTCACCACACAAATATTATAGATGCAATAAAACCTGTTTTCACATAAAAACACACATGGTGCAGGCTGCACCCTCTGATTGCACCTCTGCATACACTCACGTGGGATTCTTGGTTGTTCCCTCCCTTTCTAATCCCCTAAAAAACAGCATCTCTCTGGAACACAACCTGTGCTGTTCCCAAAAAGAGTCCCCAGTGTCATGGATGGCAAAACATTCCAGCAGCTCACCTGTCTCAGGCACCACTGGGATGAATTTGTGGAATTAGAACTAAGCAGGAGCTGCTTATTTTAACAAAACACATCCCCACCCACCCCAAACAAAGCTCTCTGGCCATTGTGAGTTTTCACATCAGTAACAGAGGGGAGTTGATGAGCGTGATGACCAAAGAGTGGAGTTAATTGGATCAGCCAGAGCTGTTTAATGCTGCTGCCACACAGCCCCTGGTTACAGCTGATCCCTGAGCTCCTCTGACTCTGGTTGGAAGGTCTTGGCAAGGTGCAGGGCTGGGCAAGGCAGCCCTGCTCGCCTGGGGTGGGATGTCCTGGCAGCCTGAACTGGAATGCTACGGGGAAAGAGGGAGAGAGGAACAGGGATGGTTGCCAAGGGAAGCACGACAAAAGCCAGCCCCAGAAATTCATTCCCACGTTCAAGGCAAACCTTGATTCTGTGAGCAAGTAATTCAGGCTCTGCCTTTTCTTTGATTTCTCTGCACAATCCATTTGCCACAATAAGAAATACCATCACTAACACACTGCTGCAGATTGGGTTTTTAACTGTGGCATCCCCATTCAGCTCAAAGATTTCCCTTTTACATTCATGGACTTGGGATTACATCCCTTCCCTGGGGTTGGCTCTGAGTAAAGTTAAATATCCCATTTTTTAAGGCTGCTGGGATCGTATTTTAGCTCAGGAGATGTGATGTTAATGCTGAAGGTGCTCTGCTTCTCACACGTGGTCACTACACCCACCCCCAGCACTAATCCAAACCATGTGTGGGGGTTGGCTTGCACATGCAGAGGCCACGTTTATTATATTTTATAGGAGCTATATATTAAACTTTACTCCCCAAACTCCTATCATCTTCCTAACAAGTTACCACCCTGCCCACATGCACTGCAGCAGGACTTCTGAAGGGATTATACTGGGCTTTGACATGAAACTGCAGCTGCTCAACGAGAACAGCCCATCCTTTGCTGCCCAGAATTTCCCCCCAGAGAGGACACCTCTCTATTAACACTAATCATAAAATCATATAATAGAATTATAGAGAAGGATTTGGGCCAGGAGGAACCTTCAACATCGTCCAGTTCCAATCCCCTGCCACGGGCAGGGATACCTCCCACTATCCCAGGTTGCTCAAAGCCTCATCCAACCTGGCCTTGGACACTTCCAGGGCTGTGGAATCCTTCAGTGACATTTTACCTGGCTGCATCAACCTCCTGCCACATTCCTGGCCAGCCCTTGTCACCGTGTCTCATCACCAGCTCCTCTCCCATGACACAATTCAGGAGGAGCAGTTCTGGGTCCTGGCCAGGTAGACTTGGCACCGGGTGCCTGGCAGGGATGTGGGATGTGCTGCCTGCAGCCTTCCCGGGCTCCGGGCTCACTGCAAATGGAAATAAAAACCAATCCAGCTTCTGTTATACCCATCCCAGCTGCATCTGCATGGAGTATTGTGCTGTTTGCTGTCATGTCACTGTGTAAAGGTTGACAGATTTGGTCCCAGGAGGAGATGCAATTAAGTGCCACGCTTGTCTTTTTTATTCATCTCATTTCACTGTGCTGGAAACCCAGCAGCCAACCCCCAGCTCTGCTGGAGTTAACACTGAAACTCTGACCAGGCACGAGCAAAACTTCCCCCAACATGTCAAGGAACAGAGTGAGTGGACTCCAACTCCACTTTCCCCTCCAGCCATCCATCTCCCTGGATTTTTATTGGATCTTCTGTCAGTGCAATATCCGAGTGCTCACAGCACCCCACCAAAGCTGAATGAAAATCCTCAGCGGCGTTTTCACGTTGTGATGCCCCAGCGGCGCCCACGGTCACCTCCAGTGCACAGGAATGAAAAAGAGAGATCCTCCCACCCCTTCCACTGGTAACTCACACGGGGCCTGAGGTTTGCTGAGGGCTGCCTGGGTGCAGGTCTGAGATCTTGGATGAGTAATGGTTTCGTTTATTGGAAATTCGCTTTTCATTTTGCTTCAATTAAGTGACCGGCGGAATCAATCACGCACCTTCTGCAAACACTGAATCTTCCAGAGGGAAAATATTTATCAAGTCTCAAGCCACCAGCTTTAGTCCCCTTATCCCTCTTGCTCTCTGGAACTGCTTAGAAGTGTAGAGAGGAAAAAAAAAAAGAAAAAAAAAAACCCCAACTTGACAAAGTGGAGCTTCTAAGGATAAAAAGCAGGTTTTGAAGCAGTAATGAGAGTGCTTAACAGAGAAACATCCTCTGGACTTTAGTAGAGACAAACCCTGGTGTGCATCCAAGTGTCACTGAGATGACAGGACCTGAGGGAAGGGCATGAAGCGGTGTTGGGGGAAGTTTTGGCTGGATTTCAGGAAAAGGTCCTTCCCCCAGAGGGGGCTGGGCACTGCCCAGGCTCCCCAGGAAATGGGCACGGCCCCGAGGTTGCCAGAGCTCCCAGGAGTGCTTGGACAATGCTCTCAGGGATGCACAGGGTGGGATTTTGGGGTGTCTGTGCAGGAGCTGGACTGGATGAACTTTGTGGCTCACTTCCAGCTCAGGATATTCCGTGATTCTCAGGCACAGCTGAGGAGGAGCCCCTCTGCACAGAGTTACCATATTTAGCTATCTTTTAACATCTTCTGACACCTCTAACGCAGGTACAGAACTCCTCAGGCCGGAAGCTGGTTAAAATGAAAAGTTTGTTGCTTAATTCTGCGAGACTCCTCCGTATGGCAGCAGCAGGAATCTGCCATGGGGAAGCTGAGGCAGAGCTGCAGCAGCCTTGGCACACTGGAAATAAAACTGGGTTTGTCTCAAGCACCAGGTCAGGGCAAAGTCTCATCTCATTAAACCTCACTGAGCCTGGCTCACAGCACAATGGTCAGGGATGGACAGGTTGTGTTTGGCAATATCCACATCAATATTACTGAGGATTTACACATCTCTGGTGCCTTTCATGCCCAAAGGATCCAGGGATCCAGTTCCCATTCTGCTCCCAGTTCTCATTTTCTGAGTACTGGGACACTGCAGGAACGTCCCCCACAACCCAAACTCAGCTGAGTGGGGAATTTCCTGCTGCATCCACATCCAGATTTCCTTAAAGTGGGATTAACAGAGACCTGGCTTTCCTCTCTTCCCTGCTCACACAGTTTGGGATTTTCTGCTGGATTTGGAAATGCCACCCATTAAACTGGTCCTTGGGAAAGGGCAGTGACTGCAGTCTGCTGGCAGGGGACAGGGGACTTCAGCTATCCCAAAACTCAGTCCCTGCAGGGAGACCTCCAAAGGTCAGAGGAAAACCCCCCAAATCCCTGTAACACTGGGGCTTAGATCCTCACTGCCAATACCCAGGGAAGGAGCTGATTTATAACACTCCAGGCACTGGAGATCCTTTTACAGAGCTGTTGCTTCACCAGATGCTTTCTCACCCTCCTCCCAAAGGAGCACAGGAGACACTGCTGGGGCAAAGGACAAAAACCTGAGCTTCAGACCTGGTCCTAAATGAGGTCAGTGCTTCACCTTGGGCTTTCAGGGCACAGGGGTGGCACTGCCAGGTGAAAGCAAGAGCAGAAAGCTCAGCAGAATCAGGGTCCTTCCTAGGACCACCAGGACTATGGCTCAATGGAGGGATCTTCTGTGTTAAATCCTTCAAGTAAAGCTTTTGAGAACAGAGGCATTTTGGTGAGGGAGGCCTTTCCCAGCAGTTACATGAAAGCCTCTGATCAAACACATCTGAGAGAAAGGGGGAAAATGTGGGGATTCCAGTGTGGACTAAGCAGAAGCATTAAAAACAAAACCACTGTTTGAGGAAATATCACCAACACTCAACTGTCCCACTCAGCAACCACAGATCTGAGTGCAAGCACAGTTCCCATCCCAGGCACAGAGAATCCTAAAGGAATCCTCTGTCTCTCCCAGCTGACCCATTGCTGGGATGTGGGATGGAAATGGTCAAAAAAGATCAGAGCCCTGGAAGGGACCAGCAGCCACCACCAGACAACAACCAGGCACCAAAGAGGTTTGGACATTTAGGGTGGAGGCTGAATAAATCAATCCAAAACTTATGGGACGGGTGAGGGCAGGAACATGAGTTCCAAACGTTGCTCAGTGATCAGACAGGGATTGCAGACAGGCAGGAATCAGCAGCACAGAGTCAGACACAGCCAAAATGTTTTGTTACGCACGAGAAGACAACAGAGCCCAGTCCTAGCAGAGCTCCTGACCCAAGGATTCAGCTTTCTGCAGCCCCACATTCCCATGGGATCCAAGTGGCTCTCCTCTGGCTTTCTTTGTCCCAGGTTTAATGTCCCACTTCTCCCCCTTTGCTTCCCACAACGAAGCAGTGTCAGGATGTTTCCTCGCTTCATGTGCCAGTGTGTAACAACCACATCCTCGTTCCCAACCCCATAACACTCCTGCACCCCCTTTCCTGATCCTAATACACAGCTTTTTGCTCTCTGAAACTACACTAGTCATCCAACATTCCTGTATCTTCACAGCCTTCCCATCCCTCTGCCTACCCATGCAACCCCCACCTGGGAAACAGGGATGAATTCAATTAGATATTAGGAAAAAATATTTCCCTGTGAGGGTTGCCCAGAGAAGTGGTGGCTGCCCCATCCCTGGAAGTGTCCAAGATCAGGTTGGACAAGGTTTGGAGCAACCTGGCATAGTGGGAGGTGTCCCTGCCCATGGGGACATGGAATGATGATTGAAATTTGATGATCTTTGAGGTCCCTTCCAACCCAAGCCATTCCATGATTCTAAAGTCAAATCCCATCGCTTCTGCCTCCACTCTTTTTGCCTCTCCTTTCCCTTCCTACAGCTCTGTCCTAACTCTTCCCTTCTCAGGCATGGATAGAAAACTTCAGTAAAAGAGAAAAGGGGTCATTTAGTGAAGATCTTAGACTAAGTCTCCTAGAAGGATTCCAAATCTCAGCCCCGGTTCACATGAAACCCAAATTCTCCCAGAGAGGTTTCCACAGGTGGTCTTAAAACCCTTCACATCATCTCTAGATGCTCCACTTAATACTCCTCCGTACTCAACACCTGAAGCTCTGGAGAATATTGTTTTTAGTCTCTAGTCCACAACTTCCCTAGCCACACAAAAAGGTGAGAAAGAAAAGTAAAGTAATCCATAGCTACTACAAGGAAAAATTTGAGCACAATGTTCCTAATAAGAAAACAGTTGTAGTCCATAAATCCAAGAACTCTGAACTTGCCCACAGAACAGTTAATCCCACTGAGGTTGTTTTGAAGGCCTAGGCTGGACTTGGCCAGGATGCTGAGGTCCATAACCCCAGTCTGCTGCTTCGGGCTGTGGGGCACAGCTCATTTAGAACAACCACAAGGAAGTCGGGACTAAAACTTTAACAACTCAAGATTAACATCCAGCCAAAACATCAGCACATTCCAGAAAATACCGTGCACCCCCTGTTCCACAGCTCCAGCTTCTGCCACTTTGGGGTTTTAAGGCTCCTGTCCAAATGCTAACCCAGTCCAAACACTTTTAGCTTGAAGGTTAGAGCAAAATGAATGCTTTGGGATCCCTAATTCCAGCTAAGTGCACTGCTTCCAGCAAAACTGCCTGACCGAGGACCAAATAAATCCCCTGCGCAACTCCAATAAAGCAATTCCAACGGGTGGAAAGACTTCAGAGATTTATCTGGTTGCAGGACAAGGTCATCTTTTCATGCAAAAATCAGCAACTTTCCCGTGACTCTCATTTAAGTAGCAAGAGAATAACAATTCATTTCAATCCTTTATGGATCCTCACTCCTCACTTCCTGCGGACAGAGGCTCTGCCAGGCGTGTCCAGTCCTGTGTTTTTATCAATGGTTATTGATATTTTTCAATTACTTCTGTGACACTTTCTGAAATACATTTGTGTGTGGAAAGCACTCGATATAATCCCATCCCAGCACTTTCCAGGCTGGGATCCTCTTAATGCTGAGCTGGGCTCGCGTTTTGGCAGTTTTTACGGCAGCTTGGCCAACACATCCCTCAGTGCCACCCCATGGATCCTGTCTTTGCTAGGATAACTCCACATCCCTCTGTGGATGCAACTAATATGGATTTGGGTCAGATCTCTCAAAAGCATCCCTATGCAGCAATATTTTCTCCAAACACCTTCGGAATCACTGTATTCGTGTCCTGGAATTAAGAACCACACAATAATATTCCCAAGCGTGGTTATTCTGCCTCTCAAACCCCTCCCTCCAATATTTTTTAAGAACCACACAATAATATTCCCAAGTGTGGTTATTCTGCCTCTCAAACCCCTCCCTCCAATATTTTTTCTTTCCTAGTCTTGAATGCTTATTCCTTCCACTATTTTCTGAGTCTCCAATTGTATTTTCCTTCAACTACCACATTAAAAAAAAAATCTCCCAACATCTCTACGCTTCTACTACCAAATATTATCCCATGCTGGATTTAATGCAGAGACAATTAAATAATTAAAAGCTGCATTGAGTGACGACCTTGCCTTGGTGGCAGCATTCCCCAAGCCGTGCCCCCAGCTCCAGGCAGCCCAGCAGTCTCACCAACGTGATCACTTCTTCCATCAAACTTTCCACACACCAACAAATCACAAATGAAACCAGACCCTGGCACTTTCCATTCTCGCCTTGTTTCTCTGGGAAGGAACTCAAGCTCTGCTGTAACTGCTCTGTGAGATATCCATGCAAACCCCTGGATCGTTCCATGCGGGATCATTCCAAAACGCAGCACATTTCATCCAAAGAACCCAACGTCCTCATGGAAACTCCAGAGTTAGCACAAAACCACGACTCTACCACAAAAATGAACTAAAAAAGATCACGAACAGAACTGATGGGAGGAACATTCTTTCATTAAAAAAAAAAATAACCCTCCTCTGATTTTTTTCATTTCTGGCCTTTATCGTAAATTTACAAAATATTTTCGACATCAATTTGGGGAACTAAAATTCCTGTTTTCACTGAAATTAGAGACCATGGGCTGAGCAGAGCTGTTGGTTTTATGGCCATGTGCAGTGATGGCATCTCCCTTGTGCGCTGGTACTGAGAGCATTTTTTCTCTCTCCCACTGTGTGGGACCTGCCTCCTTCACTGTTTCTACCACCCCTCTCGGCTTTTCAGATGCTAATTGCTTTTCTCACTAAATTGAAGGCTTAATTAGATTAACGGAAGAACAATAATTGTGTCTAACTAGTATTTAACTGGGATTTTGCTGTTTCTTTTCAGATCCCGTGAAGAGATTTCCATAGAAAACCGGGGACCCATTTGTTTTGGCTTCTATCTGGAGATGCAGAAGATTTTTTTACCTCTTCTTGCAGATTTGACACACTCATTCCACCAGTCTGGAATCACCGTGGCTAAACCCACATTAGTCGTTTAGATCATATATTTATTGTTATTGTGCTCTCCACACCTGTCTTTAGGCCGGTTTTATGCAGTGGAAATGGACACAGATAAATAATAAATCAGATTTGTAATTAGCATGGCTGCATTCAATATGTTGTGCCTGTCAATGGTGGACACCAAAAGGGGTTTCTTCAGCATCATCAGTAATTCAGGTTTTCCAGTAAATGGAACACAAACTCTTGTGGCAGGAGGGTTATTGGCGGAACAGACAAACTCTGAAGGTTGGGATGTGAGGCAGAGCAGTCCAAATATCCTCACCCCTCACCTCCACGTTCTGGATGCAGCATTATCCCAGACATTTACACAGTTAAAATCCGTCTGGCTGCAGGAGTTTTTCCAGGTAAGCCACAGCAGCCCCGTCCTTGGCAAAGACTGACAGGATCCATCAGAAACGAGCAGCAATTTTCTGTCTCAGACAGAGACAACCACATCCCTCCTCGATGCTGCCTCAAACTTTAATTGTTAATAAGGAAACCAGCAACTGGCTCGGGTCCTTCCTGACTCTCATTTCCCATCCCACTTTTTCACTGCATACTTAGGGCTGCACTGAGCTTGGCAAGAGCCCCTTAAGGGAGGAATATTTAGGATCCTCCTTTAAGCAGTCTGTAGGAATTAAAGGTGGCACCCTGAGTAATGCAGTACATCAGCAAGATAAAGTGTTTTCCCCAACAAAAAAAAAAAAAGCCATGGGGAGCTTTTTCTTTGAGGAAAAAGTTATCCAGACTTCTGTGTTTGGTTTGTTACACTCCTGCCAATATCTGTGGAAATGGGGTACAATAAAGAAGCTTCTCCCTGCCAGGAGGGTTTGCTGAGGAATATGAGTGAGGGGAGATAGGACTATTGTTTATGTGAGTTAAAACAGGAGCTGAAGAGATTTAAATCCTCTGGATAATCAAAATTAGATTAAATTCTTGGTGTAAGGCCTGATTCAAAATAAATCATAATTATAATGAAACAAGTTACAGTAAAAGCATTTTCTTACAGGGCTCTTTTATCTTGAAAGATCCCCCAAGTCACGAGTGGCAGTGGTTTTCTCCAGGATGGGACACAGCCAGTGCATGATAAACCTTGCCCATAAGAAAGATTCTTTTCCAGCTGGGAAGAGGGGAAGTAAAACAAGCAAAATGAGACTGCAATTTGCTGGGACACTCCAGCTTGTCCTTCCCTGCCCCCAGTGCCTACAAACCAAATCACCAGGGCACAGCATCACGGAATTGTTAAGGTTGGGAAAGACCCCTAAGTATCTCCAACAATTGTTTGACAGCCTAAGAAGAAATCATCAAATACTACCACAATCAAGAAGAAATCATCAAAAATAAGCATAATGCAGGGCATTGCCACAGAGCAAAGTAACCACAGAGCAATGTAACCACAGACCAGTGTAACCTGCCTGGCAAATTCAACCTCTTCCTACCTCTAGAGGGATTTTTAAGGAGTCAGACTGTGTCAAACACACCTGGTTTTGGTCAGACAGGGAAAACAGGGACTCCAATTCACATTAAAGCCTCCTTACTCTGCCTAGGGCTGTAAAATAGATATAAAAAGATGTAAACATGATGAGCATCCATCCCAGCCAAACTCTGTTATCCAGCCCAGGGTAAATGTCCTCACTGCAATAAAGGATGGGACACTCAAAACCAACAATTCCCTGAACAAAACCTCATCAACTCCTCCTCTACTTGTTTTGTACCTGTACATCTTATCAGCTTCTTGTTCAACTCCCAGTGAGGTCCCTGCTCCTCACACTGGCCCAGGGGCCACCATGGAATCACGGAATGGTTTGGGTTGGAAGGGGCCTTAATGATCATCTCATTCTAACCCAAATTCCATGGGCAGGGACACCTCCCTCTGGACCAGGCTGCTCAAAGCCCAGCTCAGCTTGGTCTTGGACACTTCCAGGGATGGGGCATCTGCTTTTCCAATAGCCTGGGAGATCCATGGGACACCTACACGATGCCAGCAGAGCCATTTCAGGGGGCTCAGCTCCACACTGGTGTCCTCCACGGGACAAACCAGACTTGTCACCTCTCCCTCCTGTGGCCCGGAGCCGTCAGCGCTTGTTTACAAAGTTTCTGCAGTTTTGTTTAATTTAGAGCAGCTCTTCTGGTGAGTGTCACCAGTTCCACTTGGCTGCCTTTGACGAGAGCAATGTGACTGCTGGGAACTGAGACAACCCTCCCAGAACTTCCACTCTGTTTCTCCTTGTCTTTCTCTCCCCGAAGCATTTTTGGGTGGAAGGAGGAGAGAGGAACCAATGCTGTCGGATCAAACAGCACAGAGTCATTTGCAAACTGGCCCCAGGAATGGGTCACTGCCTGAGGCCTGAGCAATCAGAGGCGTTCAAGTCCTTGCCTGACAGCAAAAAGTTTGAAGAAAAGAACATTTTCATCTTCAGAGAAATCAGTGATCACGCCAAGTCAGATGCTTCCTGAGACAGCAAGACTCCCTGTCCCTAGGACACTTAAAATTTAGGTTTCATCTTCCCTGTTTAAAGACTTTTTGAACCAAGGCACAGGAAATAGAAACAGTTTTCCCTAAATCCTACAGACTTGATAACCAACACTCAAAGAGAGCCTCCATCTCCTCTCTGCCTCATCCCTCATCGTTTCACATCTCTTTTTGCAGTCTTTGCCAAGGGACCACCATGTCCAATGTCTGATGTGTTGCCACTGGAAAGACGAGCCACATTTGGGCTCTGTAGGGTTTCTCCATCAATCTTCCCCCACAGGATCTCAGGCATCGCCTCACCACAGACCACACGTGGTAACCTGGTCTGAAAG
Organism: Pachycephala philippinensis; assembly: GCA_013397055.1. NCBI lineage: Eukaryota > Metazoa > Chordata > Aves > Passeriformes > Pachycephala > Pachycephala philippinensis. Next base: position 88,290 of record VWZT01012767.1, on the reverse strand, counting down.
GAGAAATTCCAGAGGTTTGCAAGAGTGGACAGCTGGAAACTCTGTGACAGGAGCTAGCTTAGGAGCAGATGCCCATGGGAGAAGCTGATGGAAGCAGTGGTGTGGAAGGGAAGGATGGAAATGGAAGAGAAGGACGGAAGTAGAAGGGAAGGATGGAAATAGAAGGGAAGGATGGAAGTGGAAGGGAAGGATGGAAATGGAAGAGAAGGATGGAAGTGGAAGGGAAGGATGGAAGTAGAAGGGAAGGATGGAAGTGGAAGAGAAGGATGGAAGTAGAAGGGAAGGATGGAAGTGGAAGAGAAGGACGGAAGTGGAAGAGAAGGATGGAAGCAGAAGGGAAGGATGGAAGTGGAAGGGAAGGATGATGGTAGGAGTACCAGCAGCCCCCTGATGATCGAGGGAGCACTAATGAAGAGAAGAAATAAGTCAAGAGCCAAAGTCGAAAAGCATCAGAGCCCACAGCTGCAGGCTGGGGACCTGCTTTGTTTTGAAAAGCTGTCCACCTCCACTGGCTTGATTAAGAAGTATTAATTAACCAAGTGGAGAGGAGCAGTAAACACACTGACCAAAGTTTGGCCATTATCTACAGAAGAACAAACAATGATGTGAGTGCCTGGGAGAAAAGGGGATAAGAGCTAGAAACCAATAGAGGTCTGCCCCGTGGCACCTGTCTGCCTCCCTCCTCTTCCTCTCACTGAATACTTAAGGAAACCTTGGAAAACTTGTCTCCTTTTCTTCCCTCTGGCAGACTGTGTTTCCTCGTTATTCACAGTGACTGTAATTGTATTATTTCCATAACAACAGACTGTGAGATCAGAGAGCTGCACATGAGGGGTTGGAAAAGGAAATCAGCCACGTAGGAGGACTTAATTTCTCCACGTTTCTTGTTTGCTGAATGGGACTTGGGGAGCAGCTCATCTAAATTACACCATGGAAAGTCACTAAGGTGACACCAGTTACTCCAGTTGGGACTCCAGCTCATGCTCACAAAGACCAAAGGAGTGGGACAATGTGCAGCCTCTCTACAGCTCATGTCAGAGCTGGAGGAGATGGACTCTGCTATAAACAAACCCTGTTGTTTATCAATCCCCAAAAAAACCCCACGTGCTTGGATTTGTGTCACAGTGAAGTCCTTTGTCCTGATGTAAGAGGTGGAGAGGGTCAGCATCTCCCCAAAAAGTAGGAGAGAGGCTCTTTCCCTGGCGTGGCAGGGCAGGATCTGTGGTGGGAGCAGATGGGGAGAGCGACAGCCCCTGAGCAGGAGCAGCCACCCCACTCCATGGGTTGCATGACATCAGTGCTCCTGAAGGGAATGGCAAGTGACAGGAGAGGATGTCACCTCACGAAGAAAAAGTGGCCTCAGTCTTCACAGGCTCACATTTTGTCCCTCTGAAACCACTTTACATCGGGGGAGAAGGGGAGAGGAAGGAAAACAACCCTGAGAAGAGGCAAGGAGCACTAATGAAAGGAGAACACGCCAAGAGCTGAGCTAAAAAGCATCAGAGTTCACAGCCAGAGGGTGTGGAGCTATTTTGCTCTGCAAAGCTGTCCACCTCCGCCGGAGAGAGCAGGAGCAGTTGTCAGTGTCTCCAGGAGCACAGACAGGAGGCACCGAGGGCGATTCCCTGCCTCGGCCGCAGTCACGCAGGACAGACACGTGGGAAGCACAGAGCACGCTGGCTGTGTCCTCCCTTCACCTCAACGCTCAACGTGCTCAGAAAGAACCACAGAATTGGGTTGGAAAGGACCTTAAAGATCTTCTGAAATGTGCAGGGACACCTTCCACTGTCCCAGATTGCTCCAAGCCCCATCCAGCCTGGCCTTGGACACTTCCAGGGGTCCAGGGGCAGCCACAGCTTCTCTGGGCAGCCTGTGCCAGGGCCTCCCCACCCTCACGGGGAAGAATTTCTTCCTGATGTCTGGAGAGAACACCCCAAGGAAGGCCAGGCAGAGCAGCCCGGCTGACAAGGTGTCACTAAAGCAAGTGTGAAAATGGCTCTAAAAACAAGAGGTCGTGGCAGCAAACGCTCCCAGCCCTGGTACAACCATGTGATACCAGCATCCACGTGGTGGGAATTTGGCTCACAGGGCACATTCAGACTTCAAGAGGCCAGCAGAGAGCCAAGGATTGCCCATGAGTGAGTCAGGAGTAGTTTTAGGTTAGTAGTTAATAGTAGTGTTAGATTAATGGTTGGACTCAACCTTAAGGGCCTTTTCCAACTTAAAGGATTCTACAACTCCTTCACCAGGCTGTGGCTGTACTTCACACTTCTGTGGAAGCAGAACAGACCATTTTTCATCCTGCTGCATTCCCAGCCGGAGTTTTCCCCAGCAAATACCAAACAGCCACAATTAGCTTGAAAAGAAAAATATCTTTAAGACGCATCCGGTCAGAGCAGTGACCGAATGTTTTGTGGCTTTCATTTAGGGACTGGGGAAGGGGGAGAGAGGTGTTTTTAATAGCTCATTAGCCAGCTTTCTCAAGCAGTCATTAAAATCTGCTAATTATCCCATGGTCTGAGAAAGAAGAAGAAAATCTCTCCCTCCGGATTATTCCGGCGCTGGTGAAAAATCTTCGAGGCCAACAAGTTGTCACTTTCAAACTTGGAAAATAAACTCCAGGAATTCAACTTCGTATTGGGATTTTCACTGCGGCATTTCTGCCTCACAAATGCCTCCCCAGGGGTCAGAGGTGAGTGGACTGCACCCAAAACAGATGGGTTTGAGTGGCAAAATGAGGAAGGTTTAGGTGTTCCTGATCTTCGTGTCAGAGTTTAACTTGGGTCTGGAAGAGCAGATGAAAGGACAGGGGTTGTGATGGACCTTGGCAACACTTTCATGGCACCAGCAGTGTCACAGCCCAGCTGAGCTGTGCTTCCTTAAGGGCTCAACCCAGGGGTTTGATTCAGGGGTGTTGTCCCAGGAGGATCCAAAAAAATGGATACTCTGCACCCCCCCTTCTCTGTAGGCCACAGAGAGCTTGACAATCTTGAACAATCTATCATTTTGTGTTAGAGTTTAACATCCCACAGCCTGGACACAGCTCAGCCCTCTCCTGTAGAGCTCGTGGCAGTATTGACCCGTGCAGAGCAGTTAGAGACAGAAAAATCCAGGCTCCTTGGAAATATCGGCACAGAGCCTCGTGAAGGATGGCTCCGAGGCCTCGTTTTAAATCAAATTAATCATTCAATAGACCTCCATCCCATGAAGGATTTCCCTTTGAGCTCTGTGTTGTTTGCACAAGCCCATACCTTAATGTTTAAGGCACTTCTGTGAGAGGAGATGAGCATCAGGAAGCTCATTCCAACAAAAGCCTCATCCTCTGCCCTGGATTTGGGATCATCAGGAGGCCCAGTGAGGAGCAGGAGTAAATGACAGCCCCCAGTGAATGTTTTGCCTCATTATCTCACACCCACAGACAGCTCTGAATGCTCATTTTGGAGGTTGAAACCTCTTTTCCAGCAGTTTCAGTGCCATGGTAGGAGAGACAGAAAATGGGAGTTGCTGCTGGCTAAGGAATCCCCATATGGATTTACAGGATGGAGTTGAGAGCAACCTATGGGGGCTGTAGGACCACAAAAAAATCAGACTGGAGACACAGAAGCAAAGTAGGGAGTGTTTGGCAGGTTGTTAAAATCTTTCACAAGGATAAACTGAGCCAGCAAAGATTATTCATCACCAAAAATACAAGTGTATTGACTCAGACTCCCCAAAGAGAAAGGCATTAAAAACAGCAAGCATATAAAAACACTGATCCTGAAGAAAAAAAATTAACTTAGGATTTTGTACTGGGTAAAATGAGTTGCAAATCCACAGACAGCTGGGGAATTCAGGTAAACAGAACCAAAGCAAGGTCCTACTGAGGAACTTGGCTGGAAGAGAGAGGCTGGGATGATTTCCCAGCTCAGCTCTGAAGAAAATTTCTCTGGATATTTTTATGACCAGAAGTCAAGACACTGATTGTTCCCACAGCCAAAGACTCACTCCCCACAGCCTCCCTGTGCTGCACTGGAGCAGAGGAGGAACAAGAATCCTCCCACAACACCCAGGAGTTCCATTGGATGGCTCAAATCAGGACACCTGAGACCATGACAGGAAGGGGTGTGGATCCTGGGATCACCTCACCACCTGAGCACCTCCTCACAGACAATGGATCCAGGCAAAATTAATCACAAAATCATTTAGGCTGGAAAAACCCTGTGAGACCATCAAATCCAACCACGAAGCCAGCAGTGCCAAGGCCACCCCTAACCCACATCCCCAAATCCCTCCAGGAATGAGGACTCGAAACTGCCCTGGGCAGCCCATTCCAGTGCTTCACAACCTTTTGGGTGAAGAAATTTTCCCAAATATCCAACCTAAGCCTCCCCTGGCACAGCCTGAGGCCAGAAGGAGAAAACAGCTTTGATGCTTCTGCCTTTGTGCAGAGGGAAATGAGGGAGCAGGGACCTGGTGGAGATTTAACTGGAAAACAGAATATCCCAGGGAAAAAAGCAGGGAGAAGGATGGAGGGACAGCAGGAGTGCTGCAAGGGTGCCTAAATGTGGGTGCTGATGCAGGTGAGTCTGGTTTCTGTGTAAATATTTTTATCCAAGATTTAGCCTGGAGGATAATTCTACCTCCTTCGTTAACGCCTGTGACCAATCCAGCAGACTTCTGAAATATGGATAACTCTGAAGAGTTCTTGTAGGTTTATGGACTTTCTGAAAGGGGTTGGTAAGAGGAGGAAGGGAGAGGACTTGTTGAATTGTCTGTCTCTTTTTTTAAATACTCAAACAACCTGCAGGCTGAGGAAACAATAAAAAAAAAAAATACAGACTCCATTAAGACACTTAGAAAAAAATCACTGCCTCTGGATTGCTGAAGCTTGCCAATTTTCTGCCACTCTCGCTGTATTTGTTCTAGTCTGGGAAAGAAAGGAAGAGAAGGGGGAAAAAAAAAGAAGAAAAAGACTAATAATAGAAGAAAAACAACTGCGTGAAACACACTGAAATAACGTGAGTTGCTCTGATTGTATTTCCCGACAGACAGCGCTGGGATTCTGTTCTGCAAAAAGAGAGAAGAAAGTAATGCAAATGTGTGGTGAAAGCGATGCAAATCCACACCTCACACCCACGTGAATTACCAAATAAATAAATCCTGGGACTGGAGGGAGAACGATTCCCCTCTTCCAGAGGGAAGGTTTGCACCTGGGAAGGGGCTGAGATTTCCTCCCCACTCACACCTGCTCCTTCCAAAGCCCTCATCCCCACACCAGCCCCTACATCCCAGTGCCAGCTATTGCTGAGGTCCTGCCTTAGTGGTTGGTGTGGAAATAATCTCCCTCAGCATCACATTTTCTGGCAGAACATCCCCCAATAGCCTCCTTGAGGATGCTCTTCTGCAATCCAGCATTGGTGGGTCTTCTCTGTTTGTCTGAGATGGGACATCCCATCCCAAGTTCCACAGCACAGGGAAGTGCCACCCATCCCAAAAGGCACTGATCTTCCCTAAAAACAATCCAGGGAGCTGTGACAAGGCTGATCAAGGTCATGGCAAACCTTTGCTGGTGAAGAGGGATTAGCAGGAGCTCTCAGACTGCGCATTTCGGGGAGGAGACGAATGCGAAGAGGATGATAAAGGTATATTAGAAAATGATAGAGGGATCTTTTGTTCTTTCTGCCTCATAACACAAGGAAAAGGACAATCCCACAAGAAAAAAATGGAATTTAAAATGTCCAAACGCAAAGCTGATAGAAGGAACTGGTTTTTCCCCTGTGCTGTATCATCATGAGAACTTCTGAGGCAAAAGCCTACTGAGCAAAAGGGAAGAAGTTCACTTATTTATGCAGCCAACAACAAGAAGCACTGCTGGGGAAAATACCTGCCAACCATCAACTCGTGTGCCTGTCAGCACTGAGCAAGCCCAGGACACGCTCAGGAGACAGCAAAGGGAGTTTCTTCAGCCTTTGACAAGACTGAGTTGCCCTCCTCAAGTTCATGCAAAAGCAAATCTGCTGTCCAGACCCACAGGAGCAACTGCTGGTGGCACCCAGGGAGCCGTGCTGGGAGCTGGGATTCATCCCTTTGCCATTCCCTGCTGGAATTATTTCTCTTCCACTCCTGCTCTGGGGTGGCTGGAAATCACCTTAGCTCAAACCCTTCAAATCCCAACACAAGCCAGAGCTGAACCACCCCAGCTGCAGCCTCCAGCTCCTGCTCCATCTCCCCGACCCCGCAGCAGTAAGGAAACCTCCAATCCAACACCGAGGACAAACCTCAGGCAGGATTTCTCTTTTCCATCCTGGAGAGCCGTGCAGAGAAGCCAGAGAGGCTGGGCCAGCTGGGACAGAGCTGGCAGCAGCAGCCTGCAGGCACACGGAGATGTCAGCAGTGATGGAAAAACAGCAGAACAGCTCTGGCTTTGGAGGAGGAGAGGGCAGCTCTGATAAATCCTGTTCTCCCCCAGCTCTGGAGGCTGAGACAGAAATTAAACACTCAGGGACTGGGATGAGGAAGGTAAATCAGCATCCAGAGGTGGCTCAGAGCCTCCTCCAGAGCCTGATGCTGATCCCATATGGATGAACAGGGTCTGTTTTCTATAGGGGCACCTCTCATCCCATATAAGCGAGCCCTGCTTGTCACAGGGGTGGTGATGCCACCTCACCCCACAGACATCTCCCCCTGCCATGGGAAACTGGTGCCAGACATTCAGACATTCCACCTGGGCTTGTTCTGGCCTTCTCTACCCCAAAATTACAGCAGCAGTGCGAGCTGCCCCTTCCCACCATGCTGCAAAAGAGGATTGGCAGTGAGAAAAGAGCAGGGCGCTCTGCTGGATCCCCAAACACCTCTGGGATGCACATCCCGGCAAAAACCCCTCAGCCACACGAGCAGAGGGCAGTGGGGGATGAGCAGCAGAGAAAATGAGTCAAAGTGACAGCAGCGAGCTCCTGGGGAGCTGCACCCCGCAGTTCCCCCGAAACCTGTGCCAAAAATGAAGAAATCTCACTGCAATACCTCCCCCCAAGGCCCCTCCTTCTGCCCTGCACTCACCCCCAAACGCAACAAGCCAAATTTCCCTCTTTTTCCTTTTATTTCTCCCACACACAAGCAAACAAACAACTCAATGCCAGAGGGAGGAGACCACAGATTCTCCCGGCAAAACCCCTCCCAGCGAGGGTCCAACCTGCGAGTGCTGGGGAAAAAGGAAAAGAGGAAAGCTCTGGGGGAGCAGAGGTGTGCCAGGGATGGGCCAAGGCTTCTTGAATGCAACACAGAAAATCGCATATGCATGAGCGTGAATGAGCCATCCCCAGGCAGCACCTCCCAGCCTGGCAGCGGTTCAGGTGTCCCCTGGATTCAGGTCCTGGCATCCGAGCCTCCACCATGGATATTGTTTTTTTCCTCTTTTTCCCTTCCTTTCCTCTCTCCCTGTCTGGAGAGCGTCGTACTACGCTGGCAGCCTGCCACGCTCACGTCTGCCTCCCACTTCACCCCCATCTGCCATTGTTTCCAATCAGTTTAGGAAACAGCACTGAGAACAATTAGAAAAGATAACGAGGAGGAATTACATAATTACAGGCCACCGCATCCAAAGCATTTTCCCAGTCTGAGCTCTGCCTGAGGGAGGAAGAGGGACTTAACCACACTCTGTCTTTGCCTTGACTTGTCTGTCTCCCCACCATCATCATCATCATCACTGTGGTACCTGGAGAGAGGTGCCTCCTGCAGCTGGACACTGCAAGCTGCCACAAGAAAGGGTTTCTCCCAAAAAGCCTGCTGGATTTGGGAGGAAGGGACATCTCTCTTCCTGCCCTGCCTTATCAGTCTGGGGGAGGTTCCAGCCCTGCCCAGCTGTCTCCCTGGATCTTGTCAGAGCAGCAGACTTCACCGGCGGCAAGAAGGAAGATGCTCAAGGAATTAATCTGCTCTCGAGGTCCCCAGTGAGGCTTATGCAATATTCCCCAGCTAAGCCAGGCTCTGATGTGCCAGCAGGAAGATCATGAACAGCCAACGAGACATCGAGGGCAGCTCCACACGCTGGGACAAAGCTGTGCCCACAGTACCAGCACCATCCCAAACCCCCATCCCTCCCCACCAAACCCATTCCTCCAAGGAGATTTTGCTCCAAGGAAATCTGCTTTTGTGGCTGTAGCTGACCCTGGTTAGCTCTCCTCCACCTCTCCCTCCCAAGTCCTGCTCAGCATTTCCCCTGTGTGGCCCAGGCTGCTCGTTGTTGGGGTATTTTCCCCGATCACCTGCCGAGACAGCAGAGGCCGGGTTCCTCCAGGTGGCTGGGAGGTGACAGCAGGAATGCCAGCGCTCAGTGGCTGCTCTTTGCCCTGCTGAACACCTGCCTAATTCCCCTTCTCCGATTCCCCTGCCCCTCCCCACACACCAGGTTCACCAGCTGCCACCTCTGGCATTAGAGCCACCACCAGGGAATAGAGCTCCAGGAGAGGAGAGGTTTTCCCAGGAGAGCGCTGTCTTGGATGCTTTTCTTCGGAGGATTTCAAAGGAATTCTCCCGTCATCATCCTCGTGCAGATGGAGGCAGGGGCTGCCATGTGAACTGATATTTGATCTGGCTTCAGAGCAGCTCTGAGTTCACTGCATCCTCCTCCTCGCCACGCTGGGGCTGCTTTGCTGCTCAGCCCTTGTTTCTGGGAGCAAAAAAAGCATCTCGGAATTTAAGCATCCGCTTCCATGGCCGTAAGTGACTCTTAACGAACATCAGAGTAATTAAAAATCTCCCAAAAGCACGGGAACTGGGAAATGCCTTTGATAGCTGCTCTGAGGACGGAGGCTCTCTCATCCTGACTCGGTGTGTCACAGATGTGAACTGTGAATTCCCCTTCATTCTTTAACCTCCTGAGCTCAGCAATTCCACCACCACCACGTCCTTCCTGATCGAGGTGTAATTCAGAGCTTTTGAAATTAAACCCCTTTCATGACACCTTTGATTGAGACGTTCCTGCAGAAGGGCTCCAGGGCTTCTTTGGTCCCTTTTAAGATGCCATGAAAGAGAGAAACTGTCCAAGCTTTGAGGGAGGGCTTGAAATTTGAAAATCTGAGAAATAACACACAACACGGGGATGTACAGGAGCTCCTAGGAGCTTGGAGCAAAAGGGCTGGGCTTCTTGGAGGTTTCTTCTCCAATTTTGGCTGCTGGGTGTTCCCCATTTATCATCACCTCTTGCTGGGCAAGCAAAGCATTAAGAGATCCTTGTCCAAAAATACATATTTTGTCGTTTAATATAAGTCAGTGCAGCCCAAGGTTGGGGAATTACACAGATAAACGATGCAAACGTTTCCAAATCAGCTCCTCTGAGAACCATCATCACAGGAAATGTTCAGACCTGGATTCACATCACATAAATTTAAGGTAATTTAGGAAACCATTCACTGCTGCTGCATCAGGCAGTGAGAGGGAGAAGGGACCTTTGGAGAGCAGCTCAGATCCAAGGCAGGGATACACCTGGATGGATTAATGGCTCAGTGGAGCTTGTGGAAGGTTCTGGTGGAGGTGTCCTTGCCCATGGCAGGGTGTTGGGACTTGATGGTCTTTAAGGTCCCTTCCAAACCATTCCGTGATTCCACGAAGCCCAAGGGAGGCCTGGCAGCTCACTTAGGTTGGGTCTGTGTTACCTGAGGATGTGGTTCTCAACCAGAAATACACAAAATAAACCACAAATAGTCAGGGATTGCAGTGTCCTACCTGGGAGGGGAGCAGTGCTCTGAGGAAGTCTGGACAGTGATGCAATTCCGAGTGGAATTACCAGAGTTTCCATATACTTTAGCAAGTCCCCGGAAGGTTACCTCGGATTTCATAACTCCTGCTATCATTTATGTTGGAAAAGCTCTCCAAGATCATCAAGTCAAACTCTTCCCCCAGCACTGCCAAGGCCACCACTGACCCACGTCCCCAAGTGCCACATCCACACGGCTTTGAAGTCCCTCCAGGGATGGTGATTCCAGCACTTCCCAGGGCTGAACCACTCCTTCAGTGAAGAAATTTCCCCCAATATCCAATTTAAACCTCCCCTGGCACAACTTGAGGTCGTTTCCTCTTGTCCTGTCCCTTGTTCCCTGGGAGCAGAGCCCAAACCCCACCTGGCTCCACCCTCCAGGGAGTTGTAGAGGAAAATCTTTGGAATTTCTAGAACAGGACTGAAAAGCCACCCGAGGTTTAGGATTTCCCAGTCCCGCTCTGGATTCAGTGTCAGTAACACACTGAAATAACTCCTGCATAAAATATAGTAAAATAAAATATAACAGTATAGTATGATATCATCAATAAATCCTGCAGGGAGGAGTTTCATGCAGAATTCTAAGAGCTCAGGATGGACTTGGAAAGAGCCAGGGGAATTCCCAGAGAAGGGACAAAAGCAGCAACACAACAGGGAGGAGCCTGCGTTTATGCAGATGCTTCTGTGTTTTAGAAGAAAAACACAAAAACAAAGCAGGAGGTTGGTAAAAACGAAAAATTCCACGTCTGAAAGGAGGGCTGAGAATTTTCTACAAGGAAAATTCTCCTCAAAGCTTTGCAGGGGTCCTCAATGGCCCTTCACCACAGCTGCATAATGACACCACCACCGGGGAGGGGCTGCTTTTCATCCCCTTGAGCGAAATGAAAGCTCCTCTCCCAAGGTAGGGAGCCCAGCAAGGGGTGGGGAAGGAGGAGGGGGTCCTCTTTTGTCTCTCAGAACCACTCCTTATGGCTCCATTTCCTATTGTTCCAAAGGTGGCTTCCCATCACTGCCACCATTCCCAAGAGGAATGAGGTGTTGGAGGAGAGTCATTACTGAGATGAACGCCTCAGGGAGGACCCCAGTGGGTGAGAGCAGAGCCCTTTGGAGGCTCAGAGCATCCCAGTGGGTGCCTTTGGGTTTTCCTGGGATATTCTCCCCTGCTCCCACAATGTTGTGACCCTCCAGGGTCCATCCAGACCCCACTTTGCAGCATCCCTACAAGTGGAGAGGATCTCCCACCCTCACAGCCCTCCCTGGGATGAGCAGCTCCTCTTGGTACCTTCCTGGTCCCCAGAGCCCACCCTGCACCACCTCACCCCAGGAGAGCAAACCTCCAACAAAACAACAGCAGAAAAAAGAAGAAGCGTTGAGGGCGGGAGAGGAGGGAAAAGTGGTTTCAAAACCTGGACACATCAAGAGACTGTTTCCATGGCAACCTCTTGTTCCTCCAGCAGCTCAAGCCTGTTCTAATCAGTGGTAGCATTTACCAATAAACTCTGCTGGGCTCTGCACTCCCTTCCCAAGTACCTGCACCGGGATGGGTGGGGTCACCACACACTTCCAGAGGCAGGGAACACCTTTGGGAAATGATGCTGATTGGCTTTTTCCATGGGGCTTTGGTGGGTGAAGCCAATCTGCCCCGATTCCTACCCCATGGCAGGGATGGGGTGCCAGGGATGGGGTGCTGGGGATGCTCCGGGGGCACACACCTCTTCAACCATCCTCATTTTCACTTCTCCTTAGGGAAAATCTCACCCCGAGCAGCTTCACAGCCTCCTCAACCAGCAAGTTTAGCCCTTGGTGGTTTGCAAAGCTGCCCTAAAAGCCTTGAGGTGGCAGTGGTGCCTGCAGGGAGCAAACCAGGGTGGAGGCAGGAGCGGTGGAAAAGGTCCAGAGGGAGCTGCTGTGGTGGAGGACACAGGGACACACTGTGCGCATGGAGGTGGCACGTGGAGGAGGTGAACAGCTCAATCCTCAACTGTGGACACAGGGAATCTTGGTTTTGGGTAATCCCACTGCTCTGATTCAAGCACACTCCGTGCTTTCCTACCTGGAGCCTGCAAGGTGCCAAATCCCAAGGTGACACCTCGCAGCAGTCTCCATGTTTGTAATGGTGTCAGTTCCAAGGAGTCCAAGAAGAAAAGGCTGAAATCCAGCTCTGGTTGAAGTCCAGAACAGTCTGAAGTCCAGAAGTCTGGGTTAGAGGGTTCAAATCAACTTCCAGTCCAAGTTCACCTCAATTCCCCCAGGATTTCACGGTGCAAATTTAAATGGTAAAACCCAAGTGGATCAAAACTCCTTAATGCCCTTGGCCTCTGCAAAAGAATTCCTCAAGCAGAAAGTGTCACAAACTTCAGTTAAAAATCTTCACGCTCACTCTTTAAACACCATCTGTCTCGTTGGGGTCTGAGTTAAAACTGGACAGAGATGTTGATTTATCATCAGTCAACACAGGGCAAGCATCACTCACAGTGATGATCACAAAACACTTCTCAACAGTTTTGAGAAGTTTGAGAAGTTTCTGTGTAAAATTGCAGCATTAAAGATGTTGATATTTTATTTTGGAAGGAATTCTTAGTTGATTTTTTTAAATGACAAAAATTAGAAAGTATCGAAGTGAGCAGGAAAATATTTCATGAAGCTTCAAATGTTTAATAAGGCTCTGTGTTAAAGCAGTGCATTCTCTTGCTGCTTTTTTAATGCCTTCATTTTAACAGAAAACTGGAAAAAAAGAGTGGTTTAGGTCAACCAGAAGATTTTCCATGTGTTTCTGCTTTGAGCCACTGAACCTAAAATCAATTATTTGTACATGTTTAGCCCTGATCCATGACTAGGATTTATCCAGTAATTCAAACAAACACAAATTGACAGTAATCTCGTTTTGTTTGGGTTTGCTCTCTGCAGATGTTCTAATGGACCAGTTTGCTTTCTGCAGATGGACCAGTTTAGCAGCAGGGAATTTTCCAGGCATAAACGTGGAGCAATTTTCAGGGAATGCCTCTGGAGAGCAAATTTTGAACACATTTACCTGCTTTTCTGCCTACGACAGAGCACAGAAACAAGAGGCCTGTGACATGGGACCACCAAATTTCATGGGATTGAGGTAAGGGCCTGATAAAGCTCCCTGCATTTTCCAGCAGGGATCACCCCATGGACCTGAAGCAAAAAAATTCTTTGCACAACACCTGTCAATCCAGGAAGCTCCTGCCTCAGGGCATCCTGGGCGCTTGAGGTCTGCACAAAACACAAAATTTGGGGGAGAAAAATCCACAGCAGGCATTAAATACAGGAGCAGCACGTAAACCATCCCAGGAATGCCTCTTCCCCGTGGCAAGCTGTGTCCCTGGTGCCTCTGTGCACCTTCACTCCAGCTTGAGCTCACTGTGAATATTTCAAAGGCTGGATGTCTCTGGGGACCCCCTCGGCTGAGCGCTGAGCAGCTGAACAGCAGCCAAGGTTAACAAATCAGAGTGAAATGTCACGGCTTAGCCCTTCCTTCCTTCCCTGGCACCCTCCAGAGTGTGGATTCAAGCTCCACGAGCCACAGGGTGTTGTTGTATTTGCTTTTTCTTGCAGGGAGCTGTTCCCATCTAATGCTCTGCCTGACAGCTGCTGTGATTAATAGGTGATGTGCCAAAAGCCACAGACCATTATTATTATTATTATTATGGCAACATTTTGAGGTCACAACCAAGAGCGGGGTCCCATTGTGCCAGGCACTGCACACTGCTGGAAGTGGTCCCTGACTGAGAAAACCTCCATCTAAATAGGAATTCTTGGGAACAGGCAAAAAAAAAATGCAAGATTCTAAGTGGTGTGGGGTTTTTTCTGCAGTTTCATGCACAAGGCAAGCAGGGGAAGAGAATTACTGTCCCCCACCACCCTGACACCCAGCATGGTGGGGATTAATTAATGTTCATGCATAATCACTCCGGCATTTCTCAGAGTGCATGCAGGGCTACAAGGGTTGAGGTTACTGGGTTAGGTTACATCTGCAAGGTTAGACTAAAACAAAAAAAAACCAAAAACCCCAGCCAAAATCAAGCAAAAACCCCCAAAATATTGTTAGTCCATGTTAGAAAGCCATGCCTTCAGTACAGATTTCCTGTTGCATCCCAGAGAGCTCAACATTCCCTCTTTATCACGTGCAGGTTATCAGAACTGCCTCATTTTTCTAAAAAGATGAAGCTAAACACCAGGTCAGGGCATTTGGCCGAGGTTTTGGAGCATTTTGGTGGCCACGGCACAGAGGAAACCCTGAAATCAGAACAGCTTGTCCAGTGTGTTGTTAACTGGATCCCACACCCAGCCCTGAAAGATTCTGCATCCCTCATTTCCCTACACCACGGATTTTATTGGAAACCTTCAGGCCTCCCAGGTGGAGGATACAGGTTCTGCTTGATTTTTGTCAGCTGGTGAGAAATGGAGATTCGGGCACTCCGAGGAAATATTTGGTGTCCTACAGTCACACAGATGAATTCCCAAATTCAGTCAGTTGTAAAACAGGGGTGAGTAATATTCTACCTCCAGTTTTCTGTCTGCCTTTGAGCTCAGGTTTCATTCCATCCCCAGTAAGGCACTGATGCTCGGAGGGAGAGGAAACAACAACTAAAAGGATAAAAAATACAGGAGTGGAAGCACAGACATAAATTGTTATTTAAAAGCTGCAGTTACCTACAAGCTGTAAGTTCCTTACCACCCTGAAGTATTTAATTTTCAGGCTTTTTACAGATTTGTGTCCAGGGGCTGAAATCTGAACCCTGCCTACATCCACTTCTCAGCACTATTCCAGAACTGATGGATTTTTCAAGTCCATGGACACTTGTGGTGCCAGCACTGGGAAACGAAAAAAGAAGACCCAAAACCAGGCTACCAACCTGAGACCCTTTTTAGCTGGACCCAGATTGGGCAGAAAGAGACCTAAGGCAGATCAGTTTTCGGATTTTTCCTGCTTTCCCCCTGAAGGAAACCACGCGGTGGAAGTGGGCAAGGGATGTTTTCCCCTCTGGATCCACGAATCATTCATGACAAACATGGGACCCTTTTTCTGCTCTCTCAGTCTTGAATCTCCACTGGCAAGGTGTGGACAAGTGACCTCCTGTTCTCTGTCACCCTCCTCTGCCCTTCCCACCTCCTGGAGTCCAAGCCCTGGATCTCAGCTCTGTTATCCCAGTGAAGGTCTGAGACCTCACACACTCCTCTCATGTCACCTCCTCTGCTCCCAGGAGCAAATTTCATTGTCACATGCAAGGTGGGAGCACAGTCAGATCCAGAGTAAACCCTCTTCCAAGGGTTATTCCAGCCTCACAAAAAGGAAAAAGAACTGAGAAGAGTGAGGGGGGAAAGTATTTCTGGAAATGCCTCGTGCAGCGCACGAATGACTGGGATGTTGTTCTGGAATAAATCCTCCATTATCACACAGCACAGTGTGGTTTTTTACACTGAGTAAGAGCCACCTCCACTTCAAAATAGAATAAATAAGTAAATAAGAGTAAATAATACAGAAAAGCTGCCTTGGATCCTGGTGGGATATTACATTTGTCCAGGCCTGTCAAACCACGCACGCTCGACTCCGCATCGGAAATTCCATTATGACACACAACAGCCAGCTTGGGATAGAAAGGAAGTTGTCCCCCATTAAAACCCAATTTGCCTCCTTTTTGCAGTGCTGTCTGTGAGCTAACCAGCCTGAAACTGCCTAAAAACAATCTGACGTGTAATTTATGCTGTGGTGGAGGAAAATAATCTCCCTTAAAGATGAGAGGTCGTCAAGTGAATCGGAAAAGAGTTACACCTGTGGAAGAGAAGTTTAATGTAACAGTTCTGGGAGAATGAAATCAGTAATTCTCCCTTACATAATTTCACTTTAAAAAATAAAAATAAAAAATTTAAAAAAAAAAACAAAACAAAACAAAACAAAAAACAAAACAAAACAAAACCCAAATCCACCACAACTCTCTGCAACCCTGCCGATGGAATCAATCAAATCTCTCCTCCATGGACTGTTATGAACTGTCCTTTGTTTGTGCAAAGGACAAATCAAACAAGAGCTGGGGCTTTGCAAGTGCTTCTGAGCTTTCCCATGCTCATGAAAAAGTCATCGTGTTTATCTCTGCAGAAGACAAAAAAACCTCTCCTTAGGACCCAAAAAAAAAAAATTAAAAAGGAGTCTTGAAGGCAAGAGCCACGTGGGCACACCAGAGGAGAGGGGGAAAGGCACGAAGAGCACAAAGCCAACCCCAGCAGAACCTCAGCCAGAAACAGCCCCTGGAAATCCTTTCCCTTTATTACAGAGCTCTAAAAGAAAATGAAAACCAACAAGAAGCAGGGATGGTTTTATCAAGCCTCCACAAAAGTTGAACTGCTCCTGGAAGCCTCTTTTTTTCCCCCACCACGTTCTGAAGAATTCAGCAGCGACAGAAAAGATGATTTCTCCTGTGTACACCACCCATAATTCCATCGTCGGATTTGATGTTTCAAAAGGAAGCTTCAATCCCCGTGAATAAAAGCAAGTGTTTGAAAGAGATAATTCACCTGCCATGTCACCCAGACAGGAGGGAGCTGCCAGCTCACAGCGGGGCTGTGAAAGGACAGACTTCACCCCTCCAAGTCCAGATCCAAGCAGAGACATCAGCAATGAATTTCCCTCAAGTGCTGATAGGAGAGAAGTTATCTGCAGCTCTTCCCTCTCTTTGTGTCCTCCTCACGTCTGGAGCTTTAACCACAGCCTGGGCTGTCCCTTTCTCCCAGGGCTGATATGGCTTTGCTTTTTCTGTAAGAGCAAAAAGATTTGACTTAAGAGGGAGCTTTCTTTATTTGTTCCAAAGGCGAGGAAGGCTCCATCTCATGGTTATTGGACTCTCCTCCCACTTCAATCCCAGGCTGTTTGTTGCCTGCTCAAAGCTTCCTTCACATTCTCCCTGCTGCTTGACTTTCCCCCAATTACCTGTGCTAGAGACCTTGGGAAGAGACAGCCCATGATAACCTTGGAGATAACTCCAGGTTTCCCATCTACTGGGAGGAGAGAAAACAGCTTTAAATAAAAATGTAAATTTAAAGCAGAAGGAGGACAAGAGGTGATAACAACAGCCAGGTCCTGCTGTCAAATAGCTCAGTGCAGTGTTTACCCTTCATATAAAGCCATGAAACAGTCAAGGGCTTTTTTTATCTCGAAAAGAGCCAGCAATGAATCCAGTTCAGCCCCTCTATTTTGCAGGTGCTCTCCGAAACACAAGTGATGGAAACAATTAATTAAAAGCCTTTCCAGTTTCCCTCCAAACAGCCCTAAAGCCACTCTTTCCCCCCTTGCTTTCCTCCTCTCTGGGCCAGCAGGTCTCTTTTATGTTCCCGGGGCTCATAAAAGCATCATCCATCCTAAAGCATGGAGAAAAGAAAGGAAGAGGGCAGTTCCATCTTCCCAGGGGACAGCAGCCACCTCCATGCTCCAAAAGATGCTGAGAGCCCTCAGCTGCCTCTCATGAAAAATTGAGGCAAATCCCAAAGACTTTTTTTTTTAAAATTCCCTCAGAAATATTCCTTACAACACCCACGCTACTGGAAGTTGGGAAAATGAAGCTGGGTCCATCTTCACACTCTTCCTCTTCCTCAGGGTCCTGCTCACTTTTTGGATACACAGTGGGTTGGGCTGGTCCTAAAACTGACCTGGACAGGCAGCACTTGGAGCACCTCTGTGAAGATGAAAGACAACTCTACCTCTTATTTAACCTCTCTCAGTCCAGATGAAAAAAGATCACAAATTTCAGTGTAGACAACAAAAACTGTGTTTTACCATAACTTCATCTTATTTTGCTTTAGGGAAAAGAGAAAATGGAAGAAGCAGAAAGCAGTGTGAGAAGGAGACAGAGGGGAAAAAAAAAACTAATAAAGAGGAAAGAGAAAAAAAAAATCTACATTAAAAAATACATCATTAGCAGAAATCTGCCCTGGCACAAATTAATCCTGATGTCTTAGGCATCATCCCAGGGAGGGAAGAAGGGTCAGGGAACCCAATTTCCTGCCCTTCTTCGATGGAGCTTCCCAGTGCCAAAGAAGCAGAGTATTCCCATCATCCCAGCCTGTATTTAATGTCACAACACACATATTTGCACACTGAGGGAAAGAAAAATACAGATGGTCTGGGCCAATCCTACGAGGAATTTGTTGTTCTGCTACCCAGTGGTCCTTTAAGGGAGAAAGCAGTGGATCCTCCTGGATCTGAAGTCAACATGAGCAGATGTGTCACGGTACAGCATTCCAGCATTCCAGACCTGGCATTTTTTTCCTGTGGATGTAATCTGGTATTTCTTCACACACAATTTGTGGGGCAAATGGACTGCACAAATCCTGTCCTGTTGCACTGCTGCTTCCAGCCTGGCTCTTGCTGGGGATGGGAGCACCTTTCCACTCACAGGGAAATCCTTGTATCTTCCCTGGAGGATTGACATTATACTGCAGAAACTTTTGAGCAATTCCCATCTCTGCCTGGATAGGTGAGACTCCAGAAGTGATGCCTAAAGAGGCCAACCTAGAAACAGAGACTGGACAGGAGGAAGGGAATAAAGGTGGATATTTATTTGAAAGGCCTTCAGAGGCACACCCTGGGCAGGCCAAAGGCTGCACCCAAGATGGATCCCGAGTCACGAGTTCTTCACACTTTTATAGCTTTGGGCCATTTGCATCTCAACCCAATTTCACCAATTAAACTTTAGCTAATGATGTAATTTGCCCTCAGCTTGCCCCCCTTCTCAAGATGCTGGGTTACACATTTTGGGCCTAGGCCGGGCTGGGTGTCCTTGGAGAGCAGCCTGGAGAGGCTTTGTTCTGTCTGTCTCAGCATGAGAGAGCAGCAGCTCCCAGACTCCAGGACACTGCAGAGTGACACACTGGGAACACAGGATTTGAAAAATATAAAAGCTAAAACCTAAGGCATCAGAAGAAGCAGAAGCCAGATCACCAGTAACCCTCAGAACCAGCTTGCTCCTTGTCCACAGAACAATTCCCAAAAACAGCAAAAACCCCAGGTAATCCTTGAGGTCACCTGGCTCAGAAGTTTTATTCAGATTCCCAAACAGGTCATCCTATATCACCTATTTATTTTCCTATGGCAGCCTCATTGCTTTGTTCTGACTGGGAGGAGGATCTAAGTTTTGCTTCTCCTTGGTATTACAGAAAAAAACAATAATTTGAAAATAATTAAAACTCGCAGTTTTTTTCATCCTGAGGTGACTCATTCGCTGCAAGAGTCCCTTGTTCTTACAGTGCAAAAGACAATGAATAACTGATCTCGAGCCAATTTCCATGGAAATTCCTCCCTCCACACCCAAAAAGAACCCACCAAAACCCAACAACAACAAAAAACAAACAGTGCTAAAAGCTGGATTTCTCAGGAGGAAAAGAAAACTGAGGAGTAATGTCTGTTAGGAGACCTGTCTCAGTTTTCAGGTGATTTTTAATCCATTCAAACTTTATCTCTTGCTTCCATGTTTGCTGTTTTTACCAAACGCTTGACCCATCCATAACAACTCCTCCTTCACCAAAAGCTCCTTTTCCCGGGCAAAAACCGAGATCTTTCACTTCTGTGACCACTCCATAACAACTCCTCCTTCACCAAAACCTCCTTTTCCTTGGCAAAAACCGAGATATTTCACATCTGTGCTCTCCCAGGACTTTATGGATTTGTCAGATCCACCTCAGCTCGACCAAACACTTCCAAATTTCAGCAGCCAAGCCTGGCTCCAGATCTCCCCTCTCCTCCTCACAGCATCTCTCCCTCTCGGTTGTGCACATCCATTATGCACATTTTCATTAGGAGCATTTTGCAAGTGATCTGTTGATTCATTGTATTAGAATTGCAAACAAATGGCATCATTTTCCCTGCGCTCTCTTCCCGGAGAATTCAGCGCTGATTTCCCGGCATTGTCGGGCTACTTGACTGACACTTCTGCTTGATTTGAACCCTTTGAGATTTCTCGCTGCAGCCACTTCTGCTCATCAGTTCTTCTGCAAGAGCTCAAGAGCTTGCAGGAGCTCAGGCACCTGTGTTCGTTGACACAGGCTCCACATTTCCCTGTTCTGTACACGATTTATAACGTTTTGCCTCGGAATCAGAATGTGACAGTGAAAAGTGGGGATAGAGGGGGCAAATTCTTCTCTGCATTTCACGTAATTCCGCTGATTTCAATATTTGCTGTGTGTGTCAGATGGGCACGTGCATTTTTATCCCACCCAGATCTCCAATGCTCTAGGCAGGCAATGCACTATTTAATCCATCAAGTGATGGGATTTTTTTCTTTTTCCTGTGTGGGTTTTTTTTTTTTTCTTCTTTTTAACAGACAAATGTGAATTTGCCACGGCTACTGTTAGATCTGAAACCACAGCAAAATATCTTTAAATGCTGTCACATTCTTTGCTGGCACAGAGACCCATATTAATGGTTCTCACACAGCTTCACAAATATTCCTGGAGCCTGATGTGTCAGATTTGTGTAGAGGGGTTTAGGATCTTGCAGAGGAAAACAGAGGGACAGCAGCAGGAAATTATTTGATCCCAGTTTTGCAAAGCTGGGTCTTCCCAGAAGATCAATGCCAACAGAACACCCCATGTAAAGGTGGCACTTTGAAAAGTCTTTCTTCTCATCAGAGAAGAAAACAGGATGTAAAAAGTCCTTTCGGGATTTGTGCAGCTCCCAGGGAAATCAGCAGGAATTTTTGCACTGCTGTCACTGGGAGCTGGGTGCTGATAGAAGGTTCTTGGGATATCTCAGCATAATTTGCCTTAAAACAATGAGATTCGGGCAGCTTCAGTAATTGTCTTCACACCCCCATGAATCAGAGAATCCCACAATGGTTTGGGTCAGAAGAAACTTCAAAGATCATTTCATTCCACCCCCTGCCATGGGCAGGGACACCTTCCACTGTCCCAGGCTGCTCCAAGCCCCATCCAACCTGGCCTTGGACACTTCCAGGGATCCAGGGGCAGCCACAGCTTCTCTGGGCACCCTGTGCCAGGGCCTCGCCACCCTCACAGGGAAGAATTTCTTCCTAACAACTGATCTCAACCTCTCCTCTTAGTTTAAAACTGTTCCCCCTTGCCCTCTCGCCCCTCTGCCTGTGGATAAAGTCACTTTATCCCTTTTTTCTAAACCCTCTAAGAGCTGCAAGGCCACGATGAACCCGGACTACAATGTCAGAGATCAACTCTCCCTGCAAATGACCAATTAGAGATGCCAAGATCCAATCCAGCTACTAATTTAGGGCTTTAAAACAAAGCACCAGAGCATCAAAGCCACCTTCTTTCAGCACCAGGCCAGAATCCCCAGCTCATGAGGAAAAGGGCCTTTGGATGCCCAGGGTTCAGGATGTTAAGCAGGAAGCACAGGGAAAGATCTTTTACTTCAGGAAACAATCAATTCAAGACAAGTGAAATTATTTGAGACCTTTAAAACCAAATTGTGCAGAGCCCTGGATAACACACTGGGTTGATTCTAACTATGAGGAGATAATTGACAAACCCTGCCAAACTTTGCTGACTGGATAACTCAGCCCTCATTCAGCTGGATTCAAAGTGATCCCTTGCAGAGACCTGAGGGCATCTCGGTGCAGGAATGAGCTCCTCTCTGCTCCTCTGCCTCCCACACAGCTCGTGGAAAGCCTGGCCCAGTGCCATTAATAATGATATCTCCTGGGTGTGTTTCCCTTCCGACTGGCTGACTGATTTTATTACCGTGGCAGAGAATTGCAAAATATGAAGTGCTCAGTGTAGCAAAATGACATTTGTGTAAGTTATATTGTAAATAGTTACTGACACGCTGACGTTGTTGGTAATGTAAGGACGGTAAGAGGCTATTAATTACATTAGTGCTTAATCAGCACCGAGCACTGCTGCTCTCCTCTCCAGTCCAGCTGCTTGGTGTCCTCCAGAGAGGAGGCTGGGGATGCAGGAGAGTGCTGCTGATGCCAAATGATGGTGCACGGCAGGGCAAAGCTCCGCTCAACATCTGCGCACATCTGGAGCCAAGATGGGAGAGCTGCCTTTATGAGCCTTAAAGGGATGGGGTGTCTGGAAGATTTCAGTGGTGTCCCAGCCCTGAACTGAATCTGTGAGGAGAGCAGGCCTTCAGCCCTTTCCTGGTTCATCAGATGAGCATCAGAAATCATCCTTCTTGTGTTGGTTTTTTTTTCCCGCTTTCTCTTCCCTGTTTCTTCACATCCTTAGAAAAACCCTGCTGCAAATCTGAGAAACAGTTTCAGCGCTGGAATAACTCAGGCTTTCCCTGTGCCCCCAAAATAATATACGTCTGTGACAGAGAAGACCATTTCACCCCTTCATGGATGCAATTCTCATATTTATGAGAATGTCTAAACCCCTGGGATTTATGAACTCCCGTATCTTCATTGCTTGCTTAAGGAAACGGCCTCAAGTTGCACCAGGGAAGGTTGAGGTCATATATTAGGAAAAGATTTTTCATGGAAAGGGTTGTCAAGCCCGGGAACAGGCTGGCCAGGGCAGGGGTGGAGTCCCCATCCCTGGAGGGATTTAAAAGCCATGTAGATGTGGCACTTGGGGACACTGTTTAGTGGTGGCCTTGGCGGTGCTGAGGGAACGATTGGACTTGATGATCTTAGAAGTTTTTTACAACCTAAATGATCCTATGATTCTCTTTTATAAAATCTATTCTTTTACACACTCCGCCAGAGTTCACTGCAGGTCACATCCAGAATCTTTGAGACTCCAAGAAGCCAGAGCACGAGGGCAGAATAAGACCTGTAAAGTCAGGAAGTCTGACCCTCTTTCAGTGCAAGAAGAGGCTCCCTTGGGGAGACCAGGGCAAAAGGACACAGAGAGACAGCTCGTGCACTGGGGAAACTATTAGCCCAATGAGTTGAAAAAGTGACAGACTGATAAGAAGTAGCCTGAGCATGAGGGATAACTTCCTGACAGCAAGAACCACAGACTGCAGGGGAGAGGCCCGAGGGAAATGTCAGGAGAAGCAGCATTCGAGCCACTTAGAACAAAACAGATTGGGAAAGAAACCTGCGGTGACCAGGAGACTAAACTAAGCCCAGTATCTTGGCAATAAGTCTTTTCCATAGCTGATAATTCACGAGGAGATATCTGGAGACACAAACAATGTCCAGAGAGGAATGCAGTTGACTTATTTGACTTCACTGAGCGAGCGAACAACTCCTACAGTTTATGCGTCCCCTGGGAGCTGGTGCAGCTGAACTTGGCTGAACAGAGAGATTTGCAAAAAGGCCAGAATGGAAATCCCTCCCCAGCACCAGCCAGCAGCAGCAGCAATGCAAGATTCACCACGACACGTGTTCCACAGGCAGCGGTGTCACAGCACTTCAAGGCTGCACGATTTCCAGTCTCCAGGTGATCCCAGGGAAGGCTCTGAATATCATCCAGAGGGGATTTGAAATCAAGGACAGGTCTTTTATCAATAGAAAGTCCTGCAGGAAAGCTTCTGCCTGATCCCTTTTCCCACAACTTACTCCTTGGATATTGAGTGACAACACAGCCAAATAGGAACCAAATAAGAATCAACAAACCAAGTAAGAATGGTTTGGGTTGGAAGGAACCTTCAAGATCATCCAGTTCCACCCCCTGCCATGGGCAAAGACACTTTTCCCATCCCAGGGTGCTCCAAGCCCTGTCCAACCTGGTCTTGGACACTGCCAGGGATGGGACATCCACAGCTTCTCTGAGAAACCTGTTCCAGGGCCTCACCACCCTCTGAATAAGGAATTTCTTCCCAACACCTAATCCAAACCTGCCCTCTGCCAGTATGAAACCATTCCCCTCTATCTTATCACCATCTGCCCATGGAAAAATCACTCTCCCCTTTTTTTTAAGTCCCCTTAAAGTACTGAGAGGCCACTGAAGAAGCTGTTCATAATCACAATGATCCCCTGGGAGTTCACCCACCAGGGACAACGTGTTCATCAACAGCTCCATGAAGGTCATGCTGATTCCAAAGATAAACCAAAATTGGTTGGGATTATCCACTCCCAGGGTTGAAATCCTCCTAACTGAGATAGGAGATGCTGGGACATCAGACCCAGAAAGATTGAGTGCATCCAGCCCTGGAGATCTGAGTGAGGGCTACTTGAGAAAGTGCCACAGCCCCTGAATCAAAACTTGCCTTCATTCCCTGGCTCTGCCTCTGACTCACTGTCTGACCTTGAGAAAGTCATTTAATCTCTCTGTGCCTCAGGATCTGCATAAAAATAATTATTATGGCTGATGTTTTATGGGAAAAGACTACTACCATATAAAACATCATTCCAAAACGCCCTTTTCAAATCCTTCATCAGAAAAAAAAAAATCTACAGGGGGTCAGAATTTTAGAATCTTATTAAGCCTTTCCCAGCGCCTCAGTGCGTTTGACTAACTCTCAATACACACTATGCTACATTTAAATCAGAATTTGAGACTATGAATTGTTCATAAAACCTTCCATCTTACACCAGTGGCAGCTTTAAGTTCTGATGATGAATTCTATCTAATTAGTTATTTTGTCATTTGCAAAGATAGCTGGATAATAAATCACTATTTCTAGCTGGAAAACTTTGACTTAGCATCTCCCCTCCTTCTTAATCAACTTTTGAGCCATTCATTAGGTTTTCCTCCAGAAATCCTTTTTCAAACCCTTGTCAAGCCACCAACATTTTTCAGGTTAAAATGAAGCTGGAGATTGGGCAGCAATTTTCTTATTTTAGGAAGAAAAAAAAAACCCTGATAGCTGTCAGCCAAAACACCATAATACATGCAACTTAAAGCTTATCTTCTGTAAAATAAACATTACTACAATTTTTCACCTCGTTCTGAGCCCAGAGAGCCAAGGCAGGGGTTTGTTGACAGCAGTGTTGGCCAGAACAGATTATCTCCCTCTGTTTCAGGTTATGATTCTGGGGAAGATGGCCAGAAAAAGGGAGAGTTTCTGAACCTTCTTCAGGCCAGCATCATTCCTCAGCTGGAATGGTCCTTCCAAGAGGAACAGTCTCCATCATCCCAAAACAGAGCGCAGAAGAAAATTAATGAAGAGATTGATCCGTTCAGAGGGCTCAACTCTTCCCTCCTGTATCATTTCTCCTTCTCTCGTGGCACAAATTAGGAAGCAGATCTTTTATCTGCCACTCATCCCAAGTGCAGAGACAAAAGCCTTCTGAGTGGAGCCACCACAGCTCAATCAGTGTCACAATTACTGCTGTCACTCACAGATTACATGATTCCTTCAGATTAAAGACCTCCTAAGAGCTGAGACTCTAAAACACCTCAGCATCACCTGCTTCTCACACAGAAAGAACAAAAGAGAGGGCTCTGTTCATTCAGTAGCTTTGGAAGCTGCAGTGGTGGTCGTTGCTGTTGTTTAATGGACAAAAAGAACTGTTACAGGGCCAAAAAAAAAGGTGTTTTGGGGGTTTTTTTGGCATGAGTTATACCTCTAAGTTATTTCAAACCCAAATACTGATGTAACAGCTTTCTGATCACAGCTTGGGTTTTCTTCGTGGAGTTTCCAGCCAGCAGGATCTCCCTTCCTGCAGCACTGGAGGGTTGCTGGAACTCTACTTTTCACCTCCAAACGAGGAGCTGTGAGGGGCAGCCAACACCCAGGCTTGGAGGATGGACCTTCCCTGTGCCCTACGCAGCAGGGAAGGCCACAATGACCAACCTGAGTAGAAACTCAATTTCAGGAGCAGGATATCAAGGGAAGTCTGGAAGCATTGACCTCTGCAGTGAGCTCCATCACCCCATGGCAGGGGGATGTTCTGCCTTCAACCCAACATCTGCCTAATAGGGCCACAGGCAGTGTCAGAGAGCACTGGGAATCCAGCAGTAGTGTCCAGAGAGTGCAGAGCATGCTGATGAATCCTAAAGGCCTGGTAGGGAGGGAAAATCATGGCCAGGGTCACCCTCAGTGATTACAGGAGGTGCCAGGGCACCCAGCAGGGAGGGAAATCCCACATGGAGGGCAGGAATTTTGATGGACTGCTGTGCTCTGTGTGCTCAGCTGTGTCCCTGTGCTGGTCCTGAGCTCCACCGTGATAAAATCACAGAATCGTTTAGGTTGGAAACGTCATTTAAGATCATCAAGTCCAACCATTAAGGTCACAGAATCACAGGCTGATTTGGGTTGGAAGGGACCTTAAAGATCACCTCTTTCCACCCTCTGCCATGGGCAGGGACACCTTCCACCATCCCAGATTGCTCAGGGCCCAATCCGACCCGGCCTTGGACACTTCCTGGGATGGGGCATCCACAGCTTCTCTGGGAAACCCGTTCCAGGGCCTCCCTACCCTCTTAATAATGACTTTTTTTCCTGGTATCTAATCTAAACCTTCTCTCTCCCAGTTTAAAGCCATTCCCCCTTGTTCTGTCACTCCACGGCAGCAGGCAGAGGCAATGAGATCGCAGCAAGCCTACCCTGTTCTTCCAAGTTCAAAAACGAGCCCTGGATTCATTCATATGCACTTAAATCCTGGCATCTTTCGCATGCCTGAAGGTTTTACCATCTTCTGAGGTTTCCACTTGAATTACAGCAGCAGTGGGAAAAGACTGAATGAGTCACAGCCTGGAACCCTGCCCTCCTGCCATCCCCTTGAATCACACACACGGATAACCTGAGGAGAGGTTGTGCCTCACGGAGCATTGAAACGCGCCCGATGTCCAACGCCAACAACTCAGCGTTCAGAGCCGTGGGAGGAGAAGGCAGACATGGCTCAGGCACAAATCCAGCCCTGCTTTCTGCTCTCTTTGGCCTCAGAGTTCACGCCAAGCTTGCAGGAGAACAGGGCATTGCACGTGAGGGAGCTGCCAGTGGGTCCTCGACGTGAAGGGCAGGGTCATGGGGTGGTAAAAGAACACGAGGAGTTTTGGATGGTCCCGAGTCCCACTGAAACATCCCTCAGGCTGCCTCACACCCCTTCCATGGACACCATTACTCATCTGCCACAGCCCTTTGGGCACCAGCTGTTGAAAAAAAAAGCTCTGATACCAAGCTGGATGTCTGCAAGAACACAGAGCTTTATCACGGAATCACAGAATGGTTTGGGTTGGAAGGGACCTTAAAGCCCATCCAGTGCCACCCCCTGCCGTGGCAGGGACACCTTCCACT
Source organism: Pachycephala philippinensis (assembly GCA_013397055.1). NCBI lineage: Eukaryota > Metazoa > Chordata > Aves > Passeriformes > Pachycephala > Pachycephala philippinensis. Next base: position 61,438 of record VWZT01012767.1, on the reverse strand, counting down.
GTCCCAGGCTGCTCCAAGCCCCATCCAGCCTGGCCTTGGACACTTCCAGGGATGGGACAGCCACAACTTCAAGGCTTAGGCCTTGAAACTTTACATTTCAATGCATAAACCAATCCTATGGGCCCACCCCTATATAGACAAGTGAAGGGTAAATATTCCCATAGGTTGGAATATTTTATTCAATCATAAAATGATTGCAGTTGGAAAAGATCTCCAAGATCATCCATTCCAACCATTAACAACCCCACCATGCTCCTTCCTGACAGCTTCCCTGCTCCTTGTCCTGAAACCAAGGGCAGAAAACCCCCAGAGGAGCTGGACTTCACATCCACTCTGATTCTCCCTTTGGTCAGCGGCGCTCTCCGCCCTGTGAAGCGCTCAGGTGTCATCTTTGTAATGGGAATTTTGGTCAGGGAGACAGGGAGCGGAGAGGAAGCAAGAAGCTGACACTTCTACATGCACCACATTCTAATTGGGGTCAAGGGATGCAACAGTTGGAGAGCAGCAAGTTATTTTCTGCATCACTGGCCTGTCAAAATTATGTTTTTACTCAGATATAAGGAAGGAAAAGGACAGAGTCTGGGAACAGCTCGCTGTCAAGTCACTTCTAGGAAATGTGGAGCGCCAGCAGCTGTGCCCTGAGCTGGGCACAACAAGGTGCTCCATCCTCATTATCCTGGAGATGGCATGGAGCTGTGACGGCGATTGGAGAACCTCAACCAGCCACAATAAAAGGAGGAAAGGCAGTTTGAGGCAAAAATCACCCAGAAATCATTTTCACAGGTAGCTTTGCCCATGAGGTGACACAATTCTGTTGACATTTGGTGGACTTTGACTCACCAGGAGTGTTTACCCGGCTCCCAAGGGCATCAGGGGTGGAGTAATCACCTTTTTTACATCACCTTTGCACTGTCAGGCAAATTTCCCAAATCCCAAAAAATCCAACCTCACCTGAGAGCAAAAGTGGAGTAGTTCCCTCCTTTCCCAGCTCACTCCAAGAGAAAAACTGTGAGCCACTATAATTCTGGAAAGCCAAAGATTCATATTCCAGCTGATCAGTGCTATCTGCCCAAATCCTCAGCTGGAAAAGTCCCTCCCTGGTCATAGAACAGCTCCAGACTCAATGTGGATGTGGAAGAAGAGAGAGAAGAGCTCTTGTGATCATCATCTCCAGCTTTGCCTGGAGAGGACAGAGGGTCTGAAGGGCAGGATGCAAGTGAGGACAGGGACAGGAAGGTAAAATCTGCGAGAGGCAGGATACAGTGCTGTGAGAAAAGCAGAAAAGGCATTTTCATCACAGAGCTGGAGAGGAAAACAAATAAATTGGGGGCTATTACAAAAGTTAGAAGGGCTGCACTGGGGGTTCCAGAGACAGATAGGCCTGTGCACCCCCAGGAGGGATCCCTGCACTGCACTGCCCCAACAAAATGGTTTAGATTTGACCCAGAAACATCACAAATCATGCCAAAAACACAGCCCAGTGTTAAGTCAGGCTTTTCCGCTACATCAGAACACAAGCCCCCAGTCTGAGGCCCTCCCCATCCCAGAAGATGCCCAGTCCCCCACCACAGACCAGGAGACACCACGAGAACAGCACCCAGCTAGAAACAACTCCACCCTTAGCACACAAAGAGATGTTCCCTGTGTACAGCTCTTTGTAACCCTCCTCTCCTCATAAATGAATGATGAGGCCCCTTTAATTGAATTAATTCTGAGTACTGATCCCGGGATGAATTATCAATGGAAAACAGCAGCACAAGCACAGCTCTGCCTGTCACTCGCTGCTCTCTGGTGTTTCCAAACTGCAGGAAATGAGGGAGGGAAGGGCCAGGAACCAAGGGCTGCCCTGATGGGATCCTCAGGAGCTCCTGCAACACCACCTCTCACCTGCTGGAAGCTCCCAGCATATCCAGGACGTGTCCAGGAGGTTCTTTGGATGCTCAGACGGTGTGTGAAGGTATTGCTTGGGATAAGACCAGAGGTGCGTGAGACAGGAAGAGGCTGCTGTTACCCAAAGAGACACCCAACCACCCCAAATCCACCCCATCACCCAGCCAGATGAGGAGATAAAAACAAGGAATCATGGAATGATTTAGGCTGGGAAGGATAATGAAGGATCAAGCATGGCTGAGAGTTTCATCACGGAGGTTTGAGGCAGGACAAGCTCAGAGCTTCCCCACCTTGGTCCAATATCTGACCTGCAGAAACATTTACCCTCGATGGACCAGCACCTGAAAATGGTGTTTAAGCAGCCAGCTCAACCAGCAGCCCCTGAAACATCAAGCCAAGGCTTTTCCTGCCTCATCACAAAGGATATTCCCTGTCTCACATCAACATCTCAACTCGGAGGGCTCGGAATGGGATCGCGTGGCTCGAGCCAAGCAGCCAGCAAAGCTGTTCCCACGTCTGCTCCTCCCAGCAGGTAGGTGTGAGAAGCCCAGCCATGCAGGAGGAGAGCTGCAGACAGAAATGTGTCAGGCCGTGCTTTATCTCCTCCGGAGCCAGCACAGTTGGTGGAGAGGAGTTGGAAGGGGGGGGAAAAAACAACACCGTGATGGAGATAACTGAGATGTGAGCAGTGGTGCAGAAAGCAGGATGGAAGCAGGTGAGAATGATCCGTTCCCCTCCTCCCACAAACATTTTCTCCTGAAAAGATGCTTCATTCCACTGCCACAACCTGCAGCCATCCCCCAGGCTTTTCACTCCAACAGCAATTTCAGCAGGACCAGGATTTTACCCGTCCAGCCAAAAAAAAAAAACCAAAACATGACTGCTTCACACAGCCCAGACACACATCCAAAATAAACTGCTCTGTGTGAAGGTATTGGCACCTCGGCAGCTCAGTCCCTCACTCCGAGATGGGCTCTCTGTCCTGCAAACTCAGCATATCCCACCTGTTGGCCTGGGATTACCTTCCCTCTCCAGTTAATCCTTGGCACAGCCAGCAGCTCATCGCCCTCCACGAGCTCTATCCCTGAGTGTTGGTCAAAGACTGTTCCTGAATTTCCTGATCGGGTTGCCCAGAGAAGCTGTGGCTGTCCCTGGATCCCTAGAAGTGTCCAAGGCCAGGTTGGACAGGGCTTGGAGCAACCTGGGATAGTGGAAGGTTTCCCTGCCCATGGCAGGGGGTGGCACTGGATGGGCTTTAAGGTCCCTGCCAACCCAAACCACCCTATAATTCTCTGATAATTTCCTTACACCAAGCAGCCACTCAGCCCCAGGCCCCTGTGGCCCATCAAATTTTCTTCCAACAAGAGTCTGAACAAATAAAGCCAAAGCAACTCTCTCAGTCACAAAGTTTAGGGTAAGATTTTGGCAATGCTGAGTCTATCCAAGGCTTGTCTCCTGTCTCCAAAAGCAATCAGAGATGACATTTTATGGCACAGGGAGCAGATTGATTTTTCCTCCAGCACATCCCAAGTGCAGGAAATAATCTCAGGAAAATCTCAGCAGGCACATGACACCAAAACACAACAGCAAGGAGGATGGGAATAGGTGATTTTTTTACAAATATAAACTGAAGGCACAGGTGGAGGTTTAACCAGTAACTATGGGCTATGCCCTGTAAAAAGGGTCCTTAGTTACACACCACTTACTAAGAGTTTCACCCCACGTCAAAGACACTTCAATCAGTTACCAAAGTCTGGTATTTCATTACACAACTGTCATTAAAACAATCAGAAAATTAGTGGCAAGGCAGTTTTCCCAGTCCTTGCACTCTCACTGTGCTCAGTACCACGGTTTCTGGGGAGTGGATTTATTTACTACAACCAGTTTACGACGTGTTTATTCTCATCCGCGCCGTGACCTTTGTGGTTGGGAAATTAGCAGTTATTAGAAGCAGCTAAAATAATACAAGATAAAATAAAATAGCCACAGCGTCATTAAGCTGTAATTATTATTGAAATGCGACCTGAAGGAGATCCCATGTGTGTAAAACCCTCTCCCTTTGGATAACAGATATAGATAATATCTAAAAATAAACAGGGACAGATCTCTCTCTTCCTCTGGAGGTGTAATTATACAGAGACATCATCTATACACAGCCACCCTGGGTGTAAATTCCACCATGCAGATACGGTAGGCGGTGTACGCACGAGAAGAAAGTTATAAACTATATTTAAAACACGATCATTACTCAGAATATTTGACACCTCGAGTATCAAGAGCTACATTTGCAACAAAATCATGCTCTGTTTGCTAATCACTCAAACCCCAGTTTCCTATGAGCTTCCCCTCTCCTCCAAGCAGTGGACTCAGCTATCTTAAAAAGTCCAAGAGATACTTCCTGCTTGTCAATTAAAGGCAAAGCAGAGCTGGCTGTGCTCAAAATAATAAATAAAACCAGTACAAATTCCTCTGAGCCGTGGCTGGGTGCTCCGTGCTGACCCAGCTTCCCCAGGACACAGAGCAGAACGTAAAGCAGCCATCAGAGCAGCACTTAAAACCCCAAACGAAACAAAAAGGCAAAACTAACCCTGCCATGCACCACGAAATCAGAGGAGGCAGCAGGTGGAGCACATTTCATATTGTCTGCTAATAAATCTCTTCATCAAATTTGGCTGTTCTGTGTGTGTGAGGTGACCATGTCTCTATCAAATATTCCTGGTGGAAGCACTCAGAGAAAAGACTCGCTTGATGCACAGTTTTGGCTGCTCTTTAGGAAAAAAAACACAGGAGAGGCAATTTTTAAGCATCACTCCAGGGGAGGCTCAGGCTGGACATCAGGAGGAATTTCTTCATGGAAAGGGTTTTCAAACGTTGGAATGGGATGCACCAGGAGGTGTTGGAGTCCCCATCCCTGGAGGAGGCAACTCAGTGCTCTGCTTTAGTTGGAAAGGTGGTCACAGGTTGGACTTGATGACCTTGGAGGTCTTTTCCAACCCAAATGACTCTGGGACAACGATTCCATAACCCCTGTGGCTTTGGGGCCGTGGTTGCACGCCCACTCTGGGGTGGGATTACTGTTAAGGGGCAGCTGCATCCCACAGACACCTTGCACAAGGCAGCTTTTGGGGATCCTGATCTCACCAACTTTGTGCAGACAGATGCAAAACCCTCTGCTTGTTTGGGGTGATCTGCTGTCCCCACACCAGAAAAGTGCCTTTGGCCCAGCCCTAGGATGTCACCTCCGTGCTCCAGCAAGGACAACATCTGTTGGAGGAGGCAGCGTCCTGGGTCTCAGTTTAGGTCCAGGTCCTGGGTCTCAGTTTAGGTCCAGTTCCTGGGTCTCAGTTTAGGTCCAGTTCCTGGGTCCAGTTCCTGGGTCTCAGTTTAGGTCCAGTTCCTGAGTCTCAGTTTAGGTCCAGTTCCTGGGTCTCAGTTTAGGTCCAGCTCATCCCCCCTCTCCCACACACCATCTCCAGCCTTGTGGCACCACCAGCAGCGAGGAGCCCTTGGGCTGGGCGAGCAGAAGAGGCAGATGAAGGTGAAGATGGAGCCTGTGAGGTTTGCCATCACAACCACACAATGGGATGCCACACCAGGGACACAGATTTAGCCCAAAATGCTCCTTCCAGTCCTGCACTTCTGTAAAACAGGGCAGAGCTCTGCTCCCTGACCCTTCAACAAGTCCTGACGTAGCAGTGAGGGGTCAGAAAAATCCTCCTAATGTGGAGCAGGTCACATTTTGGAGAGGACATTGATCTACCTCTCCTTCCTTGACCTGCTGTGGTTTGAAACGAAGCCAAGGAAGAAACCAGGAACTAATCCAGCAGCTCTGGGAGCGAAGCAGATCGAGAGTTTTGTTTTTCATTACAAAGCCCAGAATATAACTGCAGAGGGGTGACTGGCAATGACCCTCAGGGGAGGGCGTGAATGAAATCATGGTGACAAGGGGCTCAAAGACAGAGGGAGAATGGGGCAAACTGCAAAAGGGATGAAAAATATCTGGCTGATTCATCAGAGGCTGAGAGCAGAGGAAAGCATGGCTGTCCATGCTGACACAGAGAAATCCATGAGACTGAGAACTCTTGGCCTTCAGAAATCAAAAAGCACCAGCATTTGGGTAGAAGGGGAGTTGAGATGCTCCCAGGAAGAGGAAGGTGCTCCTTGTTAGGCCAATTCTTCTGCAAAGGTAGTTTTAGGAAGAGCAAAGAAGGAAATTTCATCTCAACCTCACGGAATTCACATCTCCTGGGAAAATAATTTCAGAAATAAAAGTAATCACAGGGCCACATGCATTTGGTGGCAGTGAATGACCACACTGTCCCCTCTGCCCTTTTTAAACATTTCTTTCCTGTAGCGGGAAAACCAGAGCCCCCAGGAGGAGCCTTGGGCAATGGGATGCTGTGATGGCACAGGAGACACAGAACTCTGTCACGAAATCTGTGGGTTGAGGACGTTTTGTTTGAGGCAAGAAATCCCTTAGACATCAGAATATCAGGATAGGGCACCACAATTTGTAGACCTTGTGTGAAGCCAGCCTTGGCTGGGGAAACACAAGACCAGCAAAGACTCATGAAGAAATCTGGGATTAACGAGGGTATAAATGTAAAATAAAATGCCACTCCAAGGCACTCTGGAGGCTGTTTGAGCACCAAGCCTGCTTTCCCTGCCTGTGCACACCCCGAGCACAGCTTCCCTCCTAACTTATTCATGATGTTCTGGCAGCCTAGCCAAGTTCACCCCAACACAGCTCATGCAAAAAACAAAAGCTCGGAGCATTACAAAGGGCATTTCCCCAGCGTGGTGGAGGGAGGAGGGAGCTCACAGCGCTTTTCCAAGGGGTGGTGCAGCTCCAGGAGCTGCGAGGGGCAGGGAGGGAAGGTTGTGAACTCCGGCCAGCTCGGAGCTGCCTCTTCTGGGAAGTCAGGGCCTCCCACCAGGATGCAGAGTCAGCTCCAAGGAGCAGGGTTTGAAGTGGAGCCACTGCGGGGAGCTGTTTCCAATTGGGACTGAACAAACAGGGAAAGGGATCCTATAATCAAGCTGCAGCCCTTCCACCTCTGTTACCCCTCCTCACAGGCACACTTGAGCTGAGAGAAATAGAAATGTGCTCTCAGCAGCCTCCCTGGCAAAAACAAAAAGCATTTCTTTTTCCATACTACTCTGGCCACTGTCTCCTGGTTATTGCCAGCACAGGTCAGCGTTTGCATCCTCCAGAGGAGCAGATATCCATGGAAGAGGGAGGAGGAGGAGGAGTGTGGTCACCTCCTGAACACCACAGGGCTGGTGTTCAGACTGGAGAGGAAATAGTTGCAGAGACTCACGCATCCAGGCTTTGCTAATTCCCCACTTCTTTATCCTGTTGTCAACCCTGGGAGATGTCCTCTCATGTCAGCACTGTGAGGAGGAGATATAACAAACGTGATAATGCCAGATGCTGCTGATAAGGGAGGGGAAAGAGGCAGGTAGGGCTGCTTGCTCCCCCCCAGGGAGAAGAAGTGAGATAAAACCACAGCTCAGAGCAGCCCCGTGAGGATTTCGATTCCATTTAACTGAGATTCTCTCCTCCTACCATTCAGGCATGCTCAACACGGACTTGCAGCACCCCAAAAAGATCTGCTGGATCTTCAAGAGGGCAACACAGTGCCCACCCCAAAGCGGCCCTGCCCCTGCACAGAAATGATGTTCATTTTTAATATTATTAACAAGAAGTGGGTTTGGCTCAAGGCAAACACGCTAAGTGTGGAGGTATAAAACCACCTCGGAGAATATTCTCTTTAGTCCTCACTGAGAGCATCCTACAAGACATAATTCAGGTCCTTGCTGCATTTCACGCCCTGCAGGCTCTGCCCTGAGGGGAAGATGAGGATGAGGACAGAGCCCTGTGGCCAAGGGCAGCGACAGGTCAGGGTCAGCACCTCACCCCGGGCTGAAATCCAGCCCTGCTGCACCCTCGGATGCAGGGCAGGCGAGCAGGTGATGGAAACCCAAGCCAGGCTGCAGCTGCCCAGCTGCTATAAATAACACCCTCCTGGCTCTCAGGGAAAGCCAAGGGATCAAACACAGCATCTCTGGAAGCAGGGCACAAGTGCACGGGCACACACGTGGGGCACGGCACGTCAGGGACCAGGCAAATCCCAACCCTGAGAAATTCATCCCAGCTCTTGGACAGGCTGATGAGAATAATAATCCTTGGGTTTGGGTTTTTTGGTTTTTTTTTTCAGGGAATCTACTCAGTCCTTGTGAGACTTCACCTGGAGAAATCCATCCAGCTCTGGAGTCCTCTGCATAAGACATGGACCTGTTAGAGAGGGTCCAGAGGAATCCATGGAGCTGCTCCCAGGGCTGGAGCCCCTCTGGAGCCGGGCTGGGAGAGCTGGGGGTGCTCACCTGGAGAGGAGAAGGATCCAGGGAGAGCTTAGAGCCCCTTTCCAGTGCCTAAAGGAAGCTTTTAAAAAAGAGGAAGAGTAACTTTTTACACAGGCAGGTGGTGAGGCCCTGGCACAGGGTGCCCAGAGAAGCTGTGGCTGCCCCATGATCCCTGGAAGTGGCCCACGTTGGATGAGGGTTGGAGCAGCCTGGGACAGTGGAAGGTGTCCAGGCCCATGGCAGGGGTGGGACTGGATGGGCTTTAAAGTCCCTTCCAACCTAAATCATTTTGTGATTCCATAATCTTAAAAATTATTTAACTCCTATATATAGGCTCTATAAATTATTTAACTCCTTCGCATCCCCAGCCAAGGGAATGGACTTGGTATTTCCTGCCTTTGGCAAAATGCTGAGAAATCCAAGGAGGAAGGTACCCTCCAAACGTGAATTGTGTTTGTTCCAGGCCACCCTCACACCCACCTGCTCACGGCAGCCATGGAAAACACTGACCAAGCTACAGATCAGGGAAGGGAGAGTGTGAATTTTGCAGCTTCCAACTTCTCATATGCCTCCTGCCCAGCCTATCCCAAACGTGCCAGCGAGGCTCAGCATTGCTCCCATTTGAGATAAACTCTCCCCACATAATTTAAAAATACCCCACTCTCATGCCAACAATAACTTTCTGCCACGCCACGCTGGCTCTGTATTTATAGCCACGATTTCTTCGTGCCACACATCCTTATATTGCCCACCCAATCCCACAAAAAGGGATTTTGTTGTTTTAACCCACAGTGGTTAAACCCCCCCCCATTTCTGCCCAGGGGTGAGTTCCAGCCCCACAACCACACGTCCACATCAGCACGGGATTTCTCCTCCCTTTCTCCTCAGCAGCAATGACAAGGCAAAGTCTCCCGAGGGCAAACACAAAGCTACAACCACTTCCATTTGAGCCATAATTGAAAATCAATAGGATTGGTAGTTGGAATGCTCATGTGCTCAAAGCAGAGGTCCGGGAGGCAGGAGCAGGAGTGATTTCTCCTCCTGGCCATGACCGTAAGGAGAGATTTTTTTTTTTTAAAGTTCTCTCAGCTTGTGATCCAGCACCAATAAAATGGAGATAATCCAGTGTTGGGTTGGAATTCACCAGAGCTTCAAAAGTGCTGAGGCAGAGAGGTGCTGGGACACGCTCACAGAGAACGAGTTATTTTTAAATATATTGAAGTGAGAGGCAGCGAGGGATGCCGAGCCTCCCTCTTTTCATTTTTTTAGGACCATCAAAGAAAACTCTGCATCAGCAATCCCTGCTCCACCTGACTGATGCCAAGGAGCAGCAGTGCCAGGACACCCAGACTGAGATCAGCATCCCAGTGCTGCCTTAGGTGGAATCAGAGATGAAATATCCTAATTTAGAAGGGAGCAATGAGGATTATCCAGTCCAGTGCCTGGCCCCGAAAAAGCACCACACAAAAAATCCCAGCCTGTGCTTCCCTGAGAGCATTGCCCAAACATTCCCGGAGCTCTGGCAGCCTTGGGGCTGTGCCCATTCCCTGAGGAGCGTGTTCAGTGCCCAAACATCTTCTGGGTGAAGAACCTTTTCCGAATATCCAGCCCAAACCTCTCCTGTCACAGAGGGAGCCCGTCCTTGCTGTCAGAATAATGGACCTTTTTACATTTCCTGACCTCTGACACCTGGAGTCCCAGGAATGGCACTTCCTCTTTATGGATATTGCCAGCAGGCTCTGGAAAGAAGGGATTCATTTCACTAACAGGGTGAAAGACCATCGTGGAGGTGAAGGGGGAGGAAGGTGTAATTACTGATCTATCCCAAGTCAGGATCTGTGACAAGAGGAGAGGATAAAGGTGCCACCAGCTACATCTCCTTTAAACCAATCAATCAGTCAAAAATCAATCTATTTCCCTCCGATCTCTCTCTCCTTAGCTGCAGAGAATTCCAGCACTGCTCCACATCACCCATCAACAAGAACAGGGTTTTAACCAAACCAGTGCTCTGCTGTGAGCAGAGCTACCCCAGATTAGGAGGATTTGCTGCAACACGACACGTTGTCCCTCTGCCACGGGACCTGCTGTCCTGATGAAAGCCCTTTAATAAAACAGCATGGACAACACCTCATTTCTTTATTACAGCCCAAGCAGCACAGCTCCTGTGGCACTCAAGGTTCGTGCTGTGCTGCCTGAGCTGCTTCACATCTGTCCTTCAGCTCCAAAGCAGCTGCCCAGCTCCTACTTGATGCCTTAGGTTTTAGCTTTTATATTTTCCAAATCCTGCATTCCCAGTGTGTAACTCTGCAGTGTCCTGGAGCCTGGGAGCTGCTGCTCTCTCATGCTGAGACAGACAGAACAAAGCCTCTCCAGGCTGCTCTCCAAGGACACCCAGCCCGGCCTAGGCCCAAAATGTGTAACCCAGCATCTTGAGAAGGGGGGCAAGCTGAGGGGAAATTCCATCATTAGCTAAAGTTTAATTGGTGAAATTATGCTGAGATGCAAATGGCCCAAAGCTATAAAAGTGTGAAGAACTCGTGACTCGGGGTCCATCTTGGGTGCAGCCTTTGGCCTGCCCAGGGTGTGCCTCTGAAGGCCTTTCAAATAAATATCCACCTTTATTCCCTTCCTCCTGTCCAGTCTCTGTTTCTAGGTTGGCCTCTCAAGGCATCATACCCAGGCCCAAACTTCTGCCAGCCTGGATCAGAAACACAAACCTTGTGCTCCCAGGCACGGGCAGCCTCGGTGGAAATCCTCCTTTTCCCCAGCACGGCTCGGAGGTGTCATTAAGAATCCAATCAATGTGACGTCATGGGTGTAATTGAATTATGTGTATGCTCAGCAGACCCTTTCCACTTGGTATCCCCATTGGCTAATGTTGAATTATGATGGATCATACACAGGGATATATGAAACATGCATGAATAACCCAAGCATGCATTTTTAATGATACAATCCTGATAACTTCCCCCTCCTAACAAAATCAAAATGAATTAAACACAAGTAGCTGTCAGTGGCATTAAAGGAAAAAAAACCCCTCATCATTTAAATGGCAACACGAAATGTTCCCTGAATTGCAGGGTGACTGGGACCGTTTGTTGTAATGATACCGATTAACATATCTATCCATTTAAAGTTTCCAGGGCAAGAAGAAAGAGCAGCCTGGGTGATATTCAGGGTAGGGAAAGAAAGGTGAGGATAATGGATGGCTGGGAGTGAATAGGGCTGAAATGAATGGGGTAATTCAGATGAATGGTCTGACAATGGCTGGATAATCCCCCAGAAGAGCATGTCCCCAGATATAGGACAGAGCTCGAAGGCCTGTGACATTCATTATAATAAAATAAGGGTGAAACCTGCAAACCCAACAGGCAGAAATGATCCGAGCCAGGCAGAGGCCTCTGGACTCCGGGCTCTGTCTTGAGACTCTGCAATGGCCGAGTTAATGGGAGCATCCCAGAGGATGCTTTGGCTCCAATGGCTTTGCTCTGGGGCACAGAGGATTTCTTGAGGTCACTTCCATCCCTGTGTCCCCTGATTTAAATGATCACGATCAAAGAAGAGGGAATCCCTTGCAGGAATGCTCTGGTATCTTGGATTTACACTCTGAATTATGACTGAGCTCTTCAAGCTCCAGTTAAGAGTCATCTTCCCCATCCCTGCAAGTGCCCAAGGCCAGGATGGATGAGGAGCACCTGGGATAGTGGAAGTTGTCCCTGCCCACGGCAGGGAGTGGAACTGGATGATTTTATCATCCCTCCCAACCCAAAGCACTCCATGATTCCATGGTAAGGTGGCAACATGGACCCAGGTCTGTCTCCATCTATCAGAGCCACCCAGATAATCTTCTTTTACCTTCTACCACATCAATTTATCAACATCAATTACCTAACAAGCTCTCATAAGCACTCAGCCCAGGGTTATAGCTCCCAGTACCTGGGCTAACACCATTCTGGTTTCTAAATCCCTGGAAAAAGTAGGCAGCAGCTCTGNGCAAAAAAAAAGAGGAACAACTCCAAAAAAAAAAAAAAAAAAAAAAAAAAAAAAAAAAAAAAAAATCCAATTTTTAAAGGTAAGTCCTTGGGGACTTCTGGACTTCTAAAGATTTTGAGTCATAAAGAAGAAAAATTTGTTCACACTCTGCAGATCAGGAGTTTCTGTGCGTTCAGTGCAAATCAGGCGTTTCTGCCTCGCTGCAGATTTAGGATAAAGCACAGTGTCACAGACCCTGTCCCTAATTGCAGGCAGGCTGGACACGGTGCCAGAGGACGGAGCTGCCGGAGATCCCGGGATATGTCTCAAAACAAGCTCATTAGCTCCAACATCAGACCCCCTGCTCCTCCAAAAACTGACCCAGGGCCCTCTCAGGATTTGTGCTGGAGCAGCAAATCCCTTGGAAACCTGTGGAGGGGGAGTCAATACACTTCCTAACAGATGAGTGAAGGGCTGTCCTTTGCAATTAATGATGAGTTAAATAAATAGATGAGAGATGATTTATCTCTCTGAGTGTGTGGCTGCCGTGCCTTACTTGCCTTTTTACCAGAATTTGGCACGTCAAGCCCCATCAGCACATTCTGAAGGCCTTGGGACCGAGGGTAAAACAAAAATCAGGGTGGAAACAGGGTCAGGGAAAATCCCCTCTCTCCCAAGAGCAGCAGAATAACTCATTAAGGACAACTTCTGTGATTAAGGGAGTAATTTTGCTGTCAGCCCAGGGACCTTGAGGTTTATTCCTGTTGTGTAGCTTGTGCAAGTCCAGACTTTCTGCTGTGATGTTCCCCATGGAGTCACCCCTCCAGCAGGTCAGGAAGGGAATTTTGTGACTCTCCCCGTAAGGATTTGAGTTATTTATACAGAAAATAGTCAGATATCTCCAGGGGGTGGCATAAATGATGCTTTGAACTCCGCTGACTGCACACACAAGGACATCCTGGCTAGGAGGTGATGTGAACCAATCTCAAAATTAAATATCTGCCTCTTTTCCAGGTAAATCCACTTTAGCTCAGAGCCTGAATAGTTTTGCTCTCTCTGCAACTCTGAGACAGTCCCACTTCCACACCTGTCAGCAGAGCTGGGAGGATAAATACATTTATTGATTTGATCTGCTGGGCAGCCAAATCCTACAGCTGGGGAATCCGAGTGGCACCTTCAGCAGCATCCACAACACCCAGTATAGATATCCATGGTTTGGTTGAAGCACCAAAACTTCACCTCCCTTCAAAAAAACAGCCAAGGCGTTTTTAGGGAACTGGTATCAATCAGGAGAGGAGGACTGGGGAAAGACACCTTGATTTCTGAGGATTCACACATCCTGAAATATCAGTGTTTCTGATGCAGCAAGAGCTCAGTGCCCAAAGTCACATCCCAGTTTTCCTGACCATGGCTTTGAGTTTGTGAGAGAGTGGAAGCACCATCCCTTGAAGGGATCATTGGTGGCCAGAGCTGGGAACTGCTCTTCACAGGCAAATCATCTCTTAAAAGAGCATTACTGACTTACACCAAAAAACTCCAAGTGTGGTGGGTTTTTTCCCTTTCTTTTTTACACCAGCTTCTCTATCATATGTAAATGTTAAATCATAATTTAGAGACAGGGTTTTTTGTCATTTTAAAGAGAGTCAGTTCATCTTTTGTGAAGGAAAACCTGAAAGAAATGATGCTTCAGCTTTGTTAAACTTCAAAACTAAAATCACTTCATGAAAAGCTGCTCAAAGATGCCACATCGTTGGGAGATACTTAAATGCAGACAGCAGGTTTTTAACTGTTCCAGGGAAACCCTCCTGTTGAGCAGAACGAGGGCCACGGGGTTAAAACACAGCCATCATAACCTTTACTGCTTCATTTTTGTGAAGCCATTAACCACAGGAGGACCCCAGATGTGCCACAGCTCCGGCAGCTGGAGCGAAATCCAATCCCCACATCAGGACCTAATTTATGACCAACCTGTTGGGAGGGGGCAGGGAAATCAGGGATACAGGGGGAGCTGGGGAAAGCCGTGTGTTGACAGAGCTCAGCCCAAGCCCTTGCACAAACACACGTGGAAGGAGCCCCCACTCCCTCCAGGGAATTTTTGCACGTGGAAATTCTTGTGTCTGAAAGCAGCTGAACCCCAAAACCATCCAGCTTTGACCTTCCAGCTGCCTGGGAAGGACCAGGATGGAATCTTGGCTGTGCCAAGGGCAGGACAGGCTCATTGCAAGTGACAGCCCATTCCCCATGTTGGGTTACACTACGTAGCAACAGAGTGATAGGCCTTGAAGGCTGGAGAGAGAGCCTCTTTCTTAAACCCAAAAATAACCCTAAAACTGTACCCAAGTCAGCAAAAATAAACAAAAAAAAAATTTGTCACTTGTAAACAAATCTAAACCTGTAAAAAGTAGTAATTGTAGTTTATAACTTTATAAAGTATTGTTTACCTATTACCATAATAGGCAATACCTGTGTATTACTCCAGGTGAGAGGGAGACACTCTAATAAACATCTTTCCTATTTATATAATGTTATATCCTGTTATGTGTAAGTATTTAGAAAATTCAAACTATGTAATAAAAAACTTTACACTTCCAGCCTGTTTCCAAAGTTATTACCCACACATAAACACTACACCCTGAGGAAGTGAGTGAAGAGCAGAGCAGGGATGGGGAGAGGGGAGTGATCTGCCTGAGGTCGTGCTGCAATCTGCAACAGAGCCAGGAATAGATCAAGGGTTCCTGCCCTGCCGTGATGTCACACCGAGTTTTTTCTGAGCACCCCTCGTGCTCTCCACATCACCCCCAGCCCGAGCTGGCCTTTCCCACCCACACCTGCTCTGCTCCATTCAGCTCCTACAGATCTTCCTCCTCTCCACCCCTTTCGGGCTCTGCCTGCTCCAATTACTTGTGCCCTTTTGGGTGCAAGTTTCTGGGTGTCAGGGCCTCCTGCTACTGGAATCATGCACCTGAGCACTGCTGGAAGTATCTTGATTTCATCTTCGCATGCCTAAATACCTCCTCACTTCTTTAATCCACCCCATCCTGCCAACTCAAGGCTCCAAATCACGTGGAGGTACAGTGGGCATTCCAAAATATCCTCAAGTGTGCCCTATCACCCAGAGCATCCCGTGGTGCTGGTGCCACAAGTATTGTTTGGCTGTGACTGTCAGAGGTGTGATCCCAAGGAGATCCCAGCCTCCTCAGCCACTCCAACTCCCTGAATTCCCTGGCAGTGCCCCTGGTCACTGCAGATGCCATAAATTCTGCAGGCTTTCTTTCCCTTTTAAGTGAGACTAAAGGTTTTTCCCTCAGCTTTCAGCAGTTTAGGAAGAGTTTGTAACAGCATCAAAAGGAATCCATGGATTAGGGGGTGCTGATGTGCCAGGCCTGTTCCAGCCCCTTTTTCCCCTAAACCACCTGAGTTTCAGCCCAGTGTCCCCAGTTTTAAGCCACCTCTTCTATATTCTTTGCCAACTCCAAGTGCCTGGCCCAGGTAAGAGCCCCTGACCTTCACAGAACAGGTTGGATTCCACCTGCAGTAGAATGAAGGAAATACCAAGACCAAAAGAAATGGCCTCATCTGAGCATGTTAATCAAATTTCCAGCAAGAAAATCCTGTGTAAAATAACCCTGCCCTGAGCTTTTCTATTATCATAATGTTGGAGAGCCTCACGACCACAAACTGTTGATGAGACCCTTGTGAAAGCAGAGAAACACCATTACCATCACTTACAAGCAGGGAACAGAGAAATAAGGGATGTTCACATCTGAATAAGTTGCCCTCAGCTCCCCTCAGCTCTAATGGAGAGAAAAAAGAACATTTTTGGACATAATTCACCTGCCCTGGTTTAGGGCAGGTTCGTTCTCTTGCAGAAAGAGATGAGTTGTGTCCTAAAAGGTCTGATTTCTCTCCCTGGAGCGGGAAGGAAGTTGGCAGAACTTCCTGGGTATGGAAATACCCCACATAATGAGATGAATACCTCTTCTCCAAAAGCTAGGTCCACAAAAGTCAGTAGCAAAGCAGGAACTGAGTTCAGGATTCTCATATTTTAGTCTGACCAAACTGTAAATGGACATCAAAGGTGAACAAAACCAAAGGCTCACCCCAGGAGTAACAAAATTGTGGGAACTTGAAGGAAGCTCCTTATGGGTAAGGAACAGAGGGGATGGAGCAGGGAAAACTGGAATATCCTAAAAAGCAAGTTAAAAGGACATTCAGGCAAGGTGATTAGGGGAAAAAAGGGGACAGAACAGCAGAGATAGGGGTCACACTGCTCAGAAAACACTGCAGATGTGAGGATAACCCAGAAGGAGCATGCACTGACTGTCCCAGGGAATATATAGGGAAAAAACCTTGCTAAGACACCGTCCCCAGCCCAGATATTGTATAGGAGGAACTCAGTCCTTTCCCAAACATCATCTTCCCACCCCCCTCTTCATTTTAACAACAGCAGGATAAATAGAGAGAGCAGACAGAAAAGTCTGAGATCATCCAGAGATCACACAGGGAGCGTAACCAGGAGCAGATCCTGCCACAGCCTGAATCCCTGAGAGTGAACTTTCTGGGAGTTTGACTGCAATTCCAAATTCTGCAGCTTATTTTTATTTAAAAAAATAGAAATACAGAAGTAGATTAGGGAAGCGGGTGACAAGGCTGACCTGTGCACTTTGGAGAGAAGAACTGCAAAGTGGCCACCAGCACCTTTCCATGAGCAGAGTGAAAACAAAAAAAACCCCAAGAGCTCAGCTCTCTGCAAGCAATTAAAGAGCAGTTAATGAAATCACCTGCCACAGAGAATTGACAAAACATAGAAAATAAGTCCCTTCAGAGCCTGCCAGAGCAGCCCTGGCACGGCCAAGGGGCCTGCTGGCTGGGGTATATTTAGTGCCAGTGATCTCATCTTTCCCAGCAGCGAGGAGAAGGGCAGCACTTCCATGGCAATGTCAGCGAGAGCTTGGACAGGGAAGGGCCTGAGATTTCCTTAACAGGGAAGGAAGCAGCACAGAGGCTGCACCAAAAGGCAGGAGCTGCAAAATGAGCAAGGTGAAAACCCAGAGGGGAGCAAACCCCACAGAATATCAATATTGGTTAATAAACGATGGCAGAATCACTGTAATGAGTTTGGGGTTATTCAGCTCCTGTTGCCACGTGCCAGCCTGGGACTGCTCAGAGCTTTTGAGGAGGGGTCGAGCTCAGATTCCCCTGGCCAGGTACCCTGGTTCAAGCTAAAGATTAATCCTTTTTTAACAGAAGGGCATAAAACACCTTGGTGAACAGCCCTGCACCTGCACTTCCACCCATTGTGCTGACAACTCATTAAAGCAGAGCATTGGAATATTAATTACAACAGATCTTTCAATCTCCTGCCCTCCATCTCTGCTTTACAGCACTGCCAGTCCCCTAAGAAGAACCAGATTCCTCTAAAAATTGAGAGCTTGGCTTAAAAATCATGAATTAACAATCAATGCTCAGCTTTAGCTTGCTATTACAGTTACTATCAGTGTCAGGATGCATTTGGGACTGTATTTATGTGTTATATTTACCTGCCTCCCCTCAGCCCGAGCAGCCCCCTCCCCTCAAAATAAGAATATCCCAGTCACGTGCCCCAAAGCCAAAGCCGTATTTTACATCTCAGAACGAACAGATGTAATACACCAGGGCAGTCCTGCGCTGCTCACCATCTTAAAATACATTCTTTTTCCTGCTATATTATGATAATTTATTTCACTACCGGGGCTCCCAGGTGAGTTCAATTCTCCAGCTTCCAAGCAGACAAAAATGCTAACCCGGCAGAAGAAGTTTAACAAAGAGACTAAAGGCAGCAGTCTCACAAGATCTCCCACCTCTCCACATATTGCAGGCTAAGACAGACGTGCAAGGAAAACAGAGACATACAAATCTGGAAACATTTTTTTTTCTCTCTCTCTCTCCATGAATAGAAAAAATTAGCTAAAAATTCAGAATTTAGGTGGGATTTGGGGAATTAATTTACATCATCACAGGGGGAGAAGGGGCTTGAAAGCATCAAAAGATTTTGACTTTTCCGTCTCGCGGTAGAAATATCTGTAAGAAGAGAACTAATTAAACAAAAATAAAATGAAAAAAGAAAGGAGGGAAAGGGAGGGGAGGAGGTCAAATAACCATAAGTGGTTGTTTCATAGACCATACAACTTTCACAGCTTGTTTGTTGTATTGAAAAAGAGAGGAGGGAGAAGCAATCAGTTTTGATTTGGCACGGAGCTGGGTTGGGGTTGGGTTTATTTATTTCTCGTAAAATTTTCCTCCGTTCTGTAAGACAACAACAAAACGAGTTATTCTCATTTTAAGAGACACTCCAACCTAACAGGATGCCAGGGTCCCATCTCTTACCAGCACACAGGTGCTGTCTGACGGGCAGGAGAAGTGCCCTTATCACTCAGGTTCTCTCTATCCTCAACATCTTCCCTTAGACCCCAAGGAGATCAATCGATGGCGAGTGAAACCCGAGAGAAACCCACAGAAACTCGTCAGCAGTGGGGGAAAGATCAAAGTGCCTGTGGTGTGTGAAACCACATCCACCCCAGCAGACATCACAAGCCATAAACTCCCCCCGATAACCCAGCCCTGATCAACCACATGACAAACACAGGGAGATTTGCACAGTGCCAGTCGTGGTGTTTAATTAGATTTCATCAGGAGGGGTCCTGAAAAATTCATATGGTGAGGTCTCCGCCAGTCTCAGTGATAACCTTTTTCCCTGACATCACTGGAATTTATTGCCAGCTGCAGTTAAAAAAAAAAAAAAAATTATAAGAAGTCAAAAGGATGACTCCAGAGCTCATCCGTGAGGATCTCAGCAGGGTGGGATGCCAGCACAGCTGGCAGAAGAAGCACTGGTTTGCACTGCCAGGATGCCACAGATCAAGTGTGCTGGGGTCCTTTGCCAAAGCGCCACATCAGCTCGAAAAACAACCCTCAGCAGAGCTTCCCAAACCCACCAAAATCCCCCAGGAGCTGCTGGTTTGTTATCCAGAGTGACCCAGCCCTGTGAATCACCAGCAGAACGGGTTCAGCACGACAGAGTGTAACCAGAGCTGAAACCCACAGAGGAGTCGCTCCCAACTTTCCACTCCAGACTTCACTTCTCTGGGCACCTCCTGGGGTCCCAAACCATCTGTCTTTAGAGCCTTGGAGTGTTTCACTGGATTCCAACACACACTTCCAGGCTTGCTGCTCCGAGGGGATCCCAGCTTGGTGCCTACAAGAACTCTAAGGGGTGATATTCCACAGGATTAAGGAATATCTCCATAAACACAATCCTGCCATCTCTAGTCCAGTATGGACACCAACCCAGCTGGCAAACCTGTTTTTTCTGGGTTTTTTCTGCATTGAAATATCACTCCAACTTCATAATTCAATGCATCTTTTAGTTTAGAGGATGAAAGACCATCCTTGGTGTCAGTATAACATCAGCCAGGATGAAGAAATCCAAGCAACGAGAGTCAAATCATGACAAAAACATCATTAACATCAACCTAGATTTGTCACCACCAGTTACAGTCAAGTCTGTAGGTTTAGCTGCTGCTATCACAGCCAGGAAGATGCTTTTTGGTCACCCTGGGCACAGCAAATCTCATCTTTGGTTAACTGCCCTGGTCTAGTCTTCAGTTCATATTTCTACACCTCTGACCCAGCAATCAAAGCTTTCCTAATTCCAGAAAGGGCCAGGAACCTGCAGCTCTTCCATATGGTTTCATTTAGGAGAGGTGAGAGGCCACTGGCAGGGTTTTGGAGGCTAAAGAAAAGAAAAAAAAAACAAACCCAAAGCAAAACAAAAAGACAAGTGTCAGAACAAGCAGGAACAGATCCCCGAATCCCACACAGCACCACACGCCTTCCCTCCCGCAGACACCAGATGGGCTGGGGCCCACAGAAACCAGCACAACTTCTCACACACCAGCCCAAAAACCAGCAATCCATCAGAGCTTGAGAGCTCTCCAGCCAGGCTGCCACCACGGAGTGGGAGACAACAAAGCCAAAAAGTTGTTAAACCAAAATGAGAGAAGCACAAGGGGAAGGGCTCAAGTTGGAAAGGAGCAAGGGGGATTTTATTTCTGCTTTTATTTATTTCTCAAGCCCCACCAGCAGCATTCACAGGTCCTGGATGTGCTGGTGGCATTGAAGTTCCCTCACAGGGGTTCACAGCCTCTGCACTGATCAGAGGCTCTGCCACACACCAGGACTTTGGGTGTGTGCAGAGGAGACGTGGAGAGAGATCTTCAAACCATCCCCAGCCCTGCATTGCTTATCCTAACAAAGGGAGGCACATTCCTTCTTGCCTTTTAATTAAAAGCTGGCTCGTAAATCAAACCTCTGGTTCCTCCACTTCGTTGTCATTTGAGGGAAAGGCTCTTTTTCCAAGGATTCCTCCTGCAAGCCGCAGTCCCTTCTCCAGCTCCAGCAACACAACTAATTACACCACTTTTGTTTGCTATGAGCTCGCCCTGCCTTTGCCAGACCAGGAATTGGACTCTGATCACCGCCACAAATGCCTAATTATGGGTCACAAACCAAACAAAGCCTCCCCCCAGCTTAAACATCAGTGCTGGGGAGGAGAAAATTACTGTTAAATAAGCATTGCCCTGTATTTCCTCAGGGGTATCCCAAAACCGGTTTCAAATTAGAGGGTTCCTAGAGGTGGGCTGGGGGAGCTGCTTAAGTCAAATTGTTTTCACAGTGCAATAGTCAGAGAACAAAACCTGCAAGGCATGTGTTTATTTAAGAGATTTTTTTGCATTCATACACATATTTGCACAAAATTAATTTCAAAATTATGCGTCTGTGGCTATTCTGTTTTCATCCCCTCCAAGCCTGCTCTGCTGTCCCTGCACAGCAGTGATTTCCAGCACCTGGGAGAGGAGTTAAAGGTGTCAGTCCAGACTGCAGCAAATACCTGCAGAAACAGCCCAGCTGAGACTCAACAAAGCCAGAGTCAAAGTAAGGAGAGAACAGTGGGGACACAAAACTTCCGTGCAAAACATTCCCCATGGGCACAACGGGATCCTGTAAAGAGCTTCACACAATCACAGAATATCCTGAGTTGGAAGGGATCCACAAGGATCATCCAGTTTAACTCGTGGCCCTCCACAGACACCCAATAATCCCACCCTGTGCATCCCTGAGAGCATTGTCCCAGCACTCCTGGAGCTCTGGCAGCCTTGGGAATGTGCCCATTCCCTGGGGAGCCTGGGCAGTGCCCCACCACCCTCTGGGGGAAGAACCTTTCCCTGATATTCAACCTAAACCTGCCCTGACCCAGCTCCAGGTGTTCCTTTGGCCCCTGTCCCTGGTCACAGAGAGAGGAGCTCAGTCTCTGCCCCTCAGGAGGAAGCTGCAGACTGCAATGAGGTCTCCCTCAGGCTCCTCTTCTCCAGGCTGAACAAACCAAATCACCTCAGCTGGTCCTGAAATGGTTTTTCCCCATCTTCATTGTCCTCCTTTGGACACTTTCTAATGGCTTTATATTTATCTTTCTTCTACTGTGGTACCAAAATTGCACACAGGACTCAGGGCAAGAGCAGAGCAGGACAATCCTCTCCCTCAAGCACCCAGCCAAGCTGTGCCTGATGCCCCCCAGGACGTTGTTGGCCCAAATTCCACTCACCATTGACCAGGAACTGAACCTGGATCTCACTGCCAAGGTTCACATCCCCAACAGTGTCCAGCTCCTTTGTTCTGCCCATCCCTTCCCAAGGACAGCAGCTGTCGAATTGTGATGTCTGCATTCCCCCCATCAGCAGCTGAGGCAGAGATCACTCATCTGGCCAAAGGGGGAGGGAGGAGGTGAGAGGCTGGGGAGGTGATTTTGGGTGCAGATATGGCAGCAGGGTGGTGAGGGGGTAGAGTGGAGGACGGTGAAAGGAAGAGATGGATGCACAGTGCCTTATCAGGGACTCGCTGTTCTTTCAACTGGCTCCCTGATAACATATGGAGCTTAATCAAATATGCAAATGATGTCCTATCTAGAGACAAGGGAAATAGAGAAATAAACCCAGAGACCATGCATGAAAACAAGCCGATAAAATGAGGGAGTGGGGAGAAGGTTTCCTCTTTTTGATAAAATTATTTCAAAAGATTAAATTAAAGCAAAACTAATTAGGAGAACCACACTTAAGCCGACTTCCCCTAAGAAGGGTCAGCAGGCAAGAGGCATTCAAATCAAAGGCAGATGCAAGAGGCACTTCAAGGGCTCCCTGAAAAGTCATTATCCCAGTCAAAAAGGAAGGGGATAGAGAGGAGGAAGGCACCACAAGAGCCTTTTTGGCTGGGCATCCATCCGGGCATTCAGTGGAGTGTACAGGGAGTTAAACAGCTTCTCTTTGTCACCCTGGAGAGCAGAAGGAGCAGGTGAAGGCCAAAGCTGATCACCTGATGTTCCAGCCACAGCATTCCTCCGAGAACAAAGGGACAAAGAGAAGCAAATGGACCAGAGGGACATGGGAACAGATTTGCTTTTCCTTGTATCCCACCTCGACACGATTTCCATCAGCGGCATGGCTGTGCCAGGCTCTGCAGCCCAAACACCCCCCAGAGCTGCTGACACCATGCAGAAAATCACCTGCCGCCACCACGGGACAGGTGACAACCAGCAGCACACCGAGATGTCCCCCGGGAGGCTGCAGGACCCGTGGATTCCAGCAAGGAACAGGCAGCAGGACATTGTCACCCGTCTCGTGTCTGGTTTTGTCACTGACATCCCCCTGCCTGCACAACACACATCCTCAGCCCTCTGTGGGGAAATCCAGCTCTGCAAAGCTGTCAAATGCAGGCTGCATTTAAAGGAAGGGTTTGAAGAGATGAAGGTACAACCTGCTGCCTTCCCTGCTGCAGTGGGCTCACCAGAGCCTGCTCTTTCTCCTGGAGCTGGGAGTAAAAACACACAGTGCAGCACTGCTGGCGTAGAATTTGGAGGGATTAGACAGTTATTTGCAAATCGCACTGTGTGATCACAAGATTCCATCTCTGACAAGACTCTGAGTCACAGCTAAACCAGAATATCCCAAAAAAAAGAGCAGCACTCGACACATGTGGGAAAGGCACCCAGCGAAAACACAGCTCAGCCAAACCCCACACACCAGCACAGAGATTGCTGAGCAGTCAGAAAGCAGAGAGGGGTGCTTGAAGGAGAGACATGGGAAATTAATTGCTCTCCGCCAAAAAGCAAGCTCCAGTTCTTCCCAGGAACAGCAGCCTTCATGTCAGGAGGGAAAAAAAGGGATTTTTTCTGCTGAAGTTAGACACTGCAACAAGCTGCAGTGCGAGACATGGACAAGCTGTAGCTGGAAGTCCCAGAGCAGTGGGAACAAGGGATGTGAGAGGCAAAGCAGCCACCTGCAGTGACGGGAGCCTTAAGTGGGTATTTCAAACAAGTGTTGGCAGCAGCAGAGCCTGGACAGAGCCCCTCTGATGTGGGTCAGGGCAGAGGGTGCATCACAGGGTAACCCAGGCTGGGAGGGACCTCACAGGGTCTCTAATCACACCTCCTGATCCAAGCAGGGTCTGCTGTGATATCAGACCAGGTTGTTCCATCCCTTCTGGCCTTGACAATCTCCAAGAATGGGAACGGCTTCTTCAAGGTCTTCATGGACAAAAAGCCTTTCCTTATATCCAGTTGCAATTTTCCTTATATCCAGTTGCAATTTTCTCATGCCAACTTATGCCTGCTGTCCCACATCCTTTCCTCACTCCCCAACATGAAGAACCTGTTCCACCTCCTCAATAACCTCCTTGTTGGCACAGGAATGCTGTTAACTGGTCCCTCCACATTTTCTCATCTCCAGCCCAAATAAGCTCATTTCTCTCATCCCCTCCTCTCAGGGCAGGTTCTGCAGCTCCTGGCCAAACACTTTACCCTTTCCTGAACTTGTTCTGGTTGATCAACAAATTTTTTGCTCTGAGTAACCTAGAACTGGGTGCAGTATCTGGATATGGCCTGGCAATTGAGCCCAAGATGATCACCTTCCCTTCACCTACTGGCAGTGCCTCTATTTGCATATCCTACATCTTGGATTTCACCCGTGGGAACAGAATCCATTCACTTTTAGGTCATGTTTTAAGACTTTATGATCCCCAGCCAATGATTTTTACATGATCCAGGAGAAATTGTGCCACTGCCCAGCATCCACATTGATTCCCACCACCCCTTTCACCCAACACGAGCACCAAGCACCCAGTTCACCACAGCTACCAAAACCCCAACTTTGAGTGCTACAGGCAGAAAAATTAACTACTTTTCAAGCATCTAAGCTGGCAGCAACCTCTCAAAGAGGGGCTGCACATCAAGGTAGGACACAGACAACTGCAGACATCAAATTCTGACAGGAACCAGCATTGATCCATCACGAGTCAGCGAAGCACCCGGACTCCCGCTGGCTCAGGAAGCTGTGAGGAGAGGCCAGGGTGAAGCAGCCCCTCTTGCAGAAACCCTCTTCCCAGCAGGAGCCAGAGCCTCTCCAGCGTGTTTTCAGAGCAGTCAAGTCCACTTGCCAAACAGTGGGGGGAAAAAAATGAGATTCAAAAGAACCCCAAGTGTTTCAAGGCAGCAGAGGGAAGGAGAAGGAAGCTGAGTTTCCCTGCTGGCATTCGCACAGGGCTGTCAGCTGCAGAATTCCCTCCAGGGAATATCAAAACTGAGCAGGGCTTCTTGTTTTGTGTGTGCTCAGAAATCCCCTGGCCTGGAGAAGCAGTGGGGATCTCTGGCTGTGCCTGCAGTTACCACACCAGGCTGATCTTCCCTGCATGGCAATCCCACATCAGCTCCAGCTCCTTGGGTGGGAGGTAAATTCCAACCCCCTGGGTGGAACTGATGCCTTATGTTTTAGCTTTATATTTTCCAAATCCTGCATTCCCAGTGTGTAACTCTGCAGTGTCCTGGAGCCTGGGAGCTGCTGCTCTCTCATGCTGAGACAGACAGAACAAAGCCTCTCCAGGCTGCTCTCCAAGGACACCCAGCCCGGCCGAGGCCCAAAATGTGTAACCCAGCATCTTGAGAAGGGGGGCAAGCTGAGGGGAAATTACATCATTAGCTGAAGTTTAATTGGTGAAATTGAGTTGATATGCAAATGGCCCAAAGCTATAAAAGTGTGAAGAACTCGTGACTCGGGGTCCATCTTGGGTGCAGCCTTTGGCCTGCCCAGGGTGTGCCTCTGAAGGCCTTTCAAATAAATATCCACCTTTATTCCCTTCCTCCTGCCCAGTCTCTGTTTCTACATTGGCCTCTTTAGGCATCAGATCTGGGACACCAATTCCATGGGCAGGGACACCTTCCACTCCATCAGGTTGCTCCAAGCCCCATCCAGCCCAGCCTCAGACACTTCCACGGATGGGAATTCACAATTTAGAACTTTCCCAACACCACTGTGAGAAGGGCCGAAATGAGAACTGCAAATCCCAGCTCTCCCATTTTCAATTCTCCCATTTTAAATTCTCCCTGTGGTGCTTTGTCTCTGGATCCAAAGAAAGCAGGGTCTCAAGGGCTTGGGGTTATCCAGAAGGTTGTTCATGGAAATAGTCAATACTGAGAGTTTTCTCCTAAATAGAGTTGATACCTGGTGGGAAGTGCTGGCCAGATTTCAGAGCCTTCTGATCTGAATGAAAACCTTCACCCCACACGACATTCCACATCTAAAAACCCTTCAAAGACCACAAACTGATAGGATTTGATGAAAAATGAAATACAGCCCATGGAGTGAAAGTGTTGGTTTTTAAGCTAAAGTTCTCTCTCTGCAAGGAGTTCAGCACAGAAAAGGCTTTGAGTGAAATATTTGGCTGGAATAAAAAAGAAACCAAACAATTTCTTACAGGGAAGTTGCAAATAAATGGAAATATCTACTACTCCATTTTCAAATAAGCATTTCAAAATGGACCAGAGCTTTGTTTTGTGAGAAATGCAATTCCTAGGGCTGTTCCCAGCCTGACATTTGTAAGCTCAGCTCTCCCTCTACACCTGCACCTACACACAGAGTAATTACAGCTAAGTTGTATTTCTTTGACTGGAAAAGATCTGCACAGAAGCAATGACCCATAAATTAAATGCCTGGGGAAGGAATACAAGGAGCATGGAATACTGCTACGCTCCCTTAGTGATGCCAGGTATTAGTGGCACCAGGAAAAAAAATCCAACCAAGCACACAAAGCATCTCCATGGGTACATCCCTGGTTTTCTCTTGCCACTGGAGTGAAGAGCTGAGCGTGTAATGAGAGAGTGAGAAAAGGAAAAATAAAAAGCCAGGGAATTTTGGCACCTGGCTGCTTTACAGCCAAGTGCTTTGCAGGGAGAACATCCCCCGGAATAGCTCCTGTGCTGTCTGCAGGGAGACAAAACAGACATTTGTTAAACTCAAGTGAGGTTTTTTTTATGCATCTCCTGAAAGAAATCACTAAAAATTCCCAGGGGTGCCAACTGAATTTCAGCCACGGGTTTTGCCTGAAGCATTCCCCATGGTACAGAGGGGTTCACTGCCAAGGAAGCCCATCAGGATCCCTGGATTACCCTAAAACTGTGGGAACACTCACCAAAGTGGTAAGGACACACAGGGAACACCACGGGACAGCCAGCACAGGAGGGAATCAGACACTGGGTTCTAACCAGAGCACAGCAAGGTTAAATATTTCTCATTAAACAATGCCACAAGCGGTCAGGAGCTGGTTTCCCCATCTCACCTGATTTGTTAAACTGTTTGAGGTGTTCACACACCTCACAGCACTTAATGCATTCATTTTCTCTAGCGCTCTTTGAGCAAGGAAAATATCCCCTACCATTTGCAGGAGAGAAAATGAGGCATGGAGACACACCAGAAGTTCCTGCCAGAGCAAAGGACTGAACCTACTCCTCCCTAGCCCACCCTGCTCCATCCCCAAGAAGCCACAAACCCCCATTAAACCTTCAATCCAAGGGCAGTGGGTTTTGTGCATTAGATATGGACAAGGGAAATTTCTCCTCTTTGTAGCTCTTCATTTTTATCCTATTTATTTCTTCATTCTGCAGGGCCAGGCTGCACCATGGACAAGGCAGCAGAACTGGAGGGAATATTTTTCCAGCACATTATTCCATGCCTTCCTGATGGACTGCACATGGAGCTTTGTGAATGAGCAGGGGTTGCAAAATGCATTTTGCCTGGGGCAGTGAAATAGCTGGGGCCAACCGTGTCATTCGGTTTCACTCACACTTTCCCTACCCTGTCTCTATCTTGGTTTTTCCTTTTCTTTCTCCCTTTGTTGTCTTGGTTACATGGGCAGATTCCTGATATGCTGCTAGTGTTCGTTTTAATGATATGTTCCTGTAAAGCACAATATTTTCCTTCAGTTGTGTGTGCCACTGGATAAATTCCTTTGACACATGTGACATTTGTATATCAACTAGCAGATATTGCTTTATGACTGTGGGTATTTTGCAGAGCATTCATGGATCACATAAATCAAGATCTGATACGCAGTCTGCCACTTTCACATATAAAAAAAAAACAACCCCACACAGAGAGGAAAATACTGAAACTGCAGCAAAAAAGCAGCAAAGTTTCTCCAAAACCATTTTGTAATGACTTGCAGCGAGCTTTCCAAGCACAGAATAAATCCTGCTATCTTGGAGATAATCTCAGAACTCCTCTTTCATGCTATCCAAAATATTCCACTGCAGCTTGACCAAGGAGCTGCACTGCACCAGGAGAAGCAGCAGAGTGTGACACGCCTGGTAGGACCCAACAGCACAAAAAAGACATCCCAGTTCCTGGGATTTGTCCAGGAGTTTCACCTAATCCTACAAGGCTTATTCCAATTTACCACTCTTTTTGAACAGCAAACAAAACTTTGTGCTAGAATCATGGATTGTGCTGGAGCTGCAACCCCAGTGCAGCATTTTCCTTGCTCCCTGTTCAGCAGCACCTGATTGATGATCCAAGGTGGAAAACAAAGCACCAGAAGGCCCATGGCAGGGGCCAAGGAGCATAAAGGGAAAATCCTAAGTGCCAAACCACCCAGAGGAGGTGGCAGGCTGCTGTCCCAAGGTCAGACATCCTCAAAAGGGGAACAACATGTGGAGGAGAGTCAGGGATTGCAGAAGTCACAGCAAGGATGGGGGTGAACCTACAGGAGCTAAAGGTTTCCAGGAGTCTGGATCAACTGGTCCAAAACAATCACACGTGTTCAGAGAACCCTGTTTTGCTTTGTGTTCTGCCTCTTTTGGGGAAATTTATTCACCTGAGCCAATCTCAGCCCTGCTCCAACTCACCCAATGTGGGAACTACCACAAGCAGAATATTCAGCACATTAGGAAAAAGCTTCATTTTAGTCCCTTTCTCAAATTACATCAGCCACTTCACCACTTCAGCTCTCCTCATTCTTTACCCTATAAGGCTGTCCCTGCTCCCTACCACACTCCATAAAGCACAGAAAGCTTTCTCCCCTATTTTCCCCTATTAAAAAGGAATCAGAGCTTGGATTCTGCAATGAGACCTGCAAAGGCAAAGACAGAGCTGTGGCTGAGTTTTCTTCTCCTGAAGCCAGAAAAAAAAAATTTAAAAAAATCACCAACCAAAAGCTTGTGAGTGCGGGTAGAGCAGTCATTAAGTGTTTAGGTCTTTTGGATATTTACCATCCAGATCTCAGCTACCCCATTTCCCTCCCTCCAAGAGACTGACTGGAGAACTGAACAGTTTATTATGATATCACACATGACAGGGAAGCAAAACCTAATTAGCCAGGGGAGGAGATTATTTTTATTATGACCATTTAAAAAACAATTTGGCTCCTTTTCCACATGCCTGAATTAAAAAAAAAAAAAAAAAACACCATATTTTATTTTCAAAAGCACAAGCAGCCTTTCCTCTGTTTTGAACAAAGCCAGAAACATTTGCCAGTGGGCAGGATCCCATTCCCCTTGCAGCCCTCCCTCAGCATAGGGGAAATGCCATCTGAATTTACTACCCAGATTTGCTTTTCAAGTGAAGGAACAGGTAGAGAAATAAAACCAGAGATTTCAGACTTTCTTTAAGCATCCATGAACAAACAACTCCCTCCGCTCCCCACAAGCCACAGTGGGTCACCTTTTCACTTTGCCCCAGCTTGGAAGTCTTTACTTGCAAAAGGGATTTAAGGAGAAAAGGACATCCTAAAACATCCCAAGGGTTAGTCCAACCTCCCTCCCCAGCTTCTCCCCATCTCCATTATCATGGCAAAGCCACCAGCTCCTTGCACATCCAGTAATTTACAGCACTCCTGGGCTGAGCACTCAGACAAACATTGTCAGACTGGCACAGAGGGGTGGAAATGGAGGCAGTGTCCACAATTAGCCCATTTCCAATAACTCTTTCCCTTGGGAAAGCCACAGGGAGATGATTCCACCTCTCCAGCTTCTCCGAGTGCTTCCCAAAGCAAACTCCAGCCATGCAATGGACACGTTTCCAGTGAGAACACCCAGAGAGGAACACAAACACACTCTTGATGGTGTTTGTGTGGCACCAGCCATAAACATAAAGCTCATTATGGTCCAGGACACAGCTTTCCTTTGATGCAAACACTCTTCCTTCAGCACACACCCCCAGCCTGACGTCAACGGCGCAGCCGCTGATCCCGTGCTGGGCTCGTGGTGAAATCACAGCCCGGTCACACTGCCCTGAAGAAAGATCTCCAGAGCATGAACCCTGTTTCCAAATTTCAGCCCCACTCAGTTTTTCTCCAGCATGCACAGACACCCTGTGATCAACGACTCAATTAGAGATGGTCTGAACACAGAAAATTCTGTTGGATGCAAATTACATCACGTCCATCTGCGACTGGGGCTGTGGTTTGACTTCTGAAGCATTAATTTCCTGATGAATAACCATTTGGAAGAAGGATTTTATCCTTTCTCAGATCATCTCTATCCCCTGAGGTCAAAACACAGTTCTTTTGCCAACCAAACCATTTTTTATCTTCAAAATAGGAGCACCTTAGGACGAGGACTGCGCTCGTGCTCAATGCAACACTTAAATCTCCATAAAAACATAAAAATCTAAATTAGAGAACCACGTAGGTCTTACCTTCTTGAGCTTCCCACTCTTGGTGCCCACGAAAGCCAGGGAGTGGTTCTTGTAGACGTAGGCAATCACCGAGGTCATCCTGTCCCCATCCTCAGTGAAAATGGGGAGCCCTCGCACCATGGATGATACTCCCAAGGGGGCATTCATATCCAGGCCACAGAAATTGTCATCAATTGTTAACAGCTGCAAAGAAAGCAAGAAAAAGGATGTAAACAGCTGAAGTCACCAATTTTTCAGCCATTTGGGAAGTATCCATCCATTGCATAACGTGCCTGTAATTTATGCAGGCTGACAAAAATCAGGGAGGATTGGACAAAGAGGTGGAAAAAAAAAGAATTGTCCAAAGTTGCACGATGAGTTACAGCCAGAAGGAGAACTGGAAACTTGGTTCTCTTGAATGACAGCCCAGCAGGATACATTACATTAAGCCTTTTTCCTACTGCTTTACCAGTCACTTTTACCAGTCAAGACTCACCAATCAAACAGAAGTCTGCTGAAAATGTCTTAAACATACCTAGTTCTGCCAAAAAAAAAAAAAAAAAAAAAAAAAAAAAAAAAAAAAAAAAAGGAAGTATGCACACCATTCCTGTAGATCCAGAGTAAGAACCACTGAGCTAAATCTGCACTGGCAAATAAAATAGACCCTGACTGCCCTCTGGACCTGAGATCCAACACTAAGGATCCCATCTGTGAAAGCTAAATAAGCCCTCCTTTCCTAATTCTGAACTCAGGAGGGTTGTTCACGCTGCATCTTGGAAATTACCATCCTCCAAGGAGTGGCCAGGCATTGTCTGAGAGAGAAATGCTCAGCCCAGGCCAAATCTGCAGTGGGGACCGTGGTAAGAATTAAACACCATAAATTTAAAGCCCTTTCCAGTGCCTAAGGGGGCTCCAAGAGAGCTGGAGAGGGACTGGGGACAAGGGATGGAGAGACAGGACACAGGGAATGGCTTCCCACTGCCAGAGGGCAGGGATGGATAGGATATTGGGAAGGAATTCCTGGCTGGGAGGGTGGGGAGGAGCTGGGATGGAATTCCCAGAGAAGCTGTGGCTGTCCCTGGATCCCTGGAAGTGTCCAAGGCCAGGTTGGATGGGGTTTGGAGCACCCTGGGATAGTGGAAGGTGTCCCACCCACGGCAGGGGTGGCACTGGATGATGTGGGGTAAAACCACACTGTGAAAAGCCAGTGTCCACAAAGGACACAGCAAAGTCCTTAAACTTCATTTGAATAAAGGGAGAGATAGGCCACTGGGGCATATCCCCGTGGGGTTTCTCTCTCGATGTTTCAGAGGATGCAGCCTTCTTTTATCCTAGACTCCCCCTGTTCCTTTCCCCACTGCTGAGGTACCAGGAAGGTGCAGCCTTCCCGACCCGCCTACCACATATTCAACCCCTGAACGTGTCATTTTCCCCCAAAGGTCAGCAGTTCAGGCTGTCTGGGTTGGTAGACACATCAAGCCCCGTTTCAAAGACATTAACACCCATTTCTCCTAAAGACCCCTCACCCTTCGAGTTGTTTGTAAACGCTTTTGCACCCCTCTTTCCTTTCTTAAAGGTGCCTTCCAACCCCAACCGTTCTGCGATTATTCATCTTACTGGGATGCTGTAATTCCCTGAAGTTCTTTGGGGAGGAGGAAACCTTCCCCAGCTGCTGAAGAGGCTTTCCAGCTTTTGTTGGAGATAATCCACGAACTCCCAACAACCAGGGAAAAACCCCTATTCTCATCGATGCTGCTGCCTGAGCTCCAACACGCATTCCATTCGAACTCAACAGGATTTTCACCAGATAGACGCTCCACTGACAACCTTTCACATAAATGAATATAGTGTCCAGTTACCCCTAAGGGTGTTTTCTGGGGGTTCGGGGAGTTCCAGAAACACAGCAGAAACATGGCACAGGCAGCTCTTCTCCCTTCAGGCACCATCAAGGCAGGTGAAGCTAACTCAGGTCACAGATCTCCACGGAATAAGTCAAATAAAGCTCCCGATTTCCCAGCACACAACTCCCAGAGCAGTTGGACTTTTTTAACTTCTCTGGGGCCACTCAGAGATTTCAAGTTAAGCATCCACTTAAAATGCTTTGCTGGATTAAGGCCTAGAAAAGCAATAATTAACTGTACAGCAAGGTTGCCTAGTTCTGATACATCAGTAATAAAGGATCATGACGATTTTCTTTGACTGAACTCGCATCTTCCTGGAAACACGGCTAAAAAAAGTGACGCTCCCTGCTTGAGTTCACGAGCAGTAAAAGCCTGATAGTTGATTCATTTTATCCTCACCCAGCAATTACGGGCAATAATTACAGATGGTTTTGCTGAATTGAAGAATAATGTGCCCTAAATGTGTTTATAAATACATAAAACCTAGGAAGAATTCAAAGAGCCATTAGGAGGGATCAGCTAGCCTGAGCGCTGGCCTGCAGGAGTCATTAGTGTTTGTGTACTGCCCTTTTTAGCAGAGCTAAAACACCGGCTCAAAGAGCAATTAGGAAGCAGATCAGCAGCCTCCACGATGCTGCTAGTCCAAAACGCCAGCAAAAAGTCCAAGATAAATCTGCATCCTAGCTCTGGTACATAGAAATCCACAATCAGCAGGGGAAAGGAGGTGTGCCAAAAAAGGAGCCACCCAACCAAATCAGAAATGCACCTTCCAACAGAGCCAGGTGATCACAAAAGGACTTCAAATCATCCCCCAGCCTAACTATGATCCCCTCAGCCCAACTCTATGGCCTCTGATATCTTTCCAACCTGAACTGTCCTGTGGATGTAGGATCTGAGAAGAATCCAGGTCTCCAAGTCAGGCGCAGTTTGACCAGGAGCTCTTAAACTCTCAGATGAGCACAATTTGTGTTTCAAGGGTATAATCAAACTGCCTAAGTGCTCACTCTAATGGCCTGACGAGCTGAAAAGAATCACTTCAGGCTGAAAGCAGGAAACCCCCAAACGGCAAAAAGAGGAGAAAGGGAGGAAAGTTTTCAAGGAAAACAAGACAGCTTTCTTCACCACCAAGAGGACAGAAAGCTTAATCGTGCCAGCAGACATCTTACCTGAGGTGCGGGGTACAAAGCTCCATCCCAAACAAGAGGAAATCGCTCTGACAAGCGGTGAAATGAGATGAATCCAGCAGAGCTGGCACAGTCGGGAGGCATCCTCCTTGGAGGAGCACAGCCAAAACCAACCACTCCAGCTGAAGCATTCGAGACCAGAAAGGATCCATGAAATCAGCTGGCTGCCTTCCCACACAATCCAGAACCTCCCACCCCAGGCAGCAGCTTGGGTGGATATAGCCCCAAAAATCACAGCATTAAGCACAAACACCTGTGGCTGATTTGCAGCCCGTCTCCAGACCGTTGAGACTTAATTAATCTAATTGCCACCAGGTAGCTCCTCCTCCATCTGATTGGCTCCAGCTGACCTCAGATCTACCCTTAATAGGGCTGGTAACCCCACGCAGAAACAACATTAAATTTAACCCTGTTTATTTAATTTCTTTTTTGTTATTTACAGAAGGACACCTCCTTGTAAGAAGGACTTACGCAGAAATATGGGGTCAGATTTTTTTAAAGAAGATAGAGTCACACTAGATTTAAAGAAGAAATTGTTTATGATGAGGGTGGGGAGGTCCTGGCACAGGGTGCCCAGAGAAGCTGTGGCTGCCCCTGGATCCCTGGAAGTGTCCAAGGTCAGGTTGGACGGCACTTGGAGTAACCTGGGATAGTGAAAAGTGTCCCTGCCCATGGCAAGGAGTTGGAATTTCATTGTCTTTAGGTCACTTTCAACCCGAACTATTCTAGAATTCTGAGTCCACTCACGTGCTGCTGGTTGGGTGCCAGAGAAGCAATCACAGAGTTGTGGTTTGCCATGTGGACAACCCTCCCCCAGGAACAGGAGCAAGGCCAGCAAGCCACACGCCACACGAAAACTATTTTCATTTAACATATTTGGGTTATTTCCTCTGGGGATCATCTGCCAAAAAAACGCCAGCAAGCAAAACCCTACAAATAAACAGCACCCGGCTCCTGCACAGCTGTGGCTCTCAGCTGCACACAGGCCTTTGTAGAGACAGAAATACAGTCATCTTCTGCAGCAAAGAGAGACACGTAAGGAAGTTTGGATTTATGATGAAAGGGTCAGGAGTTGCAAGCGCAGGTTTATTTTCAATTCCAGACACTCCTAGCAGCAATATAAAGTAGCCACGTTAAACTCTCTGGAGCTTCTCTGCTTGGCAATTTCATGTTAACGACTTTCCAGAATGAAGGAGGAGGTGAGGGCATGAATTCACTTCTAACGCTGCTGCCACAGCGGCTGGGATAGAGGGAGAGGCAAAGGGAAGGTCTAAAGAGGTGGGAATAATATCAGCAATTCTCACATCCCGAGCAGTTAAAATCCAACCCAGAAAGTCACGGCGCAGCCAGCAGGTAACGTGGAAGGAAAAGGGGGCCTGCAGTTGGAATGCTGGGCTGAAATCCATCACTTCCTCATCCCACACCGAATTCCCACTTGCAAATGAGGGAATATTTCTCACCACTACCCTACCCCAGGGAAACTGAGAAGCACAGGTTTATGAGGTGCCGTGAATATCCAAAATATCTTCATCTGAGATGGATTGGCAGCTCCCAGGGTATAAATGCCCTCCCCAGTCCCACCAGCTGCCTCTCCACCTTGGGCTGATGTGCAGGGGGGACCAGCTGGTTGTGTTCTGCTCCTGCCACCGCTCCCTGTGTCACCAGTCAGGGCTTCGTCTGCAGCCCTCACACCGTGGCCAAGTGTCACAGTCACCAGTGAAATGGGAAGGATGTGCAGAAGAATGGGAGGATTCTGGCAGGGGTTTGCCTCCTCCAGGGTTATCAAATAAACAATTAACACATCCAAGCCCTCCTGGAGAGGATGTTTTTACAAGGCTGGTGCTGGCTCAGTCCTGGAGGGATTTGCTGAGCCCCCAAAACCCCCAAATTCAGCAGAAGGGTTGGAGATTTGATTGCATCACCTCCTTCCCTGTCCCCATCTCGTTCCCCAGCAGGAGGGAGCACGTTGGCATCACACGAGTGGCGGAAGCACCAAATATCAGGGGACCAGGGCAAACAGTGCTCGTGATACACCAATTGTCCCTTAAACATCTGCTTTCACTATTTGCCTCTGAAACAGCCCCTGATAATCAAACACAGCCTAATCCATATTTGGGGAAAGGCCTCGGTAAAGGATTAGCCACCCCTCATTCCTCCTCGCTTTCACTCTGGCAGAATCTTCCTCCCCGATCAAAGCACAGGAGCCTTTTCTCCCAGATATCTCAGCAGGCTCCAAAGCAATTCCACAGACTCACCAGGGATAAAGGCTGTCCCAGTGGCCAAGCCTTGCCTTTGATTTACAGCTAATACCTAACAGCCCTGTCTTCATACGGTGGCAGGTACTTGGCTCCTCTCTGCTGTTATCTCAGGCTTGGCTGGTGCAGAGGATGGAGGGAACACACATTAATGGATGTCCGTGCTGCCAGCAAGGCCAGAGAGCCAACAGCAATAAGAAATCAACAGTTACAGGCATCCGAGTCTTTGCAAGGAGATATCCAAGGTCTTTTCCATCACCTGACTGCAAGATCTTCTTCTCTTCCTGACTGAGGGTGAAGGTGGGAATGTGTGCACTCAATGGGATATTTAAATATCTGGAGAGATGGAAGACAGAGAAAAACCTCTCAGCAGGAACTTCACGGTATCTGAAGAGACACAAGCTAAGAAATTTAGCGTCTAGACCACCTGGTGCAGGGGTGAACCATAAATCCCCACAGAGCGGAGCTGGAAATAATGGGAACCATCTCCCTGCAAGCCACAGGACTTTAAACTCCAACAGCAGCAGGGTGGTGCCCAAGGCTTGTGCTTCTCCTGTTTGCCTGTGCATGTTCTCTTGGTGGTTTGAGCACAGTTTCAGCGCAGGGTGAACTCCTGGCTGGGTGCTGCTCTGCCCATGGCATTGGTACTTGGCGTTCCTGAAGCTGGATTGACTTTCCCTCTGACCTCCTGCAGTATCTCTGCTTCTGGCCATGCAGCCCCCTGTGAAATCAGTGAATTTTGGTTCACCTGCCCTTCTCCCCACAGAACTTCAGCAAAACCATCACGTTTCATCCCGCTGTTGTGCCGAGCTGTGAAATCCTAGTGCAGGATGGACACGGCCCCTCTGGCTTTCCCCTCCTGCCACATCATTCCTGGAATTTGATGCCTGTCTCTGCCCTCCCCATCCCATGAATTCCTGACAGTGGGTCAGGGAAAGGCTGCAGATTTGCCCAGCTGCAGATCTTTGTCATCTGCAGCTCAAAATTTTGTGGACAAAGAGATGGGCAGTGACCAAAGATAGCACAGACGAGCAACCCACCCCCTTTTTGGTGGTCGGTCTGCAGCCTGAAGACACCCAAAAATACCCAGTCCCGTTTCCCCAGGGTAATGTGATATAATAGAATTGGATAAAGAGCCAGCATTTGGAAATACATTATAATTGCACGCTGCTTTTCACTCGTGCACCCACAGCAGTGGTTACTGTGCAATTGCATGTCACCATATACAAATGACAGTGCAGTTACAGGAACTTTACCAATTACAGGGAAATTGCACCCACTATGCTGAGAGGTTTTCATTCAGACAGTTCAGGAACGCAAGAACAAGAGGGAAAAGTTACTCAAATTGACTAGAACTGGTACAGGCATTTGGTTTTTAGGTCTGCAGTTTAAGCATCAGTTCAAGGACTGGTGTCAAGTTTCCAGAGTGCTGCAGAATCTTAATGGAGTACAGATTTTTTATGCCTGCATTTATGTTCCTGCTCTGCTGCACGTGTAAGGCTTCCCAACAGTCTACACCGTGTTCCTCCACGTCGTAAAATCTGCAATTTCCTGAAGAGGAGGCTGCCTTTCTTACAGAGAGCAACAGGTTCCTTCAGTCTCCAGGCCTCTTGCTCAGCAGAGCTGGGTGATTGTCAGTAATTGTGGATAAAAGGAATTGTGCTATAAATTTAGCATCCTGTAAGTCCTGTGTTTGAGTGATTACAGTGCCCAAAGATGTGCACAAGCTAAATCCATCAGTGGACCCCCACAAATCTTCCAGATCCCAATATTACAAAATTTAAGCAATTCTGGCACTAAGTTTTCTTTCCTTACTTTTTGCTTCAGACCCCGGAGATGCAGAGCCCAACTTTCAGCATCTGCTGACCCTGTCACAGCCATGGCCGATGCAATTACAAAAAATTTTCAAGGTTTTTTTTATTTTTCTCCAACTCTGGTTCCCACTTTTGCTGGGAGACTGCTCTGGAAGCAGAATTGAGCTTATCATGGGGCTCTGAGCAACCTGGTCTAGTGGGAGGTGTCCCTGTCCATGGCAGGGGGGTGGAACTGGATGAGTTTTAAGGTCCTTTTCAATCCAAACCATCCTATGATTCTGTGATCAGAGGGAAATTGGTCATGTCCCCATGAAGGAAAGTCATATTGTGATTTAACTGGTATTTCCAGTGCCTTGGTTAGACCCCAAAAGTCTGATGTAAGCAGGGAAGAGGGACAGTACCTCCAGCAGCAATGCAGACTGAGCTAACACAAACATTCCACTCATGGAGACCTCCCCATTCCAAATCCCAACCATCATCTCTGTGTCAGCCAAATCTCCCTTTTGCAATTGCATTTCCACCCCTTCAGAAAACTCCCAGCATCACGATTCCAAATCTCAGCGTCAGCCCCAAGGCGGGGTGAAAATCACACCCCAAAGCTGTGTGGTCACTGAGGTTCATCCCTACAAACCAGGATGGATGTGACCTGAGGAGCAGCAATTGTGGCTGGGAAAGGTGTAAAAGGAAGCTGAGCTTTCCTGTGGCCCCAGAAACTTCCCCTTGCTGGCTCAGAGGATCATATGGATGGACGAAAACCAGAGGAATATAATCTCTGTGGCTCTCAGATCAGTGCTTTGAAAAATTCACTTAACATTTTTCACACCCCAAAAAAAAAAAAAAAGAGATTATTGAGTGTGGAGACTCTGCCTTTGAAACTGCCATGGACTGTTGGGTAAATAAGCATTTAGGGATTTTTCAAAAAGGGAAGTATCGATCAAATAAGCTGCTAGAGCTCTTCTCTAAGAACTTATTCCAGCAGCAAAGCTCTGTTGCACACCTGAAACACAGCAGCACTGATATTCTCTGGTGCTGCTGTAGCTGAGACGGGGAGAAAGAGTCCCAGAGAGGAGAAATCTTAGGTGAAAAGGGTTTTTGTGTAAGCAGAAAGACACCTTCGAGAGAAGGTGCTGCATTTTATCCTGGAGGATGTCACATTTCCCTGATCAGCCCTCTCATTCCCATTGAGTGCACACCAGCACCTGGTCAGATAAAGTCTGGCTGCCTCCCTCTGATGGCACCACCAGCCATTCTCTGCAGCACAATTGCTGTAATTATTATTTTGTTACACAGCAAAAATCATCATTTGGGCTGCAAAGTGCCACCCGCACCAACAGCGCCGCAGAAATGGAACAACAAGGCTGCTTTGCATGCAGGCAACACCTTCACCCCCAGAGCCCAGAGCCTCTTAAAAGCATTAATTAAGCCTCACCACGCTCCTGCAAAGGTGATTTAAGTGCTGTAATGAGTGAGATGTATGTGCTGCTGCTCTTCAGCACCGGGAAATGCTGGTGAGAGCTTGGCTTGCTCAACAAATAATAGAGAGTTGAGATCCAGGGCTGGCATCTGTATCAGGGAGAATCGAGATGTGTCTGGTGCCATCGTCTCACAGAAGATGAATTTAAAGGAGCCTGGTTATCAGTTTAAACAACAAACTAAAGCACTCGAGCCCTGAAAGGGAAAATCTCCTGCTTGCCTCTGCTTATCTTGTGCAGATCTTGGTGCTTGAGGAACTCAGAGCGTTTGTAGCAGGCAGTGTAAATTCACTGAAGCCCCAACTCCTCCCGAATCTGAAAGCAGGACTGTGCAATCGGGAGGCTGCAGCCAGCCCTGGAACCAGGGACACCATCACAATCACAGCCCTGTGTTTCCTGGCGTGGGATCCCCACCAACAGCCCCAGCCCCAGAGTGCCGGGTCATTGCCTCATTAGGAGTGAATTTTTATTATTCCCTGCTGCATGTTCCCTCACTCTGCCTCTCCCACTCCCTCTCCTTGTCTAAACACGTGCCTGGCTAATATTGCTTGTTTACAGGATAAATCAGCTGTACAAATCCTATTATATTTTGGATCACTGACAGCGGCGGGGTAATGACATTGAAACGAGGAAATGCAACGTTGTTCCTACGGATCTAATGTCACCCACATGTTCCATCAGCTACACCAGCTCCCAGTCCTGCACGGAGGAAGCAGAGGAAACTCTGTCTTTGCCATTTAGTTCCAGTCCTATCTGGGTGTCTTGCCTTTCCTAGTGTCGAGAACTTCTTTAAATACAGAATCATTGGATGGTTTGAGTTGAAAGGGACTTTAAAGACCAGTCAGTTCCATCCCCTGACACGTGCAGGGACACTTTACACCAGATCAGGTTGTTCAAAACCTCATCCAAACTGGCCTTGAAGACTTCCAGGGATGAGGCTACAGCTCCATCCTGAACCTGGATACATCTACACAACCAGGTCTGTGCTGGTTCTGCAGACATCAAATTTTGTCCTAAAGTTGTTGCCAGGTTACCCAAAGATTGGCCCAGTCCTACTAAAATGCCTCTAAAACAAACTTAAAGCAAAGACTATATCCTACAACAGCAAAGTCCTGCAGGTGCCAGGCTGGGAGTGTCTGGGACAGAAATATGGCCAGATGTGATTTAGGCATCTCTCTGTGAGTAAAACGGCTTTTTTCATCTCCATCTCCACATTATCCAGTCTTCCAATATCTGTGTTATCCTGCTAGGTATAATGGGGACCCATCCATGCAATTTGGATAAATAGAGACATTTCTGGGAGGGAAAAATAAATAAGTCTTATGTTATATGTTTCCTGGAATATAAATAAATAGACACGCACATCAGATCTCTCCCAGAGGCTGAATATCATCCCTGAGCCTCCAAGTTCTAAGACAGACCCTGCACTGTGTTTCACCCCGACAGCTCCACTGGCATCAGGCGAGGGAGGAAGGGTCTGTGCAGGATTTATCCCAGAGAGAAAGCTGGATCCAGCACCCCCTCGACCCCCTCCTCAACAGAACGGGCATTGTACAACCTCCCCTGCTCCAGAGGCTTTAAATAGCATCAGCCTCACCAAGGGAGCTGGAGTCACTTTGCTTCTGGCTCTTCCAGGACATCTGGGGTTTGCTTTCTGCTTTTTTTTTTTTTAATTAAAAGGAAAAAAAACCCTCTTGCACAAGCATTGCCCTTGGCCTGCCAGGCGACCTCCTGGCGAGGCAACGCGAGGTCAGGTTCGCGAAGTCGCCGATCTCCTGGCGCGGAAGGGAACGCGAGGAGATCATGTGGAGCCTTCCAAAAATGCAGAGCTGAGCCACGGGCGACCGCAGGGCTCGACCACAGAAGAAAACAGCCCGGGCTGCTGGCAGGGGAAGCAGCAAAGAGCAGTTCCCAGAAATAAATCTAATTGTCTGTGTGGTGAGAAGCGCGGGGAGACGGCGCGGGCAGGGAGGGAGAGGCTGGCACTTTGCTCACCTGCACACGGGGGAGCAGCGGGACCCAGGGGTGATGCTGAGCCCCTCAGGCACAGCCAAGTGGTGCAGGGATGGGATGGAGGACCTGGGGGTGATGCTGAGCTGCTCAGGCAGAGCCAAGTGGTGCAGGGATGGGATGGATGCTGGGGGAGGGAGGGAGCTGTGCCTGGAATATCTCAGACACAATCACTCTGCAGCCTTGGGTCCTGCTCTGCCCTCAATGAACATTTTGTGTGAGCGGGGTCACCCAGAGCAGCTCTGTGAGAGGGTTTGGCACCCGGCCACTTAAAGGCAGAGGGTTTCCTTCTGTTTTGTGCTTGGGAAGGAAATAAATGGTTTTGAGAAGGTTGTTTCCAATGCGTGTTTGGGGTTTTTCCCCCCAGGACAATGGGGATTTGGGAAGGAGAGGTTTCAGGGTGCGGGTGTTATGAGAAGGTAATTAATTACTGCCAGAATTATTTCTGCATCCACTGATCAGGCAGTATCCTTTCAAGGACAGGTGTTTAATACTGAGAAACCTACTTAATACCTCAAATGCAATCATCCTCTCCATGCAATTAGGCCCTGGTTTACAGCCCTTAAGTGCAAGCTTCTGTTGATGGAGGGGATTAAGAGTTTTTGTTTTGCTCTCCCTCAGAGCATCCAAAGCCACTTGTTTCCCTGCCTGGAGTGCAGAGCACTTTGCAGAGGCAGGGACCTGTCCTTATCCCTGCTGGCTGAAAGCAGAGAGGTGGCACCAGGGAGAGAGAACCATCACCCAGGGAAAAGAGAAGATGAACCCACGAGCTGCCTGAGCTCACTCACAGTGGAAGCAGTGGGGAGAATTTCCCAATCCCAGTTCAGAGGGGCCAGGACCCTGCTGGGAGCACTGGAAACATGAACTCAATTGCTCTCCATTAGCCTGAGGAGCACGGCTCCAGACCTCTCTGGCCACTTCCACCACTGACCACAGCCATGAGAAATACCAGCTGTGTCCCTGCAGAGAGCTCCCTGAGCTGCCTCATGTGGGGAGATAACGTGGAATTTCTCTCTGTGGAAGTGTTTTTCGCCCTGGAGCAGAGCCAGCTTCGCAGGGCAGGTGATGCTCAGGCCTGCTGGAGGTGGAAGGTGCAGGGGGAGGTTTGCAAATCACAGAGCACAGCTGCAGAAACCCTGAGCCAGCATCATACCTCGTGTCCCTCTTCCTCCCCAGCTCAGCCTCCGCCCTCTGCAGCCCCCAGTGTCAGCAGGAGGACACTTGTCACCTCTTATCACAGCTGCTGGGGCTGGCGGGTCCCTCACAACGCGCTCTGCACACCCACCACACGCTCCCCATCCAACACAAACTGATGGGACCGAGTGCACAAACACAGATCTGGCAGCCACGAGCCTGTTTGCTCCGGCTCCCAGTCTCCAGTGAGCATTCCCAGAGAGGCATTACAGCATTGCCGAGGGCACTGCCCTTCCCAAAACCGAACTTCGTCATTTTTGCGGGGGTTTCCTGCTCTTATT
Source organism: Pachycephala philippinensis (assembly GCA_013397055.1). Classification (NCBI taxonomy): domain Eukaryota; kingdom Metazoa; phylum Chordata; class Aves; order Passeriformes; genus Pachycephala; species Pachycephala philippinensis. Next base: position 19,070 of record VWZT01012767.1, on the reverse strand, counting down.
TGCATTTTCAGAGGAAGAAGAAGAAAGCGCTGTTAAAAATTGACCAAGAGCTGACCTCCACTGTCCACAAACCCTTTGGATCAGAACAGCAGCCTGTGGAATTTGCAATAAAGACGTGTACACGAAACTTGTGCGTGGTCTGTCCAGCTGGGACGAGCAAAAAGTCCTGTTGTGCAAGCACCAGTGACACTGACACACACAGGGATTTGCTTAGGATAGCCCAGCTGGCAAACAGGGAGGCTGTGAGGTGAAATGAAACTGATAACTGATCCCTGTGATTGATCCATTCCCCTGGGAAAGCCTCAGGCTCACTTACGAGCCAGTCCAGCCAGGAGAAATGGGTGTGCAAAATGCCAAAGCACCAGGATTGCAGGGACCTCCTTCCACGCATTCCTCTTCCCAAGGACTAAGCAAAAGCTAATGCTCCCTTTTCCCCAACCTTTCATTTCTAAAGGAAAATGGGAGAAACAACACATAGGGATGAAAATTTCTGCTTTTTTGCTTGTCAGGTGACTTTTCCCCTCAAAACACCCTTTCTTTCCAGCAGCTCCAGCTGGTCCTTCTTTCTAAATGACCCTGTTCTTCTGCCCACCACGCCAGGGAGGAATGCAAGAGCAAGGAAGATATTCCCTCTTCCTGCAACAGATGGGCACAGCACTAAGATCCAGGAATCCCTGGGCTACAAGACGTGGTTTTGTGCCTTAGCCATCCCCCCTGTGAAACAACCTCCTGCTGCTCCCCATCCTGGTGTCTCAGAGGTGCTCTGTGTCCTGTTAACCCCAGGGATGACAAACACAAGCCTGGAAGGAAGAGGAATATCACGAAATAGGCTGAAAAAATCTTGGCCATCCTTGTTAACACCAGTGATTACCAACAGAAGCCCTGGAAGGAAGCGGAATATGAAATAGGATGAAAAATCTTGGCCATCCCATCACCACCAGTGGCCTTCCCAGGAGTCAAGCTGAGTGTCCCATACCATACATGAAGTCTTTCACCAACTTAGTAAAAAATGGCCCTTCCTGACCTGGTGGAATGGAGCAGGAGGGAGCCCATGGATCAGCCCGAAGGACCAGGCAGTGTCCATTACACCTTATGCTGCCAAAGGAAAATATCTGTGCACCCAGCTGGCCTCCAAACATGCCCAACAGCTTTCCATGGAAGGATTAATCCACAGTGTCCTCCTGAATCCAGCTGAACTCTGTGACAACAGCAGTGCTTGCTTGGTGGGCATCAGGGATGGGCAGGGGGATGCAGGGAAAGCAGGAGAGAGCAGGAGAGCAGAGCTCACTGGAGGAACAAACACATGGAGGTGATGCAGGACTCTCAGAGATTTCACCAGCAGCATCAGCAAACAGGTTTTGGGGAGTTACCAACAGCCACCAGAAGCACAGGAAGCCTTTACAGCCAAGTCACTCGTCAGACAATGGCTTGGGACCCAAACATCCACTTCTGGTAGCAAAGTGTTGGGAAAATATTGCCCAGCTCTTCACACAAGGCCTTTTGTTGGCCGGTCAGCTTTGAAAACATTTCTGCTCTCCCCCAAGTGACAGCGCTGCCATGAAAAACAGGAAGAGATTGAATACAGCAATTTAAACAGTCAAACCCCATTTCCTGCCAAAAGGAAAAGAAAATACCAAAGCAAAAGGGAGAAGCCAGGAGAGAGTTGGGGACTGACGCTTTGATTATCTTGGACAGATATTGGTGCTGCGTGTCCAGCAAAAGCTGCAGCGATGGAGGTGACACCTTTTTGTGGCAGGGACTGGAGTCTGTTGGGCTGGGAGGCAGATCAGGCTGAGGAGGAGGCCAGCATCTCCCAGGAGAGCAGCCCTGGGATGCAAGCAGCTCCTGAGCTGGAAGCTGGGGTCACATGCCAGCAGAACCTCAGCTTTGGGACTTCATTGCCAGCCAAAGTTCCAGCAGGATTCCGGCTCCTCTCTGTCTCCCCACAGCCCTGACACCCTCAGGCTGCTTTGGGGTCAGTCTCCAATACCTTCCTCTTCTTCATCCATGCTTTTTGTCCCACAGCACTTCACCTGCCTGCTCCCCAAGGTAGAGGGGAAGGCTCCCCTGCCTCCTCTGCCGAGCATCCCAGGGGTGGAATTCTCACCAGGCTTCAAAATGCACCCATTAATCTTATTTCATTGTAATGACAATCAACAAATCAATTCCTGCACAGAAATGGGACATTTACATCTCCATCCTCCTCTCAAACTGCCTTTTTTTCGCTTTCTTTTTAAAGAAATCCAGCATTTCCCAACAGTGCCATAGAACCACAGAATGGTTGGAAGAGGCCTTAAAAGTTCATCTAGTCCCTGTCATGAGCAGGGACAACTTCAACTAGATCAGGCTGCTCAATTACAAAGTTTATGAAGGACATTGAAACCACAGCCTTCTTTACCCAGCATGAAGCTGGGTTTCTGTTTTAAGAAGACTTTTTTCCCTTCCAGAACAGCCCTGCCTTTTGCCAACACCTTGCATATCCACGGAGCCAAAGGGTTTGAAGGTGCCCTCTGACTGTGTAAGGAGGAATGGCTTCAGTACCCAGAGAGGAGATTTAGATTCGGCACGAGGGAAAGCCTCCTCGCAGCACGGACAGATTTTAGGGAGAGAGAGAGGAATCTCCATAGCCAGAGGTTAAGAACAGGTGAGACAAACATCTGTCAGAAGCGTTATAAGTAGGGCAGAAGGGCAAATCAGATGACCTCATAAGAATCCTTTTTTCCCAGCCTCATTTTTCTCTGATTATATGAATTTCTAAGCATTTGGGGTCAAGTGTACTGCTTAAATATAAGCCATTATCCTGCTTTTGCAGAGAGGTATTACCTGAGACCATTCATCACCTGAGTGAACATCACCAATTTGCAAATCAAGGGCCCAGACATTAAAATCTATCATTTTTTTCCGATTTATGCTGAAGATGAATGGGAGGACAGCTGTAACACAGGGATGGGAGAGGAATGAACATTGAGGATTCTCCATTCGTCTCTGCACTTTCACCTTTCCCACTCTACAAATTTTGCTACCACACTGCAGACATCTCCAACAGGCACTTGGCACAGGAGAATCAGGCTCAACACACAGAGTTTTTTTGGTTTTGTCTTTGCTTTGGTCTTTGCAAACCAGGCTGGGACAAGACTCCAGGACATCCAACCCTGCAGGACATCTGGGGACCCAACGCCTCCCGCTGAATATTGACCATGAGACACAGTTTGTCCAGAAAAGGTCCTTCCTGACCTCAACTCTCTCAGCTCCAGAGGTGACCAAGCTGCCTGAGCAGACAGATTCTGCTGCTGGGGACCAAGAACTGTTCCCCCACGTGCCTGCAATTATTTGTGTGCGCATTGCAGCTTAGGAGAGTTGTGCTGGGAGTGGTCCCCAGGAGATTTCTCTTGCCCTGAAATGGCCTTGGGCAAGGATTACGCCAAGGCAGGAGCAGAAGGATCCTGTCATGGGAATCCCCTTTAAATCAGTTATTGCCGTGTTAGAAATATTAGAGAAATGAGAAGAATATTTGTTGCTAAAAGCCAGATCTGAGCACGCACCAATAGGCAAGGAGAGTGCAGTGAACCCAGCTCTTCAGTCTTGCAGTTAATACCACAAAGAATCATAGAATGGCTTGGGTTGAAAAGGATCTTAAAGATTATCTATTTCCGACTCCCTTTCCATGGGCAGGGACACCTTCCACTATTCCAGCTTGCTCCAAGCCCCATCCAACCTGGCCTTGGGCACTTCCAGGGATCTGGGGGCAGCCACAGCTTCTCTGGTCACCCTGTTCCAATGCCTCACGACCCCATGTGTGAAGAATTTCTTCCTAACACCTAATCCAAATCTCTCCTCTGTCGCTTTGAAATGCTCAGTGCCCAGCACATCATCTGTCCCTCTTCTCATACAGGATTTCAGCTGGGCAGCAAAGCTGAAGTTCAGTTCCAGCCCAGACCATAGGCAGGTTAAGCCTCTGTTTGCACCAGCAGAGAAACGTTTGACATCCACACAAACCAAGGGAAAGGCTCACTGATGCCTTTGTAATTGGTTTTAGAGCTGCCTGGAGCACATGTGCTGAGAGGCAGAGCAGCAGTGCTGGGGCTTGGCTGGCAAGCAGGACAGCAGCAGAGGAGACCAGGCTCTCACTGACACACATCCAGGCTCCAAAATACTTCACCAACCATCAAATATTTTCCGAGCTTAGCGGCTGGACTCTGCAACCCCTTTCAGCAGCCAAGTCACTAATACCTCTTCCCTCGGGCAGCACAGCTGATCTCGGGCAGGGCTTGCCAGCAGCTCTAGGCAGGCTCATTTAAGGAGAGGACAGCCTACTTAGTTACACTCCTCAGACTTCCTGCTTTTAATTCAAGGATCTCCAGGTTCTTTTGCAGCATCTCTGATTCACAGTGAAGAAGTACACTCATAAATATGCTCTAACACTTTTCCCCACCGTGCCCTCTCTCCAGCCTCTGCAGTCCTGTCCCTACAAATTCAGTCTGACATCATTTTTCTTGGTTTGGGACTCACCCCATGGGACACAAGAAAGCTGTTGGCTTTTTTTGCTCCTGTCTAAAGCCACGGAAGGCCAGACTGAGAGGTTTCAAACCTCCTAATTGGAGAGGCCCGGCACTGCAAACGTTAGCATGGAGCACAAGCAGAGCAAATATGCAAATGCATGGAGAGGCTTAAGAGCCCAGGAAAGAAACTCCAGTGGGAAGCTCCCAGCTTAAATCTAAAGGCAGCTCTTTGAATGTGCACAGGCCTTGCGGCTAAACAAAAAAATCAAAGCCAGATTTGGGCACAGCCTTTCTCCCTGTGCAGTGCTCCACAGGGAGCTTTGCGGGTCTAGGCAGAAGAGATCCCAACTAAAATCAAGGACTTGTCCCTTTGGTGTGGGAGAATGAGAGCAGGGCAAGGTCAAGCAAGGACACTGAGGGGTGGAAAGGGGAATTAGGGCAGAGTAAGGCAGGATCAGTGTCCCTGCAATGAAATTCCCATCCACACTCCTCTTGGTCCGTCCTTGTCCTGCCAAGGAGCAGCAGCAGGAATCCCCCAGCAAACAAGGCTTGAGCACAAAGGAGCAATCCCATACCCCGAGCACTGCCTGCCTGGAGATTACGGGGCAGGAAAGCACTCTGGCGTTTCTCCCTATTCCCTTTGCTCAGACTTGAACTCGCCTCTCACTTGAAAGAGCTAATTAAGGATGGGAATCAAAGCCCGGGGAAGCGGCTCCTGCAGCCCCGGGTGCGGTGCCGGCTGTAATGCCCAAGTCTGTGCCCGCTATCAAAGCCAGCCCCGTGCACATTCCTGCAATGACACTCGGAATAAACCAAGGCAATTTCTTCAGACCATTTGTAGGTCAGACAGACCAGCCTCTTCCCCAATCCTGCCCTTAAATCTTGCAGTGTTTAATCCTTGATCTGCAGCCAGGCCTTAATTTCTCAGCGCAGAGCTGGCTGGAGACCGGAAGGCGAGGGGCTTTGATGGTTAATGACCAGTGCTTCTCAGCCCTGGAAGAAATGAAGCCCTGGCTTCATAAAGTTCCCTGAATAAATCCTGCCCCAGCTCCAGCCCAGGGAAACAAACTTACACCAGCACACACAGAAACTGGCACAAGCCACTGACATCTCTAGGCCCTGCTTTGGTTTACGTTTCAGCCGAGAGTGCACTTGGGTCTAAGTGATTTCACCCCGGTGATTTGCACCATGAAATAACTACAACAGTCGTATTCCTCCTAAATATTCCAAGGCCCCTTGGTTTAGCTCATCAGCAAACGTAGCATGGCTGCTGCTACCTTCATCAGCTTGTCCATGAGCAAACTGGGGCATGAACTGGTTAAACTGGGTGGTGTGGTGAGCTGGAGGCAGAGCCAGGACTGGAACAAGACAGTCTCAGTTCCTTGGTCTCTGCTTTAAGGGTTGAGAAGGTTGGTTATGTGAAGACAAGATCTGTTTATACATGAGGAGGACAAGGTTGGGTGCTCGGGGGCCTCACTTACCGCGCTGCTACAGGGAATGTCCTTGACCTTGAGCCAGGCCAGATCCAACGTCCCCTCTCCCCTGTAGCAGGACTGAAGCCTGTCCTTGATGCGGTCATTGATGTTTTTCAGGACAAAGATGCAAAGAGCAGACTCATCCAAGGACTTCATCTTCCTTTTCTGCCCCTTGGAGAAGACTGTGAAGAGAATATCATCCTCAGGGCCAACGTCCAGAGACCTGGCCAGGATGGCTCCAGCCTTGGACAAGTAGGCTGCCTGGAGCAATCGATATTCCACCCCGTTCTTCTCACAGCCGATGGGCACCTCCACATAGGAGTTAAAGGCCGTGTCCTCCTTACAAAGCCGGACCAGCTTGGAGGTGTAAACCTGCTCCTTCGTGGTGGAGCCGGGTGGGGAGATCATCTCAGGCTGCAGAGTCAGGAAGTAGACAAAGTTCCCGCTGCTGAAGCCGTAGATGTAGTAGATATCGAAGTCGGGGATGATGGTAAAGGTGTCTGAGGGGATCTTGATCATAGAGGCCACGAACTCATCATGAAAGACATACGCGAACATCCCATCGGCCTCGGAGTTCTTGGTGAGCTTTCTGCTGGAAATGGTGGGGAAATACTCCGGTTTGCCATCCACGGCCGTGGCGATGAACAGCTTGTCATCCATGTTGCTGTAAGAAACAATGACTCCAAAAACAGAGCCACTCTCGTTCACCCCAGAGAGGTAATGCTCCTTCTTGTGGAAGGGCTCTCCGAGCTTGAAGAGGTCATCCAGCCTCAGGAGCTTGCAGATGCCCTGGTACAGACTCCCACAGGCTATCAACCGGTTCTCCTTGTAGTCTATGAGGAGCATTTTGTTTATGTTGTTGGTGGGCGTCAAGGGTTCGTTGCAGGTTTGGACTATCCTGGGAGGATAACATTTGGGATTATCATCATCAGGACCAGTCTCATGGGTCACCAGGACCTTCAGGTCACTGGAGAGTTTGTAGATCCTGTTGACAGCCCCCAAGTAAATGTGCCCAGTTCTTTCGTCCACCACCAAGTGGTTGAAGTTTCCCTCTGCTTGTTCTCCGGTGAAGGTGATGAAGGGCCTCTTTGGATGGGGTGGCTGCTGTCTGCCGAGAGGTGACACTGTGGTGGACAGCAGGAGGTGAGAAACCAGGCAAGTCCATTTCCACATGGCCGGTGACATGATTAGAGAGGTTTGTATTCCCAAGGCAACGAGGATTAGAAGCTGTAAAACTCTTCAAAACACCAATCCCCTGGCAGATTCTGTCCTACAAGCAGAGAAAAAAGAAAACAAAAGTACATTACTATGGAGTATTCCTTCCTCCTCCCTCCTTCACAACCATGCCATCATCAGAGCGTATTTAATTGCTAATCCTCCCTTTCTCCACTCTGAGCTCTCTGCTTAAAACCAGCAACAAAGGGAGCCCTCCTGACTGAAAAGATGCTGGGAGAAAAAGCAGAAATCACACAGCAGAGCAATAAATCAGCACCCTTTCCCTCTCCGTTACACACACACGTGCCCCACAGTGGAGCACAAATATTGACTGGAAGTGCAGAAGGGTAATGGTAAAAACATCACCCAGCATTGCTGTTTGCACTGCCAGCGTCAGCCCAGCTGTGTGTTTGCTATCTGAGACGCCAGAACTGGAGAAGGATTATTATCCTGCTCTTCTGGATGAGGCACTGAAGCCTGGAGAAGGTCAGGGATCTGCCTACAGGGACAGGTCCAGATGGATGCTGAGCTCTCCTGCAGCCCTTGAAGTTTGCCGGGAAGGAGCCAGCTCTGGTGTGACATTAACGCCCTTTCAGAGAGACCTCTGTCCAGTTTGAGCAGGATCTCTGTGGCTTCCAGATCAAAGCTGCCTCACGCTGGCCCAGCCTGGAGCACAGACCCAGGGGTTGTGGTGTGCCAGCTGTCACAGCTCCATCTGCAGAGGGCTGGGAGCAAATGGAGCACTGGGTGTCCTCCCTCCCTCCCCTGGGCTCTCACCACAGAGCACTCTCCACCCACTTCACACTCTCCACCCACTTCACAGCCAAGGGAACATCATCTAAGAGAGATCTGGCTCTCCTGGGAATCTCAGGTGACTGAGGAGAAAGGAGTTGCTTATCTACCAGCAGTGATAAAGCCTAAAGCACCATGAAGTGGGAAAATGAATGACCCAAGGACCAGCCTGGTACCTTTCCAAAGAGAGGGAAGAGGGTTTCCTTGCAGCATTCAGTCTTTTAAAATCTCCCAGGTTTTAACCATGGTGATGGGAGCAGTACGCAGTTCAAACATTCAGTGGGCACATCACCAAGCCCCGTGGAAACACATCTTCCTACTCAACACATCCATCTGCTCCCTTTTCCTTCACTTCTTTGGTTGCTTCTGTACCAGGAACAGCTTTACCCCTTTATGGCCCCACAGAGCATGCAGGAGATGGAGATCTACCAGCTCAGGGCTCACAAGCCAAGCTCCTCAAAGAGTGCTGACCACACAAACCTGGTGGCCAGGCCCTTCATCCCTCTTCATCATCCAGATCAGAAATTCACAAAGCCATTCCTGATTTTAAAAAGGACATGAGCCAAACATAGCTGCACTCCTGCAGCGTCCCATCCCCTCTGTCACAGAGTGACTTTGCTGAAATCAGGGGTGTAACCAATGATGACAGCCAGGCTTGCACAAGTAGGAGGCAAGGAAAAAAATCCCTGTTTGCAGCTCCCAGCAGGGAGGAATATGTGACAGTGACACAGGTCTGGATGTGCAGCTTTTTCAAATCTCTGCCGCTCTGCTAACACCAGTGGAACTGAAACATTTACTTCAAAAAATAATAAGGAGGATAAATCCCACATTCTTTTGACCTGTAGATTGATTAGATCTGATAGTGGAAAGGGTAAGTCTGGGCTTGTAGAGCAGCCACCACTTTTATGCCACCCCAAATATTTCAAAATTCTCTCACAGCAGCCAGAATTTCCAAGCTGTTGTGGGATCACCTTCACCTCCCGCTGCCCTCCCTGCCGCAGCAGCCGCAGGCGTTGGATGGATGACGGACAAAGGTCAGCCCACATTTGCTTTAGGCGTGTTTACCCTGTTCTGCTTTGCCTCTCTGGTCAAGCAAATATTTAATAAAAGCAAGCTTATAGTGCAGAGTTTGCAGGACTGTCTCGCGAGCTCGGCGGGGATAGGCAGGCTGGTCACGTAGGCTGTTAATAACCTTTATTATGATGGATAGAGCAGTGATGGGATGAGCCCTCCCCACACAACCATTCCTCTTTCAAAAGAGCCCATCCTTGAGAGAGCAGCAGAAGAGGGAAGCTGTCCCTGTTTGAGTCCCGTGTTCAGAAACATCACGTGGTGACCCTGAACACGGGCTCCCGTCACTGATGAGTTATGATCCACATTTCTAACGGGCGCTGGTTTGATCGGGAGCTAGGCAGATCTAGGAAGAAATTATTCTTTTCAAGTACTAAAAAGGTATCTATTTTACCCCTACATTTTACTATATTTTGCTCTGCAGAGTCAGCAGAGCTGCAGGGCAGGGAAATGGGAACTGCTGCAGGTGCTGAGCAGCCCCTCTCTCCAAGAGCAGCCCCTCTCTCCAAGAGCAGCCCTCTGCCCAGACGTCGTCACAGCACCAGGACACAGCACCAGCAACAACGGGATGAAATCTGCCCATTAAAACAAACAGCCAAAAAAATGAGAAGAGACAAACTCCAGACATAAATTCTTCGAGGCCCATGCAGGTGAGAATTGATTTGAGATCAGACTATCACTCATGGAGGAAGGGAATAATGAGGAGAACCTTGCTAGATCCCTTCCAGCCCAAACCATTCTGTGATTCCTGCAGCAAAGACAGCAGATTTAATCTGGAAACCAGAGAGTCCCCAGTGAGAAACTCCAGGAAGGCTTTTGCAGAGGGAAGGGTGCTTTCCAAAATACTGAACCTCGCGGGGGAGGAAGTTCACCTGCAGAGGAAAGAGCATCAGCAGTCTGAGAGCACCAGAAATGGCCAGGAGCAGCCTTTTGGGACAGAGCAGGGAGAGCAGGAGCCTGGGGCTATTTTACCATCTTCCAGCAGCCATCTGAGTGACCCTAAGAGCAGGATTTTCTCTCTGCTTGCTGCTGGCACTCTCCCCTCTCCCATCTGCTCCTGCTGTTCACCCTGTACCCTCTGTCCTGGAGCCTCAATCAGTCCTGGAGCCTCTGAGGGCTATAATTCATAATTTGGCTTAATTAATAAATAACAGCAGGGGTCAGGGGCAAGGAGGCCTGGATGTTGCAGGGTTTGTACAAACCCTTAGAGGATGCAGCAAGGAGGAGGGGGTTGTGGATGTCTTTTTATTCCCCGTGTCTGGATGGCAGGAATCTCAGCAGCTGGGAAGACAATAATGCAATGTCATGGACACGCACAGTCTACGAGATAATTATATCCCAAAAACAAAGCAAATAAACCAAAAGCCACAGCCAGCAGGCAGCAAGGGCTGGGGCTTAGGCTCTGAGCTGGCTGTTTCCAAAATAACCCCAAAGTGCCTTTTCCACTGGGGCTGTGGCCAGCAGTGATGCCATGAGCCACCAGAGAGGGCTCCTGTGTGAGGCCAGATCATCCCTTGACGTGGCTGCTGCCACAACAGCCTCTCCACCAGCACATGCAAGGTCCCTGGGAGGGTGTCCCAGCAAATCCAGCTCTTTCAGACGGGGTTTCATCCATGGTAGTGATTCCTTATGTTTTAACTTTTATATTTTTCAAATCCTGCATTCCCAGTGTGTAACTCTGCAGTGTCCTGGAGCCTGGGAGCTGCTGCTCTCTCATGCTGAGACAGACAGAACAAAGCCTCTCCAGGCTGCTCTCCAAGGACACCCAGCCCGGCCTAGGCCCAAAATGTGTAACCCAGCATCTTGAGAAGGGGGGCAAGCTGAGGGGAAATCACATCATTAGCTAAAGTTTAATTGGTGAATTTATGCTGATATGCAAATGGCCCAAAGCTATAAAAGTGTGAAGAACTCGTGACTCGGGGTCCATCTTGGGTGCAGCCTTTGGTCTGCCCAGGGTGTGCCTCTGAAGGCCTTTCAAATAAATATCCACCTTTATTCCCTTCCTCCTGTCCAGTCTCTGTTTCTAGGTTGGCCTCACAAGGCATCAGTAGAGGAAGGTCTCAGAGGCAGCACCCTCAGGAGGTGTCACACCACTGCCTTGCCTCTGGAATCACAGCTTTATGGCTTGCAAATAACACATTCCCTAGAAGATGCCTTGAATTCCCAGAGTTTGGTTTAAGTACTGGTTTCCTTCTGAAGGACACAAGTTATGGTGCTACCTCACAATCCAGGCACTTTTTTACTGATATTGACCATTTCCAGCAAAAGTTTGAGACCACTGAGTTAAAGGATTTAATTTAGTTCTGCTCAGGGATCTCCAGGACACGATCCCAAGATTCCAGAACATGAAACTCTGTGGTAAACAGATGGGGCCCTGGACAAGAAAAGTTTGGATGTGAAAGAGCCTAAGAGGAATAGACATTCCAAACGTCTTTTAACTGTGATAATTATGTGGGGAAGTTAGGGAATGATGAATACATCCTCAAAATGCAGCAGCATTCAAGGGGACAAAGTCAAGGATGAGTTATGCCTGAGGAAGTAGGAATAAATCAGGAATAAAGAGGACACAAAGGACTGATCTGTCAATTGAGAGAGAGGGAAGGACTTGGGAGGAAGTGCACAGGGAGAGGGGAAAGAGAGAGCTGGGAGAGCTGGGGTTTGATTGACAATCTCACAAAATCCGTGGTCATGTCCCTGTACTGGAGACGGGGACAAATCCACCCCACTCCAGTGACAGCTGCTGAAAGGAACACGTCACTGGGTGAACGTGAGACAGCAGCACCTCCCCATTTCCCTCACACACACACAGCCCTCTGCCATCAAAGGTGCCAGACAGATCCATGTCACCAGGTCCCCTGCCACGGCCACACGTGGCAGCAGGGGCACAGCAAGGTCAGCAGGAAGAGCCTGGATACAGAAAGGTGTGGAAGCAATCCCAGTCTGGGTCCAGCTCAGAGCAAAAATACATTTTAAAGCCTTGAACACAACCAAAATGAGCTGAAAGACAGCTCTGGGAAGGAGGGAGGGAAAACTCAGCACATCCTCATGGGCAGTGGGTCTGGCAGCACCCCAGTAGATGGACATGGTGAGTTCCCCACCTGGCTGGGAGGAAGCCAAGAGCACCCAGCACTCCTGGGCAGTGCCAGAGGGGTTAATGAAGCCCAGCTAATCAGGCAGCACGCTCCTGTGTTTGCTTTTCCTGCGCTCAGGCTGTTCATTCCCGGGATGCAGGAGGCTGGGCAGAGATGCTGACGAGGCAGACGCCCAGTGCCGGAGCCAGCACAGAGCAATTCAGCACCAAGTGCAGCTACACAATCCCTTTAATCTCATCTAAAGACTTTTTTTTTCATGGTTTCCTTTAATAAACCCTGATTACCACGGATAGAAGCTTTTCTTTGGGCGCCAACACGGCAAGAAAACCCAAAGAGAGATGTTGTCCACAGCTCCCCCGACAAAGACCAGATCCTAACTTTGGCTAAACCCTTTCTCCCTGAACTTACAAACTGTCCAAGCTGAAGGCAAGTCTCACTTTGGGGACACCCCACACCAGAGCAGCTTTTCTTTGGAGCTCACCAAAAAGAACAAATCCCAGCACAAGCTGCAGCTTTCCCCAAATAAAGAGATTAATTTCAGGAGCGGTTTGTTTGCAAGGGAATTAAGATACAGAAGGACAACACAGCCTCCCCTCATCACACAGATTATTCCTCTCAGGCACTCAGATGCTGCCCATCACCTTGTTACCTGTGTCCGTGCCAGAAGAGAATTAAATGCTGGGATTAACACATGCTATGAGCAGGATTTTCTTCCTTTTTTTCCCCCCAGCTCTTCCCATGTGATAAAACTGCATGTGGATGTTGTTTCTGCCTGCATTTCAAACTTGGTTTTCTCCCAGCAAAAGCAGGTCAGAGCTGTGCTCCTCTGTGCTTGGAAGGGAGAGCAGAGAGGTTTGTAACGATTTCTCAGCTCCTCCAGGAATTTGCTACAGAGACTCGAGTGAAAGAACACAAATATTCAGCGTCACAGAAACGAGAATGGAGTTTTGAGGTCATGGAAATAACCTACAAATCCAGAGACCGGAGTTAAACTCTCATTTCTGGAGCAGACAGGGATGTGAATCCCCAAGGCTGGGTGTTATGGAATCGTGGAACATCCTGAGTTGGAAGGGACCCAACCTCCCAGTGATGTGACACCCTCCACGGCACAGGTAACGGTATTTCCCAGGCTCCTGAAAGTATTCTGAGGATAAATCTATCAAAATTATTCCTTATCACAATACCTGGGGAAATTTAAACCCCTGGACAAACAAACTGTTGTAAGCAAGAGCACACAAGGTCACTGATTTCAAGCAAACCGTGTCACAACAACGCCTGACTGGATCCCACCTTGTGTGTGTGAGATCACAGAGGTTCAGAGCACTGAGAAAAAGAAAATATTGCCAAAAGCCAGAGTGTCAGGCTGACTTCTGCCTCAAAGTCTCATTCCTGTCCCCAGCAAAGCCATCACACACTCCTGGCACTCTGTTCTCTCCAGCACAAAGAGTTTCTCTGCTGTGTTTCACTGAGGTGCAGCTCTCACAGGGTTGGCAGTGCCAGGTTGGCCAAAAAAATTAAAATTTTATGGAATATTCCAGTTTGGGTCAGCTATGTGCTTTCCCAGTTCCTGGTGCACCTCCAACCTTCTCCCCATCAGGGCATGAGAAGCTGAAAAGTCCTGGAGTTGGTTTAAACACTCCTTAGCAACAACTAGAACCAACAGCGTGTTATCACCACGATTCCCGTGCCAAATCCAAACCATCCCAGCTCCAAGGAAGAAAATTAACTTTATTCCAGTGGAAACCAGGACAGCAATTCACTGGGAAGGAGACCCTGGTGAGCTCTAGACACAAAGAGGAATGAACACAGCCTCTGCCCCTAAAGGAGTGATGAATATTGAAAAGAAAATGAACTGGGTTCCATCCCAGCAGGTCTCCCCAGCTCGTGTATCCATTGCAGCATTTTAGGACAGCCTTGAGGAAAACGCTGTTCCCTTCCTCAGAAGCTCAGCTTATGCTCACACATTCCCTCCAAGGCTTTGGGGGCTCTGAAAAAGCCCAGATGAAATCTAAATTGGCTGGATCTGGTTCAGGTGGGAGCCCTAAAACAGCAAGGAGGGGTCTGTGACCCCAGCTTTTCCCCTGAGGATGCTGTTTTGTTTCCTTGTTGGCTGAAGCTGTTCAGCAGAGTTTATGTTGCTCTGGGTGCCAGTGGGTGGATGTTTCCCCCTGCCTGGGAATTTTGGGAAGATCTGTGAGACACAAGTCCTCTCCCTCAGGCTGAAGCCTCACAATTAGTGCTGTGTGTATCCACCAGGAGCTAAATCTCACCACACTTCAGCTGCCTCCTGAAAGGCTGGCAGGGAGAGCAACTCTGCATTTCCAGGGGCTTTGTGACCACTGGCTGCTTCACTCTCCACATCTCCACGGGATAAAACATGGGACTTCAAGGGAAAAAACAAAACCTTTACACCTTGATCTTCTGCTTATGGGAGCACTGAGATCTATATTTGGAGGTGGGGAAGGCACTGGCAAAGAAGCCAAAAGAGAATCCCCAGAATTCAGAGTCTGAGATTTTGCTATATATTCAAAAGACAGCTGGAGCAGGGTGGTCTGAGGGAAAAAGTAAAAGCAACAGGACTGGGAAAATCCGAGATGATACCAGGATCAGGGAATCCCAGAATGGTTTGGGTTGGAAGGGACCTTAAAAATCATCTTCTTCCAATTCCCTTGTCATGAGACCTTCCATAGACCAGGTTGCTGAAGGCCTGGATGGGGAATAAGGTTTGAAAATAAAGCTTCAGAGGGATGTAGAGCAGTGGATTTGCTGCACGGGATCAGGCACCCTGCAAACCAGATGGGCATCAGTTACCAGTGGCCAGCACTCGCTGGCTCAGAGCAAATGGGAACTTGTCCCAAATGAAGAGTTTACAAGTGTCCAAGCCAGTGTGATGAATGCAGGGCACAGCTGTGTGCTCCTGGAGAGCCAGGATCCCCGAGGGGAGCTCCATCAATCCTGCAACTGCACCAAACCTCACAGCAAAGAGGCTGGACACACAGCAGGAGTGGGAACATAAAGAAAATGCTGTATTGCTGGGAGGGAAGAGTCAGAGGTGTGACAATTTCTCCTCAATGATGCAGGGTTTGCAGCAGAGGCGAGAACAGAGCCTCTCTTTATGCTTTACTCAGCATAAAATTTCCTCCTTTCATTTATGGCAGGTATCCAGCCCCTTTTGGAGCAGCAGCCATCAGCTATGGATGGGGCCAGGGAAAAGATCTGACACAGCAAATTCTTCATCCTCAGCCTCTCGTGTGAGCGGCTGAAGGGAGCAGCTGAGTGAGTCCCATAAAACAGGGGTGGCTGGGCCATCCCAAATCCCAGTCTCCAGTCCAACACACCCCCGGGAAGCAGCAGTGCTGACTGGCATTTGCTCTCCCAACCCTAAAAATAAGCTGCATTTTACTGCAACAATTAGCAGCATTTTGATATTGACTAAAGATACTGAACAAGAAATTTTTAGACACCTCCTTGTTTTTTTATCTGCGCTTCCTAACCCTGACCAAATTCCTAAATGCTTCTGTGTGGGTTTTGAGGCACCCTGAACCTCCTGGGCAGACATGTGCTGTTCATTTTATCACTCTGCCTCCTTTATGACAGCTCTTCCACCAACTGCTCCGTGTCTTTCAGCCCTCGAGCAGGTCAGATGAGGTCAGGTGAATCTTTTTCCATCTTTCTCTAGCACCCAGGGCAATTAGGTCCCAATCTGGTAGTTCAAAACTTGCACGTGTCAGCTGAAGTAACCTATTCCTGCCGCCTCCAAGGGCTTGGAAAGAGCTCTTGAAGGGGTGTCAGAAGGCAAAAAAGTCCATATATCTGCCCCAAAACTTATCAACCCCAAATTCCAGGCATCTTTGAGATTGCTACAGAGCATGATCTTTTCTTTACAAATAATACAGCACCAAATAGACATTTTTTTTTAACTAACACTAATTCCTGCATGCTTTTCTTGGCTTTCCCTTACAAATACCACAAAAACTGCATTACAATTGTTTATAATTTTTAACCATTCTGGCACAACAGCACTTTTTGAGACGTTCAGAATGAAGCAGGGCTCAGTGCAGCTGCTGTGTTCAGAGCAAGATGCTCCCTGAGAAGAAACACCCAAGATCAGACCAAACAAGAGCTGTCCTCTTCAGAGACTTCCCCTCAGAGCATTTTGGTTAAAAAAACTTCTGTCCCCGCTTGGCTTGGATGTTTTGAGCAGGCTGAAGGGCTGCTGAGCTGCCCCTGAGCCAAAAGGCAGACGCAGGGACAGCACTGATGGAGAGCCCCACGTTTGCCCGAGCAGGGATTTCCAGCTGAGACCCAATTTCCAGCCCAGCAGCAGCACTGGGGAAGGACTCTCTGTGCTGAGAGCTGTAATGAGGCAGTGTGGACACAAGCCCTGATAAGCTGCAGCTTTGGGAGCATTTCAAGGGAAAAGAAAAAGTAAAAAGCAGCCTGACATCTATCCCACCGCAGTCCCGTGATGTCCCAATTTACGGGTGACACAGGAAGACCACAAAAGGCAATTTCAGCAGAGAATCTGCAGCAAAACTCAACCCTCCCCTTCCAAAAATAAATACCTATTATATATATACTATAATTACTATTAAAATTAGTAATTTTAATTAAAAATTACCAATAAACTATTATTTATATACTATAAACACCTATAAACTATTATTAATTTGCTGTTAATTTTCTCTTCCAGCGACTTTGTCACCACAAGCCCAGCTCCTGCCAACACATCCAATGGAAAGTTATTCTTAGAGCCCAGCCCCGGCTGTTGCTGCAGGATAACTAATCCCAAATCATGCCTTGAGCTGCTGCTGAGCTGGACAGGACACCTATGGCCAGGATCAGAGGCAGGCAGGAGACAGCAGAGTGCTCACATGGGTGAGGAGATAATCACATGCTCTGTTTGCTAACGAGCAGATTAGAGGGGAGCTGATGTACACACACACACAGACTGCGTTTGCAGGGAGAAACACGACTCCATCCTGTACAGACACATTTATTTTTGCACCAAAATGATGCAGTTCCTGCGCAGGGTGCTGTGTGCATGCATAATTCCAGTGAGCATTAGCAGCAACACCTCCAGCTCAGGTTGTCTGACATGTTCTGTGCCAAGGCTCACTTTTAAGGTCCTCATTACTTTGACAGACCTGAACCACTCAGGGGACAATTTCCTGAGCTCGGTGTCTGCCTCAGGCTACCAGCGCCGTGGAAAGTTGCATTCAGAATGACTTGGGCAATGCTGAGAACTAAATTAGGGGAAAAGTTTTTGCAAGTTACTGATTTTAACTTTTTTTTTCTATATTTGACCTCGGTTATATTCTTCCTGCTGCCTCGCTGGAAAGGTGGCATGCTTTGGAACAGGGAGGAAAAATTGGAATGCTCCTTCCCTTGTGTCCATGGCTAAAAGTCTGTCTAAATTTGACCAGGTTGAGCGTGTGATAGCACAAATATTGCAAGGAAAAGTTTTGCTTTTTCCACTGATCCTAGGATGGATCAGACAACATTTGGGATTATCAACACAGGAGGAGAAGAATTTGCTCCTGGGCTAGTGGGAGGTGTCCCTGCCCACAAAAGGGGGTGGGAATGAGATGATCTTTAAGGTCTTTTCAACCCAAACCAGTCTGTGGCCAAGGTCACACAGAGTCAGCAAAGCAGAGGCAAATCTTCATCCCACGTGTTGAATTCCCAGCTCAGTGCCACAGCAACAACTGTTCTGCAGAGCCAGAGGAGCCTCCTTCACCACTGATTTCCTCTATTCTCATCTCCTTTTGTGCAGATTTGAGGGACACACACCCAAATGTCCCCACAGTGATAAATTCCCCTCAGTCCTAAACCCGTCCCCTGCTCCAGCACTTTGCCAGCATCAGCAGAATCAGTGCATTACACACCCGAGTGTCAGCGTTGGAGCGACTTTAAATAGTTCAGTGGTCACCCTGCTCAGCTGTGGGGTGCAGGGATGCATCCAGGCTGTCCTGAAATGATACAGCAGCGTCCTGCTGCTGGCACCCAGCCTGGGAGGCCGGGGGGAGGAAGGGAGGAGGTGTCTGCTCCTGTTACTCTGCTGCTAAAGCAGCCTTGAGAGGAGAGAAGACACTGCCAGGCTGCCATCAGCAGTGGCACTTTGTGGGCAGCTTTCTGCTGCTGCAAAACACACCTGCAAAAGGCAAAATCTCTGCTTTTCCTTCCATAAATATCTCCCCGTGTCCACTCAGACAGAGGTGGAAGCTGCAGGTGCCACGCACTTCATGGACCTGACCCTTCATCTGCACGGATCATGCCTGGTGCTATCAACAGCTCCACAAATCACCCCAGAGCAGGCACGGGGAGGGTGATGCAATTGTTTTAGCTGTTTGCACAGCCTCATAATTGCAGATCCATCATCACAAAGCATTAGCTGTGTTAGGACAGGTGTTACACAGAAAGCCAGCAGCAGAAAGGGGCACGTGAGACGGGCGGCCTGCAAAGGACACTTCAGTCTGCAGTGAGAGGTTTGAGATCTGGGTTGTGCTGCCCAGAAGAAAGTTATTTGTTTGCCAAGCCAGCTGCAAGCAGAACTCTAATTTAATCCAGATCCAAACACCATCTGCTTTGCTCATCTCTGCTCACACGGGATGAAGGCACCTGTGGCTGAGACAAGAGGTGTTTTTAACGCGGGGGGCGTGCAAAGGTCACCTCTGTTCATAAAATGCTGCTCAGAGGAAATGGAGGCCTTGATAACACAGGTTTTAAGACCTGAAGAAACACCATTAAGCAGATGCCCAGGTGCTAAAAGTGTAAGACCCACAAAGGGCTGTACCAATGTGCACTCCAGCCCCTAGGCCTCGCCTGCCACTGCCTCCACCTCTCCTCTCCTCTCTCTCTCCCAAACAGGACCTGCTGCTCTCTTCCCTCACCTCACAGGACCCCACAGTGATGCCTAAAGAGGC
>VWZT01012759.1:0-13468 GCA_013397055.1 Pachycephala philippinensis | reverse complement strand
TTTTTTTTAACACCTTCTTTATTTTATTCTTTCCCACTCCTAGATTCACTCTTAAGAAAAGTGAGTAAAGTCATGAATATGAGACATCAGGGAAAAAATTGAGCTCATATTCCTTGTATTAATTGTTATATGTCAAAGTATGATTAAGTGAGCAGATGAAAATAAAATTGCAGACAAAAATTAAATTTCACTTGATTGTTCAATCCCTTCAAGTTTACCTTATTGCTTTAACAAGTTGTTATCTTATACTACTTGAGAAAGAAAAAAAAAGAAGCAGGTGGACTGTTTGTAGGAGAGAAAAAGTTTCAGAGAGTAAATTCAGCTTCACTGACAGGTCCTGAGGATAGCTCCTCACAGTTCTGTTTTCAATCCCTGGTTACAGGTGCAAGTCTCTACAAAACAACCAAGGAAGAGCCTGGTTTGTGAGCATCCATCTCACAACAAATTATGAAATGAATATGATTAAAAAATGTGAACCTTCCCCCTCATATTTTTTTCTTGTTCCAGTGTCTGTCTCTGGCCTGTATGCTTAAAACATTTATTTATGAAAATACTGACTGCTGCTCTAAATCTTTGTGTTGAATACAAGTGGTTTTTTGCATACTTACCAATTAAACCTTGCCTTACTTCTTAAATACCCTGTGGTGCACACTGGCATTCATATCTTGACATGTGAGGTGTCTATTCTGTTCACTTCCTAAGGGTACTGGAATTCTTCCCATAAAAAGTATGTAGTATTGAATTTGAACTTGTGTTTAGATTAGAGTAATAAATGATTCTTCACTTAATTTTTTTTTTTGTTGTTGGGTGTTGTTTTTTTTTGGTTTTTTTTTGT
This sequence comes from Pachycephala philippinensis, assembly GCA_013397055.1. Lineage (NCBI taxonomy): Eukaryota > Metazoa > Chordata > Aves > Passeriformes > Pachycephala > Pachycephala philippinensis. Next base: position 12,633 of record VWZT01012759.1, on the reverse strand, counting down.
TTGTTTGTTTTTTTGTTTTTTGTTTTGTTTTTTGTTTTTTTGGGTTTTTTTTGTTTTTGTTTTTGTTTTTGTTTCACTTACCCAGTATGATGTCAGGGATCATTTAATCTAAAATATTCCTAGTGAGAGAGGCTTTGGGAGGTCCCTTCTTTCAGGTAGTTCTAGAGAGTGATAGCACCCTCTCTGAGCCTCCTTTTGTCCAGGCTAAACACCCCCAGCTCCCTCAGCCATCCTTCATCAGATTTGTGCTCCAGATCCTTCCCCAGCTTTACTGCCTGTCATTGGACATGCTCCAGCACCACAATGTCTTTCTCACAATATGGAATTTCCACACTGGAAAAAGCAATAAATATAATGGATATGGGCTAGGACACTGCAAATATGTTCCCCACCATCTTCTCCAGTTCTCTAACACTACCGAAGTCAGTTAGGAGCTTCATGTTTCAATGGTAATGAATAGTTTAAGTAAGTTTCAACAACAGATTAAAAAACCAAAAAGTAATTTTCTTTTCAGGACAGTTTGTCAGTAAACAGATTTATCTTCAAGTCTAGCATCAAACATGCATAAATGAATTTAAAAGAAAGAATTATAAATGCACTAAGAGTATTATAGCCCAGCTTTTCTATGTTGACATTTCTTTCTATGTCCTTGAGAATTTGCTTTTTTAATGTATTCCTTGACAAACTTAGCACAATCTGCAATGCTCAAAATTTCTTCTATATTCCTTCTTAGTTTCAGCTTTTTCTGTACCTAAATTAAACAAGAAAATGTATGCCTTGGACATTTTTACAACAAATCAGTGAAAGTTCCTTGTGATGGTAGTCCAGCTCTGGATCTAATTGAATTAGAAAACAAATCTAGAAGATTTTTACTCACAGAAACACAGATCTTCAGTAATCAAAGGCAACAAAAGTTTGTGAAATCTTTGTAGCTGTGGAAGTTTAATGCTGGAAGTAATAGTGCTGATAGAACTATATTAACCATGCTTTCGCAAATAAATATTACCTTTTACATTTTCACCTGCTTTTAATTAAAACATCTGGGAACTAAGGAATAAGAATGAAAAAGCACAAAAGGCAGGTTTTTGTCTATGTTAAAAAAATCATAGTATAGATCTGCAAAAGACATTGTGAGCTAACGCGGTGCGGGTGGATGGTGGAGAGGTAGACGTGTTTTCCCAAAAGCGTCCCTGGCAAGAGATCGCTCTGGCAGTGCCGTTTAGCACGCTAGCTGGCCAACTTCACACCCATGCCGATGGAGGCACAAAGCACCCACTCACACTAAGCTGGATAGCTCATGCGTTACCAGAGGCAAAGGGTCAGGAGGGATTCCTCGTGCAGAGTTCCAAAGGACTTACTGTACCACAACAAAGGGATCCATGGACGAAGAACCCGAACTGAGAGCCGTGACAAACTTATATAGGGGAACAGAAAGGAGGTCGGCAGAGCACCAGTAACCAATGGTTTGAGGGTACAGGGGCGGAGAGAAGGCAGGGTTACAACATTTTAAGGGGTAAAAGGGGCATATGGCCACCAGGCCAACCAGACAGACCAAATCTGCATAGAACCACAAAGCCTGATGGGGGAGGCTTCTCACCCTGAGTCAGGGGGTGGTCTTAAACTTTGGAGCTGGCCCACCAAGGGGCCTCTCCTGCTCCAGAGCTCTTTGGCTCCTCAGCCTCCAGTGCTGCTGGCTCAGCTGCCACGACACTGAGCATTACCGAGTTCTCACTTTTTCTGCCTTGTTGTTAGAAGTTGCTTCAGTATTGCAGAATGTCTGATTTCTGTAAAAGACATATAAAATGAAGTAACTGTTAACAAACACATCTCAGGGGCAGGTAGCTCAGTATGCAAGCAGCAGATTGAGGTGCAGGCTGAGCTCTGGGTGGGAGCCTGAGACATGAGGCCATGAACTGCCAACCCATTTGTTAACAAAGACTCACAAAGACCGATGGCACCAGACAGGGGGATGGACACTGGAAGAGAGAGGCAGAGTGGGAGACTCTAAAAGAAGAGCTAGACATGCGTGCAATTATAATCCGAGGATATAAAAGCCCAGGGATTCTGTTGTTGGGGATCCTCCTCCTCCAGCTCAATTTATTTCTGTATTAATGTGTCATGAATAAATTGCTTTATGGAACTAGATATCTGAGACTATGCCATGGGAAACCTAGGCTAACCGATAAAGAAACCTGGTCTGACTGCAAGTGGGGCACCCATTAGCTCACTGGAGCTGACCACTGTGAAGGGACTTCAGTCCCAGGAGTGAAAGTCTCTAGTATTGGGAGTGGGGCTGCCAGAGAGTTTTGTTGATGGTCAGATTGGCAAGTTTCCTGAACATTAACAAATCAAAAGTGGGTAAAGTAAATGTTTTCATTTATCTGATGTGCATCACTGTTTAACTGTACATGATTTACAATTATATTTCTTCAAAAGGAAGGACCTGTACTATTTAACAAAGATTCACATACAATTTAAAACTGTAGGCTGTTTTCATGTTCTAGCAGAGACAGGTTGTACTCCATGTTCTCTACTTTATAAAGAATATGTGGAGGAGGTGAGGAAAGAGTGTTGATGCAAAAGAGAATTCTGCCCGTCTCTTACTGCCTGAGCCACTGAGCACCAAGGCATCCACTCTGTGTCCCAGGTTGCAATAGGTGCTGACATTGGAGAGGAACCCATGCTGCACCCCAGGGCAGGAGGAACAGATCCGTGTGCAGCAACAGGGGTGAAATGGAAGTGTCCCATTTCCAGCACGTACAGGAGAAGTATTTCCTGCAGAGGAACTACCTACTCCTCTGTGCCTGAAATTCATCTACTACACAGAGTGAATCTGCTCTTCTCACACCCAGTGCTTGGCCTGTGCCTGCAGCTACCAGTGCTGTAGTTCACATAGGCACAGCGGAGCCAGTACCCTAAGCTGAGGTGTCCTCTTTCTCTCAGATGACACCTGAAAAAAGATTGGCTTGACTGAAGGCCAAGCCCTGAGCATCCCTGTTCCATAGTCTAGGACCTAGCTGTCTGTAACGACCCCAGCTCAGACAGCCTGAAGGCACTGAAGCAGCTGTGAGACCTGACTAATACTGCAATCTGACGGTCAGCAAGTCACATGGGCTACCTGACAATTATATGTCTAGTGAATTAATGCCTTCATGGAAAGAAAAAGACCCAACAAAAATACACCAAGCCAGGTATGATTATAAGCGGCAGTATGTTTAATAAATCAAACCAGTGACACTGGAATGTAAAAAGTTTTTTCTTCTTTTAAGTATTCAATTCTCAACTCATGACATCTTTTGCAAAAGCAGATCTGTGAACTGCCTCATTCAGACCTGTGCACACTAGCTCGGGGAAGTGGTATTCAGCTTTCTTCTGCATTTAATGCTGTTCCTATGTAGAGCAATCCATTAGCATTATCACTTTACATAACAGTTTCTCACATTTATAATTTTGGAGATGGTTTCTCAGATTTGTGCCCTTCTTTGAAATGTTTTGCAAATTTTGCACTTCTGGCAAATAGAAGGATGCAAACTTTTCTATAAGTGATCATAAAACATATTGCTCAAATGCTTCCATTTTTCCATTTCAAAATTATTTTTATTACAAATATATCATGACTAAAACCAACCCCTAATTTCCCAAGTGACATCATTAAACTTTCAATGAACTGATGACAAACTGATAGTTCCAGAGCATGGGACAACATTCCCACACTGAAAATGGGAAGAATTTCACAAGAAACCTTGGTGAAAGCCAGAATACATCCCTACAGACCCCCTGAAATTGATATGAACTGCAGCTGGGATTTTTCAAGAGGAGGGCTGAAGATGCTTGAAAACACTTGATATTACTTTTAGTAAATGCTGCACGCTCAGTGTTTCCTCAACATCCTGTGTAGCAGCTAGTACAAAACAGCAGTCAAAATGTCAAAGAAGAAAATGTAGATATGAGAATTCAATTTAAGTAGGTTTTAACTGCTTCTTCTGATAACACCATTTGACAATAAGATTTGTTTTTAACTATTTGTTAAAACTGTAATGAAATTTAGAGCAAGAGATACAGCAGTAGTTCAGTGCTGATATGATTCCACCCAAGTGCTCAGTTTCCGTCAGACAGCAGTCACACAGTGTTTGCTGCCTTCCTGTAGTGTGAGCCATTCACAAGGATGGAGCACTCCTTCTTGTAAGGTATTGAGCAACAGTGGGTGATTTACACTTGGTGCAATTAACAGGGAACTGCTACGCAAAATCAGTTTCAATAATCGTGGATGTGCATGGTTTCTGTAAATAGGCATTGCTAAAAGTACAGCAATTCACAGCTGTAGGCTGAAGTATTAGAAAAATACCTGTCTAGTGGCATCAGCAGTGCACACGTGGAATGATCTGAAGGACACATGCTCTGAAACTCCATTCTTCTTACACACGATGTAGCAACAAAGAATGCTTTCAAAAGAGTAATTTTTGAGGAAAGGGGATGATTTGATTGTAATATTCATCAGTTTTTTGTTTATATACTTACACACACATCTTTTTGCTTATACTTTTGAAGAATTCCCACATATGACTTCATGCATTTCCTTTCCTTTTCCATCCATTTTCCACATATTTGAATCTGACTGCCTTTCTGGTTAAGATCAGCAGTGACGGCATCTTATACTTCCCTTGAGCAGACAAGGGGCAAAAGAAACTTGCACATAGGAACTGAAATAATGTATAATATAATTAAAGACAGACCTACTATAATCCAGTACTGTCAAGAAAAATGTTTTCTTCTTCCCTATCTTGAGTTATTTCTGGATGACCTGTTTCTACAGCTTAAGCAAGAAGCTGATTTGGCAGCCAAGCCCAGTGGAAATGAGATCAGAAGGGAAAAGATGCGGCTTTATACTGTTATTTCTATAGATAGCATATGTGGTAAAATAGGATACTTTCACAGTTGTCATTGGAACATGTGAAATCCCCCACTGGAAATGGATAGTCTCTAGTTTAGTGAAAAGAGGTTTATATAAAAATCAGCCACAAAGGCAATAAGATCTCATGAAAGAGATGCTTCACAGTTAAAACTTAATCTATAAATAGATCATTTTGGATGTATGTGCTCGGACACGTATTATATATGTTAACTATGAGAATTAAGTAATTTGAAGCAATTTGTCTGATTAATTCATAATTATTTTCTCTATTTCAGGGCCTTTGAGACTGGGTACTTATGTAGGAGCTCTTTTCTGTTGAGTAGTGCATGAAGGAAATCAATCGCCATTATTCCTAAATTCTTGATTCCATTAGCAATAATTAATTGCGTTAAACTACTCGTACAAAAATAGATGTTGTGTAGAGTAACTTCTTAATTTCCCTGGAGGTGTGTCTCTACTTTTCATGGAATTTGACTTAGTTTTCTGTTAGTGGAAATTTTCTTTAATCACTGGTGTGGTCACTTCAACCCACAATAACATTTAAGAGATTTTGATTAATTTAATTTTTTTGCTGAGCATTTTCTCCTGTGAAGTACTTGCCATGCACTGAGCCTTTTATAAGACCCAACCTATTCCTCCTCACTGATGTGAATTGTTCATTTCATAGGGATTTTAGAAATCATCTCGCCCAGCTCTTCAGATTACGTTCTTGATTACAGTGAAATTTCAAATGCTGCTGCACTTTTGTTTCTCAGTTTAACCTGTTATTAAAATAGATGCCTTTTCATAATTCACATTCATAATCACAATATTTAATCATTTTTGCAACTGGATATTTTGATCTCTGGTCAGCTGATTTGATCATATTTTGCTACAGTGATTTTTATGTCTAGATAAGACTGTATTACTTCAGTAGTGTGAAATTTCTTCCCATTTCAGTGACTCATACTGAAACACAATTTTAGGATTCCATAGCAGGTGATAATGATACAGCTTTTCACAAGCTGTACATTATAGGATAATTCCAGGAAATCCATCACCTCTCTTGCTTACTTTTCCCTCCTTTACATTTCCATCAAGTTGGTAGAGTGGTTTTTGCAGTTATATTCTAGTCCCTGCAGTGGCAGGACTGAAAGGCATTACCAGCTCTCTTCAGCGATACAAACTACTTTTTGGTAAGAGAAAGCCTTCTACTAGATCTTGCTTATTTTGTCCAGTGAATAGGCAATATCTAAATTTCTTATATATATCAATACATATATATATACATATCAGTATCTACACAAAAGGACAAACATTATAAACTTCATTATTAACTTTCAGACTCATCATTTGCAATAGCCTTTGAGTTGATTACTTAATTTAATACTGAACAGAGGTTTTTTTCTCCTCTTCATATCTTCTGGGATTTTTTTTTCCTGAGAGTTAGGAGTGCTTCTTAGGCTATAAGATAGATATGTATGAAAATTTTTATGAATTTGGTATGTCCATGGGTTGATTATCGGAGATGGGATAATCTAATGAAGCACAACCATGTAATGATCACATTTTGTCTGTTATGTTTTGTCCTAAGTGTAAAATTAAGTCTGCAGTAGGTCTGCCCTTATTATGGTGCAGCTTTTGATCATGCTCTGATTTTGTGTATTGAACTTCCATTTTTCCATCGTTACATTACAGGGGTTTTGGTTTTTTCATTTTGTTTTTTTTTTTATTATTGTAGAAAACGTTTCAATTAAAAAGCTATTGTTTAAAAATTTTCTACTTCATTGTTTATGCGGAACAGGTTTTATTCATTGAGGTAATGGGGCCATAAATTAACTAATGGCACAGTTTGGCTGGATTAAAGATTAATAGTCTTTGTTTGCCTTGTTTTTTTATATGATGTCATCAATATAGGGGGGGTGTTGTTACCAGTAACCATGACATATATTGAAATACCATCATATGAGGCACTTGTTGCATTTTCCACATAAAAGTGAAAACACTATTGGCTACAAACTGCAATGCTGAAATCATACATCAGTTCTATTCTTCTTCATAAATAACAGTAAGCTGGGGCTAACACCAAGATTTTCTCTAAAGTATTAAATAGGAAATTTCATTTCTCTTCTGTATTTTCAGCTTTGTAAGGAGCAGACAGAAATTTGATTTTCAATATTGAAATACTGGAGAATTCAAGTAACAGCAGGAAAAAAATTCGTGGGAGTTAACTTCCAGATGTCAAATCACTCTCTGCAGACAAGAAGTACTGATCTGACTTGAGCTCATTCTTCCATTTCCTGTGGTGCATGGTGGTTTCTTGCTGGTTTTCTTCTGTTTCTGCCTTCTGTTCGAAGTCACTAAATAGCTTCTGCCATGTAGTATCTGTGAAGATAGAAGGTATATATAATTCATCAAATCATCCCTTCTGAAAATGAATAAAATGTCCACATCCAAGTATGCTTTGAAAGCTTTCTATTCTTGTGTAAAGCCAACAATTACTGACTCTGAAGAGTTCTGTATAGCAGTGTTGGATGGTGAAATTCTTACTTTAGAAAATATTTTTTTCAGTTGGAGATCAAAGAACTCTCTCCTTCCACCTCTTTGTAGTGAGATGTTGAAGAATTCCATAAATTGAATGTTTTTTTCCTGTGGAGGTTCTCTTTACAGAACAGCCAAATAGAAAATACAGTGTATTCTGCAAAAATGCACTACAACATTTTGTAAGGGGAATGAACACTACTGATTTTCTTATAGTGCCTTTCATAAAGATAATCCAGATACAGTAGTCCATTAAATGCTGAATTTAATAGAAATGTTTAAAACTGTTATTTAAATTGGGTATTTCACAGAAAATACACTGGGAAAGCAGCTCAGGATTACCCATATCTCCTCCCAGGTACGAAGATTTATATAGATGGCTTGGAAAAGATGAGAAATGGGAAGACTCATTGCAAACAGTCAAGAGAGGTAATTGATAAGAAGTCAAGGGAAGCAATGAAGTCCCCAGGGCTCTTAAAAAGATCCAGGGACATTTTATTGAGGTTCAGTGATGAAGTTCAGAGGATGAGAGAAATATTGAGAATAATATTTCTTTCTTAAACTGAGTGGATGTTTTAATGTGTTCCATTGTGAAGAGATGGGAATGATTGTAGGAAGCATGAATATAGTTTTGGTAAGGAAATGTATTTTCAGTCTATCCAAACAAACTGTCACAGAGAGGAACAGCAAAACCTACCAACCTTTGTGTACTATTGCTACCATAATTACTCTAAATCAATACTTTCTAAGATTTTGCAAGAAAATACTGCAGAAATGAAAATTATTTATTAATTTTGTAAAGTGGATTCTATAGTGGCTATCTGTCTGAGTTTTCGTCAGGTATTGCTTTACGGTCGGTGAGTTGCAATGGCTAAGCCATTTAAGAGATTCCCTTCCATTTCCAGAAATAAATTAGATGCTTCCAAGTCTGGGATGCATTTCTACTTAGGATTTTCCTCAAGTCACTTTTGAAACTGGTATAAAAGTTAGCATTTGTGCCTAGCTTCAATAATAAAAAAAATACAAAATATCTAATCTAATCTTGCTCTTAGGCCACTTCTGTAATGAATAAAGAGAGGTACACAGAGACAGGCCTTTTGATCTCAGTTGTTATATGATCCATCCATGCCTGAGATGTATTGAGATGGTTTTTTGTACTCTAATAGAGTTATTATTTCTGTCATGTTTTATATTGGTTGTATAATAATGCTTTATATGTCACCTCGACAGTGTTCTTTGGGTGGTTTGGATTTCATGGGGAGATGAAGGCTCTGAAATCATGTAGATTTGCAAAGGATTGCAGCACCTGGTCTCTTGTGTATGCTGGTGAAAACTACAGACATTTTCAGTATTTTTTAAGTCAGTAATCCGCTACATTTAGAAAATGACAGTGAAATGCATCCCTGTTTCCATACTTACATTAAGTTCAAGAAATGCGTAAAATTCCAGAAGGAATATAAATCAACCACTAATTGATGGGGCTTAGCAAAGACCTTATCCTAGTGGGAGAAATTTCCAATGTTCGGAACTGCTTAGCTTTTTGGCATATTACCTAACATACTTAATTGAAGAAACCCCAGAAGAGACTTCCATCTGATCTGGTATGTATGGCAATGCCTACACCTCCAAATTAGTATTTATAGCTACCACCAAGGTTTTCATGTACTTTACGTAACCCTCCTCTGATGATCTCCTCTGCTTAGGAGGGCATCCCATCAATATTTTTAATCTTGTCATGAATAATTGCATTTTCTTCCTTCCTTTTAGTATATAATGTTTCACAAGTTGGAAAATGTACCTAGTTTGTTAGATGCTAGTGCTCTAACTCCTATTAAAAGGTTTTTGGAGGCATTTTGTAAATGTAATTTTTCCTTCCATGTCCTTACTTGTAATCGTACATGTATTAAGTAGTTGTTTGGATTCGGTCAGATTATGTACTAGAAAGCAAGATGGTCCTTTTTCTTTGCTCTGAATTTCCATTTAGATTGCTTTCTGTCTGTAAATAATTCCTGGAAGACTGAGTATACCATACTATCACTTCTTCATATAGCTTAGGAAAGGTCCATTTAAGTAATACTAAGACTTACACAGACAATATCAATAGGTTACTGAGAAAAAAACATTTCACCAAATCTCAGAACTGGACCTTTTATATGAACTGCTTTACCACATTATTAGATGGTTTGTCAACTTGGAAAATGTGGAAGGCCAATTGGCTTGTCTCCTCAGAGCTTGTAAAAGGGATAAGTATATATGTTTTGTTTTGCTTTTAATTTTAAGAAGATGTTCTGGCTCAACCTTTTAAATTAAGTTTTTTGTGGGAAAAATTAATGTAATTAATAAAATTTTATCTATCCCAATTCTATATTAAAAAGATTAATTTATAAAATCGTCTGTTTTTTAGCTGAAATTACTTGACAGAATTTCTATTTCAAACATTAACATATTTTTGATAAAACTTGATGTTGCATGGTCTGGTTTTTTGTCTATGAATCTGTAACATGAAGGAAAGGGGAATTCTTAGGTAGCAAAAATATTACCCTCCATTAATCATATAGCCCACATTTTGCTAAGCAAAGCCCATTCTCCATAATCCCATTTAACTGTTTTCTGCTTGTTTTTTTCTGGCACAGTGCAGTTATAAGAGGAAAGGTTTAGCAAAAATATTATTCTTTTCTTCCACTTACCATGAAAGTTAGAGCACTCAGTTACAGCAGTTTTTTCTATGCTATATTCTGCAAGATCTGAAATTCTTACTCTTTCTGTATTTGAAATTACTGTATCTAAGACTACAGAAATCAAGATCCTAATTATGCAATGAGTGGTTAATTGTAATTGAACTGGTATTTAAAATCTAGGCCCTAAGGAGCTCTTTAAATGCATACTTTAAATGTATAAATAGGTGCTCACAAAACCCAGCCTAAATATATGTTATTTTGCAAGCTATTTCATGCACCCTCAGTCATATTGCATGTGACTCCAAGTTGGGTGGGAGTGTTGATATGCTGAAAGCTAGCAAGGCTCCACAGAGGGATCTGGATAGGCTGGATCAATGGACTGAGGCCAATTGTATGAGGTTCAGAAGTCCCAGGTCCTGCACTTCCACCACAGCAACCCCATGCAACACGGCATGCATGGGAGGGAGTGGCTGTAAAGCAGCCCGGTGGAAAAAGGCATAGGGGTACTGGTCAGCAGCAGCTGAACATGAGCCAGCGTGTGCCCAGGTGGCCAAAATGGCCAAGGGCATCCTGGCCTGCATCAGCAATTGTTGGGGAAGATGAAATAGGAAAGCCTTATAAATATGATCACATAGCAAAAGGTGCTGACAATATGGAAACTACAAGCGAGATTTGAGATACCAAACTCCAGTTACTGAACAACTGGAAAACAATGGTTTGGCCGACTGAAAGTAACCCCCCTTTGATGAAACAAAGCCCTCTGTTTGCTGACAAGTCCAAGGGTCAGAACAGACCCTGTTAATGTTACAGAGGGTCCAAAAGGTAGTTTTTAGGGTTTAAAATATAACGCCATATGGTAATGCGATGATTCTTATAGGCTATGTTAATGTAGTAGGATTTGTAGCATGTTCTGGATTGGTTAATGGAAATCAGAATATTCAGCACAGAAGATGATTTATTGTATTGTAATCGGCAACCACAGCATTCTATTCTGTATTCTGTATTCGATTCTGTATTCTATTCTATTCTGCTCTGCCTCTTCCACTCCTCTTCTACTCTCTCCTTCTTTTGCTCTGACCTGCTTCAGGCTGCATCTAGCAGCTCCTAGCAGGTCCTTCATACCCACGCCCTCTCACAATAAACCCCATGCTCTAACACCGACTTCAGAGATCTCTCATCTCCGTCCCGACCGTCTCATACAGGCTCCCCACAGACGCTTCAGAACCTACAAGCAATGGTGTAGCCAGGTGAACCAGGTCAGTGATTGTCCCCCGTATTGGGCCTGGTGAGAATTCACCTTGAATTCTGTGTTCAGTATTAGGCCCCTCACTACAAGAAAGACATGGAACTGCTGGAGCAAGTCCAGAGAAGGACAATGGAGCTGAGCAAGGATCTGCACCACTGGTCTGATGGGGAGTGGCAGAGGGAGATGAGGGTGTTCAGCTTGGAGAAAAGGAGGCTCGGGGGAGACTACTTCACTGGAGATTGTAGTGAAGTGGCATCAGTCTCTTCTCCCAAGTAACAAGTAATAGGATGAGCAGAAATGGCCTCAAGTTGTGCGACGTTAGATTTAGAATGGATTTTAGAAAATGGTAGTCAGCCATTGGAACAGGCCGCCCAGGGAAGTGGTGGAGTCACCATCCTGTAAGTGTTCAAAAATTGTGTAGATGTGGCATCTGGAGGCCTGGTTTAGCGATGCAGTAGGCAGTGCTGGGTTAATTTGATGATCTTAGAGGTCTTTCCCAAGCTTAATGATTCTGTGATTTGTAACAGTTGATTCCTTTTACTTTCAGCCATCATTGAAAATAATCAATACTTAGAGTAAAGCAATTTCAATAGCATCAAAGCTCCACTGAATCAACAGGACTGTGCCTTGATACTGTACTTTCTTGAAACAAGGGCACAGTTGGAATTAGCAATAAATCATATGTTTATTTTTTCAGTGAGCAAAAATTATACCTTTTCTTTCCCGGGTAAAGAGCACATGCATTTCTTCATGTTGTTAGTCTACAATTGTTCAGTCACCATGATCATAGCTGTATTATGTAGTCTGTACTGATAATGATCAAAAGATATTAAGAGTTCACAGATCATATAATGATATTTAGAGGAAAATGAGCTTTCTGCCTATGCTGATAGTGTTATTGTCTCTACAGTAAACTTGCACCTAAGCTAAAATGTATATAGGTAGTGCTACTGCAATTTTATTTCAACAGGGTCTCACTGAACCCATTTGTATTGGTTTTGCATGGCCTGGATTTTGGTAGCAGGGGGCCAGAGAGGTGGCTTCTGTGAGAAGCTTCTGGAAGCTTCCACCATGTCCAGCAGAGCCAATCCCTGATGGCTCTGAAGATGGATGCTGCTGGCCAAGGCTGGGCCAATTAGAGATGATGGTAATGCCTCTGTGATAACATATTTAAGAAGAAAATCAAAACAAATGACACACAGTTTTTCTTCTAGTCAGAGATGGGGAGGTGAGCACATGTGAGAGAAAACAACCTGGTGACACCAAGGTCAGTGGAG
>VWZT01012755.1:157349-219554 GCA_013397055.1 Pachycephala philippinensis | reverse complement strand
GTCTTTTAAACCAAGACACTTACAAATATAATCCAAGTTTATTTATAAATATGCGAGAAGCTGAGAAATGTCTTCAATAAACTATTTGCATTTTTCTTTTTTCTTGTTTGCAGATACGCAACTTTAGAACTTCATCTGGAGAGCTTAAGAAGGTTTAGATACATTTATAAGGATGACCCTGCTTATTTCACAGAAGTTTTCCCTCCCATGAATTCATTGAGCTTTCAATGCGTTCACTGGAGCTGCTTCTTTTTACACTGGACTGAGATCAGAATAGGCCCTTTTGTAAATGGTATGTCAAGAAACATGTTTAAGTCAAATGTAAGCCTTTAAAGCAAAGGTTCTGCTTTTGGTTTACATAATGACATGCTACGGAGAATAGCTTTCCTATTTTATATTCCTTCCCTGCTTCTCATACCGCCCATGACTCTGCTCTTTATGTGCTGCTTTAGATCTTTCCTTCTTGCTGTTCTTAGTAGAAACCACATTTCATTTGTGCCCTTGAAACAGCATCTCAATGTGTTCAAACTTCCTGCTTTTTGACTGGAAAAGCATTCAGAATTTCTAGTGGGACTTTCAGTTGGCCAGATGGCTGAACAGCTCACATTAACTTCTGCGCAATGATGGGAGGAAGCACTGAAGAACCAGCACCAGCTCCATCAGTGTCTGCTCAGCAGGACTCTCAGCATAAGAAATCACTGTGGTTTGCCCCAAGTCGTTACAGGGAAGTCAGGTACCAGTGTACAGGTGTTAAATCAGATGATCCCATACCTGACCAATGCCATTCCCTTCACTGTGTAATAAACAGACCAATTAAAAAACGTTTGAGCACCAGTTTAACTGCTCAGAAATGTGATCACTGGAGCATCAGTGTGATGCTGGATATCTATCACCTGGGCTTTCTTCAAACCTTCAGGTTTTAATATTCTGTGCATAACAGAAATGCTGACATATCACTAGTTTTTTTGTGTTTAACTGCTCAGAACTAAAAATTACTACTTGAATAGTCAAGGGCATTGCTTATTTTCTTATCAGATTCAGCATCTGAGTAATATTCATCTGCAACAGTTCTTTCAGTAACCTGTTTCCCTCTTCAGGACTGGATTTTTGTAACAAATCACTCTGTAAGGGTAGGGCTCTGCAAAGGGGCTTAGCAGAGAAACACGAATATGTGGTATGGGAAGCCCACCTCCCTTAGGGCAAAAATATCAGCTAAAGCACCTTGGCAGCATATTAATAGCTATAAAAGACTCTTTCTTTGCTGACCACAAATATGCTGTGGTCAACAAGAGGTCTACTCACTGTTTTGTTAAAAACAGTGATGATTTATTTTGCTTCAGCCATGTGTGAAACTAGTCACCACATTGTGAATAATAATATCCTCTTAGTCTCAATGGAGCTCTTTTCATACAGAAAGATCCACAAAGCATTTAGCTAAATACTTGATATGGCAATCCACTGGCTGACCACTAAAATATAGCCATATCTGGGATGGAACAGTGCAGCTATACAACAATGCATGGCACCAGAGGAGACAAAGAGTGGAAAAAATAATCCATTAGGAACCAAAGCGAGAGCTGGAGTAAATATAACTACATAAATTAAGCATGAGTAGCAAGCAGAGCTAAAATTATAAATTTGAAGAGCACCCTGGAATCTCTATGCCTACAGGAAACCAGGAGTTTATACAGTTCCTTGAGAGGATGAACTCCAACTGCACAGTGCCCTCTACTGTGAGATGAAATCCATAGAGGCTCAGAGGGGAGAAAATTAAGTATTAAATCACTTGGCCTGCTTGGTTTCTGCAGCACTATCCTGAGGTTGTAAAATCTCAGAAGAACTGAACAGGGCATGCAGGATCAAGCTGGAGCAGTCAGCTCGGTGCAGGATACCTTGGCATCTGCTAAGCCTGCTCTCTGTAACTCTTCCCAAAATGGCAAACGGGATGAGTACAAGAAAATATAGTGATTAAGTGCCTTTTAAACATCTGCAGTTCTAGTAGTTTTGATATTGAATGAGTGTTTTCCATCTCAGTAACAGTTTGCAATACAGGCAAAATTACAGAAATGTAATTTTTGTTACATTTTTAAGTGGCAAACAATGCCCAGTTGGCTAGATCTTGCTATGTGGGGGAAAAAAACAACCTCAATTTTGGGAAAAAATATATAAAAATATAAAAGTCACTCAACACATTTTGTACCTAATGCTGCAAGACATTCACTCTAAAATTATAGCAGTCCATCTATGTTTCTGATATTTAAAATAACTTGTACTGCACTAGGGCATGTTATTTTGCTCTTCTAAAGCACCCTAATTATCTTCTACCCATTAGAATACATAGCAAGCTAAACTCACAGGGCCTCCAGCAGGGCACATGAAGAGATCCAAGAAGGTTTAAGCACAGGAAACATCTCAGATGACCAAAAGAAAGAAAAGTTAGTTCAGTAGCAAAGGGCAGATCCTGTGACAAATCACACCTCTGTTCAGGAGGCTCATTTGAGCCCTACAGTGGTTTCTTTCCTCTCACTCCTGTGGTAAACCCTGGAAGGAGGTTTTATTTCCCCTCTACCCCAAACACACACACACACTCTGCCTCAAGAGCTGGGAGATCCCCAGAGGTCTGCAGCTGGTGTAATGTTTTTCCCTACCACCTTCTAGCAACCTGCAGGAAACAAAGCTTCTTCAGGGAGTTTGCTGCATAAAAAAGCTGCCTTTAACTCCACCATAAGGTCTTTAACCCTTTTATTCTCCAAAATAAACATAAAATGAGTGTGTGAACACCCATTCATTCCAGAACAGACATCCACATGAGCACGGACAGGACAAAGCTGTGGTGAAGGTCCTACTGAAAGTATTCAAACCGGACACTGGAGAGTGCGGAATAAAAATCTGTACAGAGCAAAAGATATTTCTGACAAATCTTGTGGAAGAGAGGAGACACCCAGAAGTGACCTCTTTTTTAGAACCCTCTGCCCACCAGATGGGGGACGAATTGCTTGCACAGAGCTCTGCACAGTCCTTTGGTGGTTTTAAATAGTGCCAGGCTGAGCAAGCAACTTGTTGGACCTCAGTTGCCAGAAGACTCCTGAGCCACACTTTATATGCATCTAACTAAAGGAGATGCATAAGTTGCAGCTCAGTCCTAAAATGTACCTTTGTAGAGATGCTTTTGTGTGCATCATGGGTTTCTAAGCAAATACCATTACTTTAAAACTGAATATCAAGTGAAACTCAAGCTAAAAAGGTAAAAGGAATCGAAGCAAATGAAAAAAATCTGGAGAGCTGTAAAGAATAATTTGGAAACATGGTTGTTTTCCTAGTTGTGGAATTTTCCTATGAGAGTCCAAAGAAGATTTCAAGATGTATATATCCTGTAAATTTCAAGGAGTGGTCTTAGCAATCTGGTCACATCTGGTGGCAGCGATTGTGCTGGTGATGGGGTATAGCCAGTGGGGATGGCAAACAGCCTCAGTCCTGAAAGTCACCTGTTGCACTCCCTCTCTAGCACACATGCAGACATTTCTGCTGTCTGTATGCAAAATGCCTAAAATCACTCTTCTCCCCTACCCCATTTCTTTGTTTCTCTTTGGAAAGTCTTTGTGGTCTGGCAGGGAAATATAGAGCTGGGGTAATGCAGAGAAAGAGGGAAATTTGTGTATATGCTGTATATAAATAATCGCAAAAGGTCAGATTTCAGCTTGCCTTACCTTGAAAGGAACAATGTTTTGTACTTCCTGCTCTTTTGAGAAATCAGACCTCCTTTAACATGCTCAACCAAGATAACTTTTGAAATTCTAGATTGTACATGAATTTTGTATGTAAAATCACTGTCAGAAATAGGAAATCTTTTCTTTATTACACGTGAAAAAACTCACAGACAACCTCTTACATTACTATCTCCTGACTGATTTCTTTTCATTTTCTACTAGCAAGGAAAACTCTGAAAAGAAACTGATGATTTGTACTTTAGAATGGCTTTGAAATAAACCAAACATTTGCTGCATTCAATAATGTTTTTTCACTGCTGCTAGCATAGCCCAATAAGCACAACAGCAGTGGAGTTTTTGGATAAGTAAAGAGGCTTTTTTTAACACAGAAGAGAAAAACAACTTGTTTACACTTTAGCAGCTGCTTAAAGATAACAAATGAAGCTTAAAAAGGCACATACTAATATCAACACATGATGTTCCTCAGGCTTGAAAATAAAAAATCAGAGCTCCATTAGGCTTAGACACTGATATTAGATTAAAAAGAAAAACAGTGTTTTCCTCTTGCATTTCTGGAGACAGACATTGTTTGCTGAAGAATGTAAAATTCAATCCCCCAGGGAATGCCAGAGGCTTTTTGGCAGACTCTCTGAAACTCAAGTCAACTCTTTTCTATAATAACTAACATCAGAAAGAAAAGGGGGGGAAAAAGGAGAAAAGGAGGAGAAAGAGACATAATTACTTTCAATGTTTACATGGCTCTGGCTTCTTGAATCTGAAAAAGTATCAGACTGCAAAGACTGGACTTAATCTAACTTTAAGCAACTGACAGGTGGACTTCGACTACTAATTATTCTAAGTGGGTAGTCAGTTAGTCTTCTTAGCTCTTTTTAGAACAACAATGGGAAAGAATACTCAAGTTTATAAGAAAAGAAAAAACTGTTCTCTCTCTCATATTTGTACTTATTCAAGCTCTGTGCCATCTAACAATATCAGCTTTGTGTTTAAAAAGACCAGTTAACCAGCCTAACATCAGGGTGGGCATGCATTTCACTGTGAACGTCCCCACAAACACGGTTTAACAAATGTTCTCCATTCAAGCTGAACAGATGGAAGAAAAATTACTCTAGGCATAAATTTTATGGATGCTTAGCAATAAGAGTGCTCAGGCTCAAGGGGATAGAGGTTGGTATAAAACTGATTTGCTTACTTGGGCATGCAAACCAAGACTTTCTCCACCCTAAGGAACTACAGACTAGCAATGCAACTCCCATATTTTCGGGGCATACAAAGCCTTATTGGCAATTTTTTAAGTATCTCCTGCTGAAGGGAATTCTATATCAGTGTCAAGAAGACCAACAAATCAAAAAGGCTCCGGTTGCTCTGATGCCTTGAGAGGCCACCTGAAGACAGAGACTAGACAGGAGTAAGGGAATAAACGTGGATATTTATTTGAAAGGCCTTCAGAGGTACACCTGGGAAGCCAGAGGCTACTCTCAAAAAGGACCCAAGATGGACCCCCAGTCACGAGTTCTTCACACTTTTATAGGTTTGGTCCATTTGCATATCAGCATAAATTCGCCAATTAAACTTTAGCTAATGATGTAATTTCTCCAAGCTTACCCCTCTTCTCAAGATGCTGGTTTACACATTTTGGGCCCAGGACCATCTGGGTGTCCTTGGAGAGCAGGCCTGGAGAGGCTTTGTTATGTCTATCTTAGCATGGGAGAACAGCAGCTAACAGGCTACAGGACACCAGAGTTACACACTAGGAATACAGAATTTGAAAAATATAAAATTAAAACCTAAGGCATCAGCTCTACCCCCCTGTATAGCTCTGTTTCATGTTTAAAACTTTAAAAGTGTAATTCTAACTCAGATCCAATCCTGTGAATGTGAATAGATTTAAACTGACCTCGCATAAGGACAGCAGTGAAAAGTTTTGTTCACTTGCAATAACTTCCTATAAATAGATGTTCTTACCACATATTATCAACAATTTATAATATGCATCAATGCAAAGGCCTTAGAAACAAGTATGCAAGTACATTAGTTCAGTTAATTTTGTATATATGCTTTATAATACTGGCTTGATTTGATTTCTTCAGGCTGTGGTTAAGTGATTCTTTTGACTTGCAATGGTCACCTAAAGCAAAGATTTTGGGATTACATGTGGGAAATTTCAAGCAATCCCAGCAAGGCTGCTGTTCAACAATATTGTCTGACTAGATCATTAGCTGGATTATGCAGAAAGAATACTCACAAGACATAATTAAAGCAAAAAAATACAACAGCTCTCCATGCCCAGAACAAGTATCTGAAGCACTTCTCAGTGAATTTGAAAATTTTAACAGTCTGAGTAATTTTTGCACAGAGGAGGTGGTACACTGGTCAAATAACTTGCAGCAGATAGTTTGCTGAAGGGCAGCTTAGAGAAACATAAAACTCAGCTGCAACTGAGGCTAGGCCTTTTTCTGTAAACAGCGTGATTAGCCTTCCAGAATGACCAGTTCCTGAGACATTTTGCAAAGGAAAGATAAAAATGAAAAAAAAACCAACCAAAAAACAAAACAGAAAAACAGTTGTTTCATTTGCATTTCTTAGACTACTCTGAAGCATCTGTTGCCCAGAAAAGATAACACAAGGCATGATGGAGTTTTACCCATCTTTCAGGCTAACATATGAAAAAAAGAGAAACAAATATCTTTTCTGAAAAGCCATACCAATCTTCCTCCTGGACTGCTACAGAGGTTCTAGTTGTTGGTTAACAGCATCTTTTGGCAAAGACAATACAGCCGCATGGATGGGCAACTCAGATAGCAAAAGCTCAGTAGTAATCTATAGGAAGAAAGAAAAAAAGTTTTTCACAGATTCTGAGATTACATGCCTATCAGTAATTCTAAGTACACAGTAAAGGTTACTGCACTAGGGATTCATATATTTATCAATTAATCTGTCCCAAAGCCATGGAAGGTAATTAATGAAAAAGATAGTCAGGCATGGCTTCAGGCAGTAATTCAATATTACTCTAAATCTCTACATGAGCAAACCTGTGAACCAAAGAGGAAATGCATACTGTACAAGGACACTTGTGTTCTGAAATGTGATCCCCCGTGGAGTTTTCAGATGAAGCACTTTTCCAGTGATTAACTCAGTACATTTGAATTTCATTATTTAATGCTTTAGGTGACTGGTTATTTGTAGTGCACTGAGAGGAAAACAAGTTTTCCATGAATAAAATCAGACTAAAAGACAGATAACAACTAAGCCATCTCAGGTCATTCAAATCCCCATTGCTCCTTGCTGAGCTAGTAGGGCATTCAGTGTGTGCTCTTACGGTTGGGTTTTTTTAATGATTATGCCATATTTTTCTTCCATTCTGGTGGCAAAAGATCCATGCTAAGATACACAGAACTTATTTTCCATACTGGTAGACCCTCTCCCATAGGGTTCATTAAGAATCAGCAGAGAGAACCATTTGGGCTTTTCAGGATTTTTCAACGTGCTCTGAAAATGCCCCGGTCACGCCAGCTTTTACACTGCAATCTTCTGCTCCAGGGCCCTGCACACTGAGTGCAGCCAGGCAACTGAGCTTTCATCAATTTTATAAAAGATGGGAGCCCTCAAAGCTGCCTCCCAGGTGAGGCAAGGAATGTGGTTGGCACGCACCTCTCCCGGAGCTGCAGACAGGCAGAGCATTATCTCTCTGCCCACTTTTTCCTAAGAAAGAGTCAACTGAGATAATCTGAGGTGTTCATCAAATTAAAAGATCTTTGCAGAGAAGCCCACTGGATGTGTACATTCTTTGCCAACGGAATGATTTGTTCTGCCATGCTTCTTGGGAAGCAAAATGCCAAATATGGGATAACGAGACTGGAAATCCAGCAAAGAAATTCAGATAACGGTTAGATTAAAAATGAAATCAAATTTCAGAGCTTTGAAATTGTTCCTTTACAGCAGCATAAGTCTCCCTGCTAAACTCACTGGGCCCTAGGTTTTGTGGGATACACTCCATCAGAAAGTGGTATTTTAAGCCTGTTTATGTTCTTTTAGTTCAAGAGTATTTTCATGGGCTGCCTTTCTCTTTTAGAGATCAAAGACAGAATTCAGACTGCACTGACAAACTCAATTCTGGATACGGATATGAAATGGTGTTTCTGTACCATGAAATTTTTCAGCTTTCAAGCAAAAGCTTTTCCTTTTCCTCATAGGGACAAAAACCAAGTCCTTTAAAAGTTTTATGCAAAATACCAAAAACTCGGGGGAGACTGATGCAGTCCCGGTTAAAAACCTGGTGGTGAATGCTCTCATGTGTCTGATTTGGACTAAAGACTTGACTAAGTTTCTACAGCCAAGGGAACACTGGTGAATAAAGGACTTCTGAAATCTCTATCAGCAGAAATTCTGTCCTGCAACAGAAAAGTCCTGGTAAAAGTCTAATCAAAATCATCGCATTAGTATAAAAATATAAATGAAGGAAACGAAGGAAGAATTCAACCAAATGGCACCAGTTTTCGTCATTCCCCTCACCAGAAGCAAAACAGACGTTCACCACAGATGATGAGAGACTTGAAAACAAAATAACACAAAGGAAATCCCCCTCAAACCCAGAAAGGGAGCAGCTATACCCATTTCTGCATCTGGTATTCTGATCTGCAATACCCTTGACTTCCTAGATTAATAAATTAACAGGCAGCAATGGTTACATTTTCAAAAGTTATATATAAAGATTCTCAGATTTTGGGCATGAATATTTCAAAGCAGTATCAACTTAGCTAAAGGCTTTCGAAGTTTGGTACTTAATATACTTTCTGCCCAAACAAACAAACAAACAAATCTGGCTTTTTGACCTTAACTCCCCAGAAGGTCAGGACTTCTGAGGAGTTAAGGAGGAGCACCTCTGCCCTCTCTACCTGTGCAGCCCCAACAGAAATCCCCTACCTGAGGCTGGTTTTGTCACCAGGGCATGAATGCAGTACCGCAGAGATGCCTTTGTAGGATACTGGTACCCAAGGAGATGAAGGTGAGGCACCTCTAGACAGCGAGGCCCTTGCAAGAGCTGCATCTGTGTTTGACAAGGGGTGCAGAGTGATGTGTTTGGGTGCCGCACTGCCAGGACTGTCCCAGGTGGCCTGGGACACAGCCCCACCCAAGGGTGCCTGCAGGTGATCCTGATATCCATGTGGAGCCCCAGTGCATGGCACCCCTGTGCCCAAGGCAGGAGGGCAGGAGGCCTTTGAATGGTGGGGAGCTCATTGTGGCAACAGTGGATTGGGAAAGCGTGTTCCACCTACATTATACTGAGAGCTGGCATCTGTCACAAGAACTACATGGTGACTTTTGATTGGCAAAAGATGTATTTAGAATGTTGAAACGTTTGAGATGCTCTGATAGTTAGATTTAGTTCATTTTTTCAATCTTTATTTAGACATATATGCACCAAGATTTCTATTTTTTTTTTAATGAAAGCCATCGTATGGCACCAGGGATCTAAGGCCTCTATGACTTATTCCAGACCTGGAAACGCTGAGCAGAACCTTTTTTTAATGTGCAAGTGATGACCAATATCACTCTGTATCATTAAAACTCTAAATAAGACTCATAATAATTTAAATAGAAAATTCATTAAAAGTACTGCTACAATATTAATAAAGGTATTGTTTCTTAATAAAAAAAGCTAAATGTCAGAGTGTAACTATTGTGATGACTGTACAGTTTCCACATGATAAATAAAATACATGTGTTTTCGAACAAAGACTAGAGCATGCTTCACATATTTCTTCAGTTGTTGCCTAACATATCTGGAATATATTAAAAAGCCCTATTCAGCTGTAACTCAAGCAATGCACACAAGCCATGAAATACACACTCTTTGTACAGAGGACTAGTGTGCACTCAGTATCGCTTTTTCAAAGGGACACAACTGCCGTGTGAGTGACACAGAACCCAGCACAGACACACCAAATTGCATGTTTGACTCCTGCATTAGGTGAGAACTCCTCTCCAAAAATTCAACTTTCTTGGCTGAGTTCTCTTTCCAAATATTCTCCTTAAAGAGTAAGGTTTGCTACCAGCACAGTTTGCTTTTTCCATTCTGTTATGACAGCTTTACTCAACCTGAGGTTAATGACGCAAAACTGGAATGACAAAATTTCTGTAAAATAATGACAGTAAGTTTCCCTTGTCCACAGGCTGTTCATTCATACACTTCCAAGTCAATGACAAAGATTCCATTGATTTTAGCAGTGACAAACCCCTACCCATATGAAACATAGGTTTTGACCCCATCTTCAGAATGCATATATATTCTTGGAGTTACATATTTCTCCATAAAACTTTGGAAAACAAGCTGTATCAAACTACAGAAAAATATCTGTATTTACCTCTCTGGGGAAATCACTCAGATGCGCAGAGAGACACAAAGACTGTAGGGATTTGCTTATTTGTGTACGGAGATGTTTGTCCTCAAATTCAATTCACAAACAAATCATAAATCTAGAAGGCAGTGAGATACCAATGTGATTAATCATATCTTGTTTATCTCTAGTGCACCCTGGGAACACAGATCAGCAATGTATTCCCCTTCGGGCTTCATTCAGCCTCCTTTGAAAAACAATGAAAGATGCCAAGGACTTCAGTGGTGAGCTGAAATTGGACATATGATTTCTGAGATGCAGCTAAGAAGTCAGGGCTTCAGATAGGGTTTATTTCTTAAATAATTATTTGTACTAAAATAAAATCTCACTTCTAATATATTTAAGCTAAGAACACCTTCAGTGTTCAGTCCTGGGAGACTGTTTATACCTGATCAGAAAATCCACTTACTCACCAATAAGATGTAGTAGAGAATAATTCTCTGGTTTTTATCAAGAAGAAAGACTAAAACTGCTGCAGACTTTGTAAGTCTGACATAAACATTTATTTGTTTCTTTCAACAGTTTTATTACTTCCTTGCTCTTTAACTGCAAGTTTCTTTAACAAAGGCAGCAAATACTAAACTGCTTTTGTAATAACTGCAAACTTTTAACATTAAATTGGCAGAAACAATCCATTTTTAATAAGTCTGTCTTAGTAACCTTGTATTTTGACCCAAGGTGAAAGGTGAAGATTAAATCTCTTCCACCTTTCTGAATGCAGCTGCTGTGCACACAGACTTTAATTGATGTGAGACTCAGCTTTGTAACCCAAGCCCATCTCCCGCCTGCAGCACTGAAAACGTGCGATTCAAGGCTCAGTTACTGCTGATAGCAGGGCCCTCTCAGCTGACGGTGTGGACAGGAGAATAAAGTCTTTGTCACTATCTGTTCTCCATCAGAGTGACTTTTTTCGTCTTCATAACTCCAGTATTCAGGTGAGGCCTATAATGGTGGCCTCTCAGCAAGCAATGATATAAAGTAAAGCAAACTGAAAAATGAGACAAACAACCCCTGGGTGAGCAAAGGGGTGATGCTGAGCAGAGACCCACCTGACACACCCTAGGCAACACGTGTGTGAGTTTCTGTGGGGAGAGGCATTTGGACAGACATAATTCTTTTTACTTTCAATTCTCTTTTGCACCTGAGTGCAAAGATATCTCAAATCTGAATTACTTCTTTTTCTCCCTAAGTACAAGTACCTCTACATTAGGAATGAAGTTGTTGGCCTTGGAATCACGGCAGCTCTAGTGAAATCATTCTTCAGGTTTTTTAACCATAGCCTTGGCTGCTTGAACGACATTAGTACTCTGAGTGCTGGCCTAGAAATGTCTCTCTGAAATCAGGGACCAAATCAAGACACAATAATAGAAACTGACAAAACAGGTAAGGCTACTCCAGCCTTTTCTAAACTTAAACCACATCTACTGATATGCAAGAGTATCTAAAAGCATTGGGAGCTAATCAAAACCATTTTAAAAGTATAACTTGAATTTGAATAAACAAGTAAAGACTTGCTGAACTATGCTGTGCAGTCCTCTCAGAGGCTTTAGATATTGCCCTACATGAGGGTCTAGTCCCAAAGCAGCATCTCTAACACATGGCAACCAAGCACACTTGCTGAGTTTAGATGGAGGACCAGTATGTCATACACACATTGGACTTACTACTTCAAAACAAATATAAATTGATTTTTTGATGTGTACTGGCAAAGAGAAAAATTATACAAAAAATATTTCCGCAATACCACATTAACATTTTAGATAGGAGACTTTAAATCTAAGATGTATTATATATGCATGATATAAACAATCTGCTTTGTTTGCACTTGAAAAAAAAAGAATTAAAAAAAAAAGAACCCCAAAACCCTGGAGTAGAACTGAAGAACAGCATGTGCTTCCAGTCTAGTTTTCCAAGTCATATCTTTCTGGCAGGTCAGCTTATTTTAGCGAAACTTGGCTTCTATCACTTTGTGATTTTAATTCCAGCATTTGGCAAAATTTAGTTTTTTAATCGCTGGCTGAGTTCAGAGGTCCAAATTACAAAAGTGAGGACTTTTCCCTACCTCCTGCCAGCGGCAGGTGACAGCAGTAGGTCTGCCCTGGGGTTTCCAGAACACCCGACTCTATGTGTAACTAGAGAGCATCATGTTTAAAGGCCACTGTAGTATAAACTATGCTTGAACTAGGGAACGTTTCTGAAGAGTCTCAAACCACTCCAGTAATCCCCTGGGACTCCAGACACTTTCACAGAGCAGCATTTCCAGAGGATCACCAAATGCTCTGAGGCTTAGTGTAGGCAGCTTAGAGAGTGACTGCATTTTTTTCCCCTCCACTGTGAACAGAACCATTTTAATGTGCAAATTACAAGCATTTTAAGATAAATCACTCTCCAATTATGCCTTACTATTCATTAGGCATCTCAAAAGAGAAAAAATTAAAACTGAACTTCGCCTTTGAGAGTTAAACTCAGGAGACAAGAAAATGAAGATGCCTAAGGATGCTGAGCTTTTGCTAAACACTGCTGGAGTCAGCAACGTTTTTAAGGGCCCTAGGCAATCAGTTTGGTTATTGACTTTGTAGTGCACAAAATGTAGTGTCCATACTTGCCTCTTTTCTGGACAGTGGCAGGAGCCGTGTCACTTAGGAACCTGAAAGACCTCGGAGAAAGGTCTGTGAAACAGTGATGGAGTGTTACAAACATAAGGCTTCATTCCCATGCAGCTGGCAGGTATGCACCAGCACCAGCTTGCCGACACAGCTGGAGCCTGGCCTCTCCCTGCTGTCCGCTGCTAGTTAGATGATCATAATTATGACATCAAAGTTATCGCTCCATGAGAAAATACACTTTGGTTTTTTCAGAGGCTGTGGCATTTTGTGCACCACAATTATCCCCCACAGCTTCCTCAGAGCTAATTGCCAGTCAATACCTGATTTTAGATGGCACAGATTGGGGTTTTTTTTAAAGGCAGAAAAATATCTTTCTAAGGGGCTCTCTAAGAAGAGTTATATGAAATATAACTTACTGTATGAGCTGATTCCAAATGACGTGCTAATTAAGCACCAAGTCATCTGTTAATAGAAGTAATTACAGAGGGTTCAAGAGACCTTGAATCGTATTATTAATCACAGCCTGAAATCTGCTATCCTGCTACGTTATGCAATTGATGATGTACCGTCTATGGAGGCAGAGATGGACGTGAAGTCAGAAACTTAGCACCACTAACCTAGTCCTAAATTACCTCCTGAGTCGTTACCAGCATCAGCTAGTATCTGAATAAGAGAGGAGGAAAAGATAAAAATAAAATCACTAGGAATAACTCCTATATTAATACAAAACCTACTTCAGGAAATAGGCTGAGGTTGCAGGGGCATTAATACGTTATAGTTCTGAACTCAGGGTCAAAAGGCAGCCAGCTACAGAACAAGAATTACGTACCTGTAGGGTATACTACAATCCATTTGTCAGAGGAGTTTTTCATTTAAAGCCATAGCTCACTACAGTGCTGTTATGTGGCACAAACTAGCTTTATTCAGACCAAAAGGTTCTTATCCCTTTTCTTCTCCTGGAGATGTAATATGCTACAGGACAGGATTTAATTCACAAGGGTCCTAAGTAAATGAGGTGCATAAAATCAGAAAGAATCTACTCCTTTCTCTCCATTCCTTACACTAAAAGGGCAGCTTCTTGTTTACTCCACAGGGTATTATCTTTGGGGTGCAAAAAATTCTTGAGAAAAAAAAATTGACCCATCATCCTTTTACTGCAAAAATATTGAATTAAATGAGAAGGTGGGAGTATTTTTACAATTCTACTTGTACTAACTGCAGTAAATTGAGCCTTGCCTTAGTTTCCATGGACTTAATTCCATTTCTCTTGATAAGAGGGTCCAGCAAGGTTCACCATCAGTTTGTATATGGACACTGTTACTGAAGAGAAAAATCCCATATGCCTTAAATATAACATTCTTATTACTACCTGCTCCTGTCTCCATTTATTTGGCTGAGAAAAAGTGAATTGTTCTTGTAGTGCAGATGCTTTTGAGCAGTCCGCATCACCTCTGAACACCAAGGGCTAAGGCTGTACCAAAGCACTGGTATAATGAGACAACGGCTGGGAGAACATTAGTCTTGTTCTCTCCAAACTTCTGAGACCTTCCTCTGACATGAGAATAAGTTTGTTGTAGGCCAGAAGGAAAACCATTGCTGGTCAGTGT
This sequence comes from Pachycephala philippinensis, assembly GCA_013397055.1. NCBI lineage: Eukaryota > Metazoa > Chordata > Aves > Passeriformes > Pachycephala > Pachycephala philippinensis. The sequence continues at coordinate 205,218 of VWZT01012755.1, read as the reverse complement.
ACTCTTAACCAGCTTATGGCCCTTGCATTTCTCAGAGCAGCAGACCATGCCACCTCCCTGTCACTTATGTTGTGCACAGCTTACAGACAGGAGTATTTGGACCTTGCTGTTCACACGTGGTACCTTTGCAGCAGCAAGGGCAGAGGATACTGAGAAAAGAGGGAGAGTGCCAAGTGCCATTCTCTCAGTTGCTTCACTACACCAGCAGGTATGGTCAGGCTGATAGGCCTGGTAGAAGAAGGGATTTCTTTAAGGCTTGAGCAATAAACAGGGTGATAAAGACATTTCGGACAGAGACTTCAACCGAGGTGACATGAAGGCAAGTGTAGAAGAAATTGCCAAGGGGAAGGTTAATTATGCACCTTAGGGAGCTGTTATTTGGTTTAATAGACTAGAAGCAGAATTTGAGGTCCTTCCAACCCATTAAAAAATGTCTTCCTGAGAAGGCCTAATTGAATAAGATTTGAGATTAGTATTGGAGAATCTTCTACTGGACCTTACTGCCTCACGGATCCTACAAGGGGTCAAAAGGACTCAAAGAAAGACAACTGCAATCAAGGGCACTTACTAATGACTGGAACAGCACAAGTAGATCATGAGGCTTGAGTGGGATTCTCAGATACCTAAGAAATAAAAATGTAAATTTTACTCCATTTTGCAGATTCAAAGTTACTTCTGAGGCAGATAGAAACAATCACATACCCTCTTTTCCCAGGCACAAACAATCATCACTGAATAAAAAAGGGAGTAAATGTAAAGACCAGATGTTATCCATAAATGTGGCTCTGTATGATTTTAAATCTCTCAGTTTAACCTAATAAAAAGCACTTCTTAGAATTTCTTAACCCTGAGATAAAACATGTGTGATACAGAATGTGGAAACTTCCAACCAATAAACATCAATAAATTTCTGGTATATCAGATTCATTTGGCTACATAATTATTTGCCATGCAATGCAGAGTGAAAGACACTCTCTTTATTCATCCCATGGACCCAGTCCGCAGATTAATTTAAATGCTTGTCTCTCAGTGGGAGTTGTGTGTTTAAAGTAGTTTTGAGGGTCTGGGCTACAGCTCTCAGCTCTTCATTGACTTAAAAAATGTGGTGTGGCTGCTTTATGCAGAAAGGGACTTTAACCCAAAACAGCATCTTTGTAAGAGGATTAGAAAAATTCCATTCTTTTAATGACTGGCTAGATGTTTGCTCTCCTTTACTTAATACTCTTTGTCTGTTATTCTTAATTATCAACATAAATGCTTTATCAACATAAACCAATGTTGTAAGTAACCTGTCATTTTATCCAAGTTTTTGTTGAATGGTTCTTTTGAAATGATCTGATTATTGATTTCTTTGGGAGACCATTCAGCTAAATTCCCATGCCTGCCCACATAACAGCCCCTCTGCTGCTTTTGGGAGGTTCCTCTAAGACTCATGGTGGTGAGTTTAGCTTAGTGCTAGCCCAGGCAAATCAGGAACTTCACTGGATGGGAAAGATATGCTTAGGACAGCCAGTAAATACTGGCACAAAACATGTTTTTTGATGTCATTAGTGATACCTAGAAATTTGTGCCACTTTTTTTTTTTGTTCCAAACACTAATGTTTTCACAGTGCCTTGATGATTCCTCCCAAAATCTTGTATACCAATCAACTCCCTTGGATCTTAAGTAACTTAAAACTAGTATTGGACATCAGCAACTAACATAACTCCTTAAAAAATCCTGGCTGAGGACTAAATTTCACAGCACTAATATAGTCCTATGTTACAGGATAGTGTGTGATAACAGGCCTTTTAAAACAGCCAAGATATATTTTGTAATTTAGAAAATTACTCTGAGGAACCATTTGTCGGTTTAATGAAAATCTGAAGCTACAGGTTTGCATAATAGAATTAATTGTAATAGCTCTGCTGGAATGATTTCTTTCAGATGGGTTATTTGAAGGATTGAAAGAGGGATTTCACAGCTGAAAGAAATAAAGGATTTATCCTAAGACTCATGTAAGCAAAACAAGTTTAAATTTCATAATACAGTGCCTTTGACTCTGTGGGACTATTGTTTTCACATGTCTTGAGATGCAGGAGATACTTCTATTCACAAGTCTATTCAAGGATATCTTGAAAGAATTCCATGCCCTCCTAATGCAGGTGTTCATCACCCACAGATGGCAAAGGAGTCAGTGCATTTACTTATTACATTGTGACCTTATAGAGTTACAAAGAGTTACACGGGGTTGTGTCACATCCTCGCGGAGACAGAGCTATAGAGCAAGGAGAAAACCTGTTTCTAAGGCAGACGAAAGATTCAGGTCTCAAAAAGGTGAGATGCATGCAAAAAAAGTATTAAAAAAATACATAGCTCAGAGTGACAACATGGTCACCCAGAGAGCTGCCAGGAATCATCAGTCTCTAAATTTAAAACATCATTTCACAACAGGGGTGGTGACCTTATGGGAGAAAATAAGTCTTGATAATCCCCATGTGTAAGTTTGCTGGATAAGCCCTCAAACAGCACTGTTATTAGCAGCACCTTACACCCTTCACTGCTCAATATTAACTTCAGAGCTCAATGTGTGTGTGTATGGTGGTGGGAGAATTCACAATACTTTGGGTTGGGGCTCCTCCTACCCATATAACCATTCCCCTTCAGTCCTTCAAATAGAAGGTCACTTCCATTCCTCATTTTATTTCTTTCACTGCAGTTGGAATGGGTTTGTCAACTCATTGGTGGGGAACAAAAACATATTCTATTCTGACAATCGAAGAACAGTGCCAGGCCCAGGTTAACATCAGCCTGCAGAAAGGGTTATGAAGCAAACATTATTACGAAGCACTAAAACAGAAGAGTTCCATACCGCTTCTGCTCTCACCAGCAACTTCTTGGCCAGTGAGCCCGTGACTGGAGAGTGGCACTTAACAGACAGGAACAAATTATATGGACACAGATGCAACAGCACATCTGATGCACTGAGAAAAGGAGCAGGTGGGACGAAGGTCCCAAAGCTCTGACCGAAATTGCAGCAAATAAACAGCAACAGTAGGTAGAGTGACATGTGTAAAGGGCGAGAGGCAGCGCGGTTTGACATCTTTGCCATAAGGGCTAGCTGGGCCAAGTGACAGCTCATATCCTGGCCTCTCACAGCTGCAGCTACCATATTGTACCCATTCTTCCCCTAAAATACCGCTGAGTAGTCAATATGCAAACACTGCTGTTTGGATTCATGGCAAGAAGCACTTTTTAGTGCATGAACTACCAAAGGATATTGAGAAACAAATTTTGTTATTGTTATGGGACTAATTCCCTACCCCTTGGATTGAAACCTTCTCCATGTTACATACACTTTGATTATACTATACAAATATATTTTCAGGATGTACAGTGCTACTCTCTGGCCTGTTGTAATGAAAGTGCCAATGTGTAAAGTAAGGTGTTGACTTGCCTTCTGCTACTGGGGCTATAATTTTCTCTGGGGGAAAAAAGAGATTAAACCACATTTCTGAACTAGAAATCTAAAGTGTTATTATGGTCACAGCCATAGCAACACTAGAACTATAAGAACTGTAGCCACCTCCACTATATGATTTAAAATAAAAACATAATTATCATTGTCTTCTGGTAGCTAGGTAGAAAATTACGCATTGCACTTGTGCCACTTGTAATTCTACACAATTTGTTCCAAATCTGTTATTTGACAAGTGTAGGGAAGCACGAGCAGTGGCTGGTATGCAAGGGAGTGTCTTGGGAACTGCCATAAGGTAAATAGATGTTAGCGAGTCCCTGGCCCCAAAGGCCACACGGCAGAAGCTGTGTTAAACACAGAGCACTTGGCAACCTGCGAGCCACCTGCAACTTCCTCCCTCTGAGGCAAACAGCAGTGCTCAGCAGACCTCAGCTGCATGGAAAGTGTATTTATGCCCAACCTGTTTTCCCAGAAAGGCACAAAATACTGATTTGAAGCAGCTTAACAATAAAGCAGTGATAATAATAGGACATTATCCTCCTTAGCACAGTTCTGCACTTAAAGAGTGCATTTTTGGTTCAGCTGCCTTCTATAGGAAAAAAAAGGTTGCCTCTTAGATTACAATTTACCCTGTATTACTTTGTTTATAACATTTCTCCACCCTCCATGCCACCCAGAGTGAAAGAAAGTTCATGACACTTTTGATGTGTATTTTACAAAGAGTGCACTTTAAATAAGCCAGGGAGGTTAACTCAAGATCCTTTAATCCCAGCATATATCTTTGTTAAGGAAACAGAGACCAAACCATTGAAAACCCCAGCCAGAAAACAGGTTTGAGTAAATCCCTCACCCTGAAAAAAGAAAAAAAAAGCCATCTCAGACCAAATTCAGTGATGTACATTCACATTCTTTCTGCAAAAAAACCCTCAGTGGTGGCCAAGGGGAGAGTGCCCCTGCCAACAGGGCTGTGGCTCTCCTGCCCCGGCAGCAACCTGGCACAGCAGAATAGGATGCCATGCCCTCGCAGGTTTGCAGATTTGTGGGTCCAAAGACCCACTTTGTGGGTGCCTTGAGTGACCCCCCACCTTCCTTCTGCCCCCAACAGGCTCCCAGCATGCTGCCTCGCAGAGGAGGCCATGGGATCTTGGGAGCAGCACAAGGTCTGACAGAGAAGCATCCCACACCCCTCAGGCAGCTCTCTGACAGGAAAACTTGCAAAGATGAACAGGCATCTTTGATCAGGACTGACTGAAATTAATTAGCCTGTCCCTCTTCCCTGCTTCTTTGTAATATAAAGTTTTTTCACTTAAAGGACTTTTTCACTTATTTATGCACGTAAATAAGTGCTGCCCTAGGTTGATGTTGTCCCTAAGCCCTGGAAAAACAACCCATTTTGGTTACAAATGACCTCCCTTACCTTCAATGACAGCTAAATGTATGTCCTTTATTCATGAAGTGAAAATGACTGGGCTAATGGGCTGGCACTGTTGTGTTTCTGCCTGAAGAGGATTTTTAGAGTCTCCACATAGTCTGGTCCAGTTAAAATGCTCCCCAAGACCTTTTGAAATCTCAGTATCTCCTCCTTCTGTATTTGTCTCTATTTTGGAACCATCAGTCCCAGGGAAGATCAGGACATAGATGCACAGCAAACTGAAATGCTTTGAGTCTCCACTTTAGTTATTTTGCAACGTTTCTTTTTTAAAATAAAGTATCATAAAGACTGAAGCTAGTAGTGGACAATGCAGGAGAATAAACACCTCCTCATACAAAGGACCATATAAACTTATGTTTAGCTTTGGGAAAAGAGGAGTGTTTTCTCTGTTTGACAAAAATGAAAACAAATTGGTTTTGGGGCCAATGAAGAAGAGGAGAATTCCTGGCTATTTTTAACCAAACCCTAAAACATTTCAACAGAAATATCACTTTACTCATAGAAATGTTTGTTTTCTGTAAAATGATCCAAACCCAGTTTTACTATCTTTGATTTGTGATTTTTTCCCCCTTGCATGGGCTTGCTCATTTTTCTCTGAACTGTAATGAAAAGACATGTCAGATAAAGTAAATATGTCACAAGCCAGAATTGGATCTAGTGATCCAATTCAACCAAAACTAACATTTCATAAAAAGGTTTTCAAGTCTTTTTAATAAGGACCATTTCTAAGCAATAACATTTCTTTTTTGTTCTTTTATGTCAGCCTGGGAAAAAACCAACATGGAGAAAGCAGTAAATAAAAAAAGCGGAATATAAAATATGATAAAAAAAATGGTAGAAGAATTTATCCTCTTTTGGAAAATGAGCTAGGCTAAAGTAAACTGCAGTCTCTACAGGCTAAAATACTTGAATTCCTAGAAATATTTGCATGCCTAGAGGTAAGCCCTTACCCTCTGCTCTGGGTTTGGTAATTTTTCCCACCACAAATGATATGCTGTCAAGATAAGATAATAAATTTTCAATATAGCTTCTGTGAATTGCTGATTCAATCTTTGATTAATTAAAATTTTTTAGCAATTTAATTTATATTTCACTGGAAATGCAGCTTGCTCTTTTTACACTTCGTTTCTCCTAAGAAGCGTCACTGGTTTGCTGTGACCTATCTTTTTTGTATCAGGATGCATTTTCTAATGAGTTTTTCTTTCCAGTAACTTTGCATTATCACTATATTGTGGTTTTCCAGAACTGATGGGAAGTGTTTACAGTAAAGAAACACTACCCACTTAAAGTAGCTTTGTCTGTCTGGAAGTTGTGCACTGTACCATGTTACACTCAACCCTGAAGGTTAGCAAGGGCCAGACTTCTTCAAGAGCCAGGAAACCCAGGAGCAGCTCAGGGTGATGATTTCTGGCACGTTGTCCTCCTGCCAGGTGTGCAGCAGGGAAAAAGGCCATAACAACTTTCTCAGGGTTGCAGATTTCTTGCTGCTGTTTGCCAGAAGCATTTACTAATGGCATCACAGTTTCTCCCATAAACTGAATTAACCTGCCTGCAACGCAGCTTACAGGAAGGGCTTGGAAATACCAAACACCAGGAATATACAGTGGGGCAGAGGATCTCAGTTTTGAAATGCAGAAACAGCAACAAACATCTCACCTCAAAAATCTCACCTAGAATAAGATCTTTCACCCCACTCCCTTCTCAGTCCTGGCTCAGCTGGTGGCAGAACACGTACTTGGGGAAAAGAAAGCTAAACCAAAATACCAAAAGCCCCAGAAAGGCTTTTTTAGAGATCTGTTCGACCCCACTGCCAAATAGCCAGTTCTAGGAATGAAGCACAGTGGTGACACTAAGCTGAGGATTTTTGGACCCACATCTGAAACAACTGAAGGAGCCACAAAGGGCAGGATAGCTCCATGGAGGAGAAGCAGCAGAGGCAGGGAATGTAATTTTGATATTAGCATGATTTTTGACAGCCATTTATAATAAATTGGAATGAATTCCCTCTGATACAGCACTGCTGAAGGGATGGCTCTCTAAGTTGGGATGGCTTAAAAATACTGATAACAAAAATGAAATTATCTGCATCTCTTGCCACAGAACCTGAATATTTTCTGCATTTGTAGGCATGCCATGGTCTAGGCTCCACTGTCCCTGGTCTGTTGACCTGTTCTAGGTCCCATGTGCGTTGGACAGAACTGTGCATACACCACCCAGTAGCTGAGAAAATCCTACTGGAAATGGGCCTTTGCAATATCTGACTAGAACCACTCAACACCTGAATTACTGGATCAAATGTACATCCTCTATCCAGCGATGAAGAAAACCCTGCCTCCCCTCGATTTCAGATAGTACTTCGGGTTCAATAAACCTCCTTTTGTAGGAAAGAAAGGGTCCCAAAAGTCCAAGACCCAAGACTAAACCCAGAGCGTTCAAAACAGCCCTTACCAGGAGCATTTGCTTTTCTTCATTATTACTGTGCCTCTACTTTCAACTGGAGGTCTGTGTGTGGCCTTCATCTAAATCCTGCCTTTAAGGATGAAAAATAGAATTTTAAATATTTGTTAGTTAAGGGCCCCCACTGTCTTTCTAAAATATAAATACACATATCCTCTGCAGAAAAATGACAAATTCATGTTTGCATCGATGATTTTCCTTCCTGCTGTGCCCCCTCTCTCCCAGTCCTTCAAGGAATTTTGTCTAAATACTCTCCAAGGGTTTTCCCTGCTCCTGGCATGCATATGAATCTCCTATTAGTGTCAGTGAGAGTTATGTCTGCATATTGTAAGAAGAATAGATAGCTAAATAATTCATTAGACCCTACACATAAGTATGTTTTCCTTGATGAACAGTTACGATCAACATTCGTGGAAAGGTCCATTTCTAAATATTTTTAAAAACTAACCAAGTGTTTCAGTTATTAGGACTCTGCTTACAATGTAAGTGATTTAAAGTAGAGAAGTGTGGGCAACACAGATTCCTGAAGATTTTCTACAGCAGCATCAGTTACTGAGGCTGACACAGGAAAAATACGGGGGAAAAGGCAATCAATGGGGCTACATTTTTGACTTAATTCATTAATATTTGAAAACAAGTAAGTCTGCTTTGCCCCAGGGATTGGTAATAGGATACAAGCCTTTCACCTCTAGGTCAGCAGTTCAAAGCCAACTTTGGGCAGTACTGACTGAAAGTCATTACTATCTATCCGAACACTCTTCAAGAGTATATGTAAAATAAGTTGGTGGTCTCTGTTTATTTCCTAATGGCTAAGGCCCTGATTCAGCAAAGCTCTTAAGCATGTACTTAACGAGAAGCAGATGTTCAAATCCTTTTGAATTTAAACATCTGAATACAGTTAAGCACGTTCTGAGCAGCCTCACCAGCATGGGCAGGCTGGAACGTACACAGAGGAAGGTTTGCTAAATGAGACCCTCAGTGTGTCAGTTGTTTGTGCACACACAAATAGAGGGAACAAGAAAGCCAGCCCATTTCCCCTTCCCCAAATAATATTACCCACATGCTGCACTATGTATGCTAATAATGGCACAGCAGAAGAATGAGACTATCAGCCACAGAAAAGTTCCCCCTTTCATTCACCCGTACTAATGAGACCAGGTGGGGAAAAAATGTTTGCATTGCCATTATAAAGCAGAATATAAGGCCACAGAACTGTATTGCCTTTCTTGCTCCCCAGCCCATCAGCTTTCACGAGCATGGAATGTGCTTTAAAAAGGAGTGCAATAGGAACGTGGTATTTACATAACCTTCCTGCTGCTTATTCATGCATGTGCTGTACTAAAAAATGTGTGCATATATGAATCCAGTCTGGAAGAATGCAAGCCTTATAGCCCAACCACATGCAGTATTTACCTACAGGTAAAGGCCATTTCTTAAAAGTTAAGGCTTTTCAAGAAGGGGCGGGGGGGGGAAGTTACTTGGGAATTTAATGATTTGAGTGCTTATTTGTACTTGAAAATCATTAGGACTGGCATCTGAGTAGAAGTTTTTAAACACTCCTATTAAAGCCGTCATCTCTCTGCTAGATTAAATACCTTCTAAGATTACCAGTGGATCAGATTTGTTTTGCTTCTTTTAAAGAGAATTGTATTCTGGGACTTTTCCACGGTGTTGCTGCTTATTGTCTTGCACGATCAAGGTCAACTGCTGTGAAATTAAAGCTAGTGTTTCAAACCACAGCAAGCTGCGAAAACCACCATTTCAATACCATGACTGCCTGTTAGTAAGGCAAGCAGAATTTCATCAGCTACAAATGCTGCTCCCTGTCCCTAAAGACCTCTGCAATGGTGTTAGCTGTACAGCCCAGTAAGTCCTCTGACAAAGAAGAGATGGTCCCAGTACTGCTGCCCTTCAACTGAAATCAGTGGAGTGAATTATATCATGGGACTGAGATCAACATCCAGAGCAGCATTTGGTAAATCTTCTGGCCGGTTTTTGCTTGAATTACAAAGAGATAGCCTGCAATCAAATTGGTTCATAATGAAATGATCACACCCAATTTCCTGCAGCTTAAGCAACAGTTTTCCAAATATCTAATCTCAGAAGATTTCTATCTCACAGTACTTCGGGTAAGGTTTTAATAAACATCCTTTACTAAAATGCATGAAACCGCTGGCCTCTATTAAATTTGCCCATTGCTAGTGGAAAATCAACGTAAAAAGTCATAATAATCAAATCTTTGGCATGACTAAGGACTCCTCAGCCTGCAGGAATGCTCAGAAAACACTTTATATAGCATGAATGCTCACTCTTCTTCTGGAACAATCAAGAAAGGCTATTCCAAAAACTGCTTCTTCACTCAGTAACAGGATGCTTCATGCTGATCCCTGTTTTGGGACTCTTTAGTGCTTTCTTAAGGCTCTCCAAGACAAGCTCTGAGCTCTTGTGTTTCCAATGAATGCACAGAATTCACCCGCTTCTTTCTTTAATCATAAGGTACCTACAGTTTTGATTATGATAACTATATTATTACACAAACATGGTAATTTCAAACTCTGAATTATTTCAAAACAATTTATATTGGCTGTTTTTTATCTCAAATTCATAAGTTTTTTTTCTTTGCAGCCTGTGATCAACCACTGACCTTCATAAAAGACTAACACAGCAATTAAACAGAATGCAAAGTAAGTGCCTGCCACCCTGGCTGAACTGGGAAACAAATCACTGTTCAGCCAAGTGATGCTATGTCTCTTCTCTCATTTTGCACAGTTCTGTGCTAGGAGAGCTCCATAACTTTGTGAACAGAGTTCATGTTTATCTAGGATGCTACTGCTGTGCTCTCAGGCCAGAGCTCTGCTTCTGCTTCTTTATCCCATGAACTTTTTTGTTTTATTAGTCATAGTAGCCACAGGAAATTACAAGTACCACCAAGACACACTGATGATAAGTAAAGGTTTGGAGCTGCCTTTCCTTTTCCTTTCCCGTTTATGGGAGAGCTTCATCTACTATGACAGTAACTGCCAGGAGAATCAGCTTCACTCCAGTCCTCTAGTCCTATATTGTATGTTCAACTTTCCTGAGAACAAAGAGGAGGTCCTGGTTCATTATTCAAGAATGCTGTGACTATAACTCAAAATAGAAAAGAAAGCATAACAATAGGTGCTCAGTGAAGGAAACACCTGCTTTTGATTTTCCTGTAGTGTTTAAGTGAAGCAAATTAGATAACCTAATTGAGGACAAAACTTTAAATCCAGGTTAGAAATCAGAGCCGTGTTACACTGCCTTAGACTGACAAGCAGAGTGAATGCATGTTAGATTCAATTTAATTTTTGGTGGTTCTTAATTAAGTTTAAGGACTTGAACAGAAAGTATGCTATTACCTGTTACAGTCCCACGGTAGAATTTCTAGTGTCTCGCTGCAAGTGTGTCACACCAAAACGTTTTTATTACTTGTCTAAGAGAACCACCCCTTACACTAGAGGGGGGACTTGCAGGAGAAGATGTTCTCCTTGAAGGGGTGTGTGGCACGGGGCAGACCTGCAAGAGACACCCAGGCAGACACCCTGGGAGAGGCACAGGCATGGCTCTGGCACACAGTCTGGCTTAACCAGCAGTGATGAGCAATAGCCTGCACTGGCTCAATCCACTGACACACAAGCAGCTCCTGGCAGACAAGCAGCTCCCCAGGAACAGGCTGAGTTAATCTACACAGCTCTACCCCTGCGCCGTAGAGACAGCCTTCAGTAAGATATGAGCAAGATCCTTGCCTCAGGGAATTCCAGCATCCTTAAACACTTACCATTGTCTAACAACGCCAAAATACCTCTGAGGCCTCAACTTTTAAAACATGAGCAAATAAGACAGACAAAGCCCTGGATGAAAATACATTCAAGCACACACACAGGAGCCAAGAGGCTGAAGAACAAAGGAGCCACATTTCCCTGACTTCCAAGCCAGTGCACCGACCGCTGGGGCAATCAAGCTCTGCTGGTATTTGCTCTGTATTCCGTCCATCCCCTACCCCAAAAGCTGGTCACTAGGCTGGAAGCAGGGAGAAGCCATATGCAGGAACTCCTCAGCTTGTGGAGCAACACTGGGGGCCCTCTGCAGCTGGTCCCAGCACTTCTGGAACCACATCACTGCCATCATAGCCACCAGTGAATTAACACAGCAGCTGGACCACTTGTTTCCTCAGCAGTTTGCCCCCACAAGCCATAAGAGGTCCTGCAGTCCCCAAGGCTCTGGGATTTGCAGTGTGGTAGAGGCAGGCAGGGAGGTGGCTGAAGCCCTGCAGAGCCAGAGGCTGATGCCACTTCCTCAGCAAGGGAGTAGAAAGGGGCAGACTGAAGGACAGCACCGTGGATTGGTGCAAACCCCACAGAAGCCTCAGTTCTCAGGGGCTGGATGCTGCACAGTATGAAAGTTGCACATTTATGGGCTAATCCTTTACTGTTCAGTGATGGGGTTTAATGTTCTCCATGTCTTCCTTTCTGCTAAGTGGGGATGGGGGGAAAAAAAAATAGTTTGATTTCAAAGATGTGCATTTTTCATGTTTTGGAGGGGACACCTCAAACTGGAAAATTTCCAACTAAAAAAATATATGTGCATCAGTAGTTCTCCTTCCCCGTCCTCATAAAACTTGGACCGTTTTCAAATTTATAATGAAATGGGGAAAAGATTTAAATGTGAGCAGTTTTGCCTTTTCACTAGGAATAGCTTGAATGACATTAGCTGGGAATAACACAGGTCTGTGTTATTCTTGGAAAGCCAAAATTCATTTACTACAGGTCTTTGAAAACAACACCTGTGCACTCTCCCATCTCACTCCTTTCCTTCAGTATCTTGCAAAAGTCTCCAGACCCCAAATTCTTATTTTGGATGTTTTCAGCAGGGTTTCTGTGACTTGCTTAGAGAGGGACCCCCCCTTTTGAGGATCTGTGGAGGGTTGGCTGGCATGCAGGAATTCCAAGCCAAGGTGTTAAAAAAACATCAGGCCAATCTTGCAAGGACAGACTTGTTCTCTGATAAGAAGAAAAAGAACCATTTTGTTCAGCAGAAGGGCACTTATGAAAAAGATACTTTCTATGCAAATTTTCTATTTAAACACCTAAGCACTTTAACCAACCACATTTTACAAAAAGGCACTTGTAACTTAAGCTGACAGCCAGGATTTGGAAAGAAATTTCTCTTTCATCTGTTTTTGCCAGTCTTTCGAGTCATATCTGCAAACAGGGCATGGAGAAAACATATCTCTAAAACTTTTATTTTGAATCTCTTGCCTTCCTTCTGCCTGTTGGATTACCTTTACTGTTAAATCAGACTGAATGCTCAGTGACTATCAGTACTGTGAGTCAGAGCTACCATACGTGCCCATAAACCTGAATTTTGCTGTCACTTGAATATAACAACAAAGAATGTTAACTCCAATAAGAAAAGAAATGAAACTCTAATAAAGAAATCACCCTATGAAAACACAGAACTAGATTCCATTTTCCGGGTTCTCAGAAATCAACAGCCTGGACACATTACCAAATTCAAAGAACCTCGCCAAGCACACCTAGTGTTCTACACTATCAGAAATCTCTACACAGACCAGCTGTAGGGCTGGACTCAGCTCAAGGGATATGAGAAGGTATGATTACACAAGATTTCTAATTCAACACTGAAGATTCAGTAGGGATTTGATCCAAAACCTACTGAAGCAAATGGAAAAAAAATAGACTTATATCTTAGTTTAGACCTATTCAGTTTGGATACAGTTCAGAGAAGTACTCATACTTGGCAGCTGATGTAAACTAAACACATTAACCTATCATTAGGAAAAAAAAGTGCCAGAAGAGATCTTTATAAGGACAAATCTGTGAAGTATTGTTTTATGGTTTGTCTAGCCATTCCAGGATTCCAACACCTTAGCAGAGAGGTAAAACAAAATTTTGGTCTATTTATAAACGTGAAGCTTAAAGATCTGATCCTATCCTTTTGTCAATTATTGCCACAGATAAATGCAAGTCTACAAATAAGTAATGACTTTTGGTGAAATTAGTGCTGCTCCCAACACTGCTTTCCTTTAGTTGCTATTCCTTGACACTTTTCTTCTGTGTGTAAAGGAACAAAGAATTTATCACATTAATGAGATAAAACTCCATTAAACCATTCATAGTTTACCTAAATATTTGTATTTTAGCAGCAAACTATAACAGAAATTGACTCTTAAACCATAGCACAGTATTAATTGCTAATTAGTTTACCATTATGACTGGAATGCCTTCTAGCATTCTAAATCAGTTTTAATCCATATAAACTGCTAAGGAATGCTCTATCTCAAAACATGTAATTATGGGGGATTATATTACACCTCCAGCATTTTGCCAAAGCTTGCAATGGCAAAAGATATAAAGTAATAACACTTCTTGTGATTTCATACAAGCAGAAAAAAAAAAGGCTCTTTATCACTACAGCACATTTGCTGTAGTGCCTCCCATTTTATTTTTAATTTCAGAGATAGAGGCTTTCTGTCCCTCAGAAAGTTTTTCATCTACATTCTCTTTTGTTCATGTCACTCCTAAAACAGAGAATTTAGCAGAGCTGGAATTTATTCCCAAAATTTTTAAGACAATTCCTGTGCATCACCACTATACATGCTACTCTTTTAAATAAGGTCACACTTAAAAAGAAAATCCAGACAAACCAACAATGCAGACCTTTACTTTTTGCCAAGAATTAAGTCGCTGTTACGTGCATTTTCTGCTGGCCATGGGACAGCAGATTTAAGCACCAATCATGTTTACAAGTGCCATGGTTCTTTTAGACAGAACTCAGTTTAAATCAAAGTATCTAGCTTGTGGGCATTCACCTTCTTTTTGAAAAGACACAACTCTCTGAAGCATTTATTGTAAGGGGTTTTATACAGAGGTATAAAAGAGCAGGAGACAAACTTCACTTCTCTTTCTCAGGATAAATTACTGGCTTGAGACGAGAGACATCTGCTCAAATATCTGAAATACTTATGTCCTGGTCAACTCTCTGCCTTCCATAAGAGTAGAACCCTCACAAGTAGGCACTCCACAAGAGTGAGATGAGACAGGGAGAGTGACCACTGGGGAACAGCAGAAAGGAGAACTCCCCATCCCTTTTGTCCTCCAGCCATTCAACCCACTCCTTTAAGATTTGTAAGGATGCAATTTCCCGTCAATTTAAGCCCTGGATTTTCCTCACAGACGGTGAATGCAGGAGTTAATGACCCTGCTGACAGCCCATCCTGCCGTGGCGCTGGTGGCCCTCCCAGCTGCACCCAGCAGCGCTCAGTGCTTTGCCTGCACACAGCCCTTCCCTGCACACCTGGGGCAAGGCTGCGTTTCACCACCTCCCACCCTGCCCAGGGCTCACATCATTCCTTTATTCTGTTTCTTGCCTGCAGAAAACAACCAGCACAGTTCTTGCTTTTCCTCAAAAAGCAACAACTCTGTTTTCAAAGGGATGGATGCTCTGCCCATGTTAGTACCAAGATACTGCTGTCCTTTGCTCCTGTGGGCCCACAAAAGTGTCCCCTCACTTCCTGGCTGCCTTCAGACCTTCTTGATATTAAGTGATAAACTTGCTTGTCCTTCTCCCCAGCCAACCCTTAGGTTTCTCATTGACTCAACTAATGAAAGCCCTGATTTTCAGCATCTTTTGCTGGGTCACAGCTTTCCAAGATGCCTCTCTTTCTTTTCAAGTCCTTTAGAAGGGGTGCATTTGACAAGATATGTCAATATTTTGCAATAAATGGATATAGTCAGCTTTTCCTATGACTTGACCAGTGAATGAGCAGAGCTTTTCTGAATTTTAGGCCCTGTTTTCTCCTTTTGACTTTAACTGAAGCCATGGAAAAACTCCCAGATGAATGGCTTGAAATGGATTTCTGGTGGACATGTTTTTAAATCCAAGTCTTTTGCACTTTGGCAACACAGTGTCATTTTCACTTAATTTTCCTGACAGCCTGCCAATAAAGCCAAAAGTCTGTTTAGTGAAAGTGAATTAAAGTGCACCTTTCTCATCTGAAGAAATAACATCTGCTGTTCTAAAGATAACTTGTTATTTCTCATGGAAACAAGATATTTAATATCTGAATCTTGTTTGTTTTCATCAAAACCTGGAAAAATAACAATAAACTGACTTATTTGGAAAAAAAAAGTTTGTTTTTGAAGCACATGCTTTAAGAAACATAAGATCCTGCCCTCCCTGCTCTGCTTGTCACAGAAGTTTTAATTTTGAATCTTTCAGTGTTCCAGTATTAAACCTGATGAATTTGATTCCAAGTGTAAGAAAGTTCTTTCATCCCATGAGTCATTCAGCTTCTCTCTGGATGGGAGCTTTACTGATTCAAAGTTTTCTGTTTCGTAAAGAAGCTCATCATTTTTCTGTGGAAAATCATCACCTTACAAATGGGTCTTGCAAGGACTCTCTGCCAGTTGACTCGTATCCCAAAATAAAATAAAAATAAAAATTACAATGGTTTAGGTGATATTTTTTTTAAAAAGCCATTAAGTTAACCTAGAAGAAAATCCTTACAATCTAAATCAGTGGAGATTTACTGGAAGTCTGTGAATTTAGCTGGAAAGTATTTTTTTAAGCATTTGGCAGATTAAATTCTCAATATCAACAAATCTCTAATGTCACTTAAGTCCTGGAAATAGGGTTTATTTGTCTTATGGATGAATAAAGCTCTCTCCCAAGCACTGGATTTCATTCTTTGTGAAACCGGTGGCTTATGCAGTACTGAGTGGATAACAAGGCATGCATTTAATACATAAAAATCAGAGTCATGAGACACTGAAAGTTAATTATAATGTAGCAGAGTTTAAGGGTCAGGATTAGCAAGCTAAGATTACTTGTCAGTCGGAGTAAAAAGACCAGGGAAGAAGAGCTCCATCACAGTAAGGTAATAAGAGAGGGCATTATTAGGACATTAGTGGAGACTATTTGTTTTGTTTCAGGTTTGTTTTGTTGCTGGGGGGCTTTGGGGGGGTTTTTTGTTTGTTGGGTTTGTGCGTTTTTTTAAAGGAAAAATCTGCATTTGGAAATTGGTCCCAGGGATCCAAAAATTGGAGAAAGTTATTGGATTTTTGAACTTTAAACTTTGTCTTCATTAAATCAAAAGCTTTAACTTTGTATACTTTTCTTTTTCTGGCATTGGTGAAGCACACTTTCCCTCTCATATTATTTCCGTTCCAGCCTTGTGCTATGAAAGGAAAAACCTTATGGAAAGAACATAGTGCCTTGACTGTCTCTATCTACTACAAATAAAAAAAAAAAATGGAACAAGCTGAGCAGCATTTGGGACTAGATATGTATTAAATACATGTTACAATGAGAAACAGACTGCACCAACTGTAGGCTGGAGTGACATATCATTTTCAGGTATATTCCACTTCCACGTCACTTTAGCAGCATTTATCACATCAATTGCTAAAAATTAGATTTGGCTGGCAAAGAAAAAGGTACAGAAGAAAGGTATTTGTCTTGGCTTATCCAGAAACCTTCAGCTGTTTGTATTTAGGGAGTAGAACTATTTAATGTGGGCCTGGTCCTCAAGACTGTCCTCAGTTTTATATTCACTCCCTGCTCTGGAAGACTTTCTAGTTGACTCCAGTGGATATTTTGCTGAAGTTTAAATTTAACTGACAGCAAGTGCAGGAAACTCTTCTGCACATGATTACTGCTGGTAATCAACCTCCTTAAAGTCAATGAGAATATTTACTTGAATTGTCTTAAATGTTCCTTGTAACCTTGAACAAAATTTTTTACCATGAGGTCAAGAACCCTTGATAATTCATCAGAGAGGAAAAAATGTATCCTTCGGAAAACTTCACAGACAACTAAGAGTCTTACAAAAAAAAAATCTTTTTTTTCTCCTTCACCCCCTAAACAAATGAAACGTAACTGGCTATGCACTGGCTACTTAAAATAGCTGACAGGGTGTCCTTGAGATACAAGGGACCAATGACAGCCTTAAAAAATAAACCTTCCTTGCATACGTGAGACTTGCAGAATTTCTGGATTTGCTGCAATTTTGTCCAACTGTTCTCTAAAGTGCACATATGCTGCTATTCCTATTCCTAGCCTTTGTGGTTAGATTGCCACCAGCCAAGTTTCCAAAATAAAATCCGAAGTCCCTACAACAGACAAAAGTGTCCGGTAACACGGTCCAGTGTAGTTAGAGATTAGACCAGTTGGTAAATAAAATAATACATCACTTATTAGTTACAGGCCGGGGGAAGCCAAGCCCAGGAGGTGGGGAGGATCAGCACACAGCTGCCAGACACCGCTAAGCCGGCACAGAGCGCTAAGTAGGGCAGCAGCAACCCAAATCAAAGGTTCACAAATTGGCAGGACACGTTCTTTTGTTGCACAGTCACTGGTATTTCAAGGGTGAAATCCAAGCTGTGCTGAAGTCACCAGGAAAAGTCTCTGTGAGCCAGGACATCACCTTAATAGAAAGTAATTAACCTCGCTATTCCTGCCAAGAGTTTGGGTCTGTGGGCACCAACCCATTAAGCCCTGAAACTCGCCTGTGCTACAAGAGCAGTCGCTGCAAAAATGTGCAGAGCACGGCAGGAAAAAAGGTTGCCCTGGCGAGGTTTGCACACTGTGGTGGTTGCATGATTATATAGGAGACCGTCTCCTTTTCCAAGCCAATATCAATGATAATCAGCAGTGATGTGAAAAGAGATGATGAAAAATTACAAGAGGGCATTTCAAATTCAGTTTTGGCAGTAGGCAAAACTCACAGCTTCCAACAGCTCTGTCTGCAGTATGGAAAGCAGCCCAACTCATTGTCCTGGGATCTAAGCATGGGCGTGAAACCTGTGCCCACATTTTAGGCACCCAATTTCTCCCCTGGTGGGAAAAGCCCAGTAAAAGCTAACTTTTCATATTGAACATTGTGTTTATTTCAGGATCATGTTTCTCTTTGTTAGGACAAAAGACCTTTCAACCTTCATACACATAAACCAGAGATCTTCTGGAACTGCCCCCACAGCATTCATTGACAAAGATGACACTGAGCACTCCTATGCACCCTTACTTCTTTATACTGAGTCAGGCTAGAATAACTAAAATTGGTAAGGAAATCCATTCAGGGAGGAAGAGGTCTTGACTCATTACAAGGGGAAAGACCAAAACCAAGCTGATTAAAAATATTAAGTGTAATAATATTAAGTAATAATAATAAGTAAGCATGAAACAAGATGTTTCCTCTGTTACTGAATAATGTCTTCCAAAGGAGTGGTCTGAAGTCTTTTTCTGGATGGAGGGATAGCAGAGGCATTTTGAAAATATGGCAGTTTTTATTTCCAACTTTACAGAAAATACTGTCCCTTCCTGTAAGATGAGCATCTAGCCATGGTGAGCCAAATAACTGTTGATTACTGTAATTCACTGTCTCTGGAGCTGAATGTGAACATCACACATTTCCAGCTTCCAGAAAATGCCCTTTCTCCCTCTCTCCCAGCAGAGACCACCACATCTCCAGCAGGCCCACATTCCACTGGCATTCATCCAGCTTCCTCATGTCAGTGGGACTATGCAGTGTTGCATTTCAGTGCAACCACCAGGCTGCTGTTTGTCTTAGAAACACACTCTGCTCAAGGGCACTATGAAACCTGAACTCCTGTGATACACACTGGATCGCAGAACCCCGGAGAAAGTACATAGAAACACTAGAGAAAGCATTTCTGACTCATTGAAATCACTTCTCAGAGAAGGTCACAGACAGGCTCTGGCCACTCAGAGGAGACGACAAAACTTTCCCCTCTTCCCCCCTCCCCTTTACCACCAGAAAAGTAAACAGCAACTGACCAAAGTAAACCTTAAAAAAAATAAAATAATTACCAACTTTAAAAGACAATCACTACTGAAATACTAAAAATCCACCCCAAACACCAGCTCTCTGCTGAACAGAATTTTAACCCTGAGGACACTGATGTATGAAAAGTTCAAAGGACTGCAGCAGGGGTTTTGTCAGTCAGGCAGACAGGATATAAGTGTGTATTAGCATAGAGAGCAGATACTCGTTACAGTGAGGGCTTGGGTATGGTTCTGGTTTTGCAGTCACAGTTACTGTTGTGAAAGCACAGACTTCTTTGGGCCCTGTATTAGGATGACAAATAACGTTCTCCAAAGTCAGTAATGTCTAGGACCATATGGAAACCCTGAGACTCATGTTATCAGCATTATTGTGAATGTGTTTAACTCTTAAAGTTTACCTTAGTTCAGACAAATACCCTGCAAATTGTTTTCTCTGAAAAGGATTTGTGAAAGTGTTTTTATTCTTGTTCAAAAAGTATTCTAATGTTAGGATTCGGTGATGAGAAGTGATAAACATTCATAACAGACTTTTTCTGGTACAATAACTGCAGATTGTACAGGACATAGTCAAGTGAACATTACTGAAATTGGCCTGATATTAGATACCCAGAGCGTATGTTTGCAGACTTGTTGGCACTGATTGTAAATGAGCTTGTCTTCCATTTTAACTACAGTTCATTTCCAGGGAGCAATTTCTACTGTTTTAAAACCAGTCTGTACATGTTGTACCTAAAAGCAAATGAAGAACGTTTAGAGATGGCAAGTAGCATGTGTATATTTCCAGAGAAAACAGCCATTTCAGCAGAAAACCATGCCTGACAGTAAATACTTGACCTTAATCAGCCAGGCAGCAGAGTTGTTACATGGTGTGGTGATGTATCTCCAAAAGATTAACCTGATTGATAAAAACTAAACTAAGAATCTTATGTTCCTTTGGGTTTACAGGCAGTTTCAGAGAGTGTAAATCCTTCTTGGACTGAAAAAAGTCTAAAAGTAAAATTGAAGTCAAGAAGGCCTTTTAATAATGTAGCAACGTATAGTCCGTGTATTTTCACACGTCTTCAAGATAAAAAAAAAACTTCCAAAACAGCTTTGTGTTTCTGCATGAGCAGAATTATTTTTTGGGTTACTCACATCAGGCTTGCAATATCCCCATTGCACCTGTTTTATAACTTACTGTCACTTCTCTTATCCATAACAAGGGTGCAACGCCTACCTGAGATCTGATCTGCTCCCTTCTGCCTTTGATGTTCCTCACTCTGCGCCAGGGGTCATGGTGCTGGCAGACATGCCATGGGGTATGAATGATTTAAAGCAACAGGTGAAAGTCTTTAAATGAGTGTATTTACCAGCACCTTTCAAGGACTCTGTATCAGCTATGCTTGATCGTATTCCATGAGCGTTCTCAGATGCACTTTGCTTTGTGTTGCTGTTTAGTGGCACGGTCACATTTCATGTAAGTTTGCTATTCTGTGAATTTCACATGTTCATCTTGTAAAGCTGGACTTGTGTGGATGGTTAATCTCCCGGGCTTTCATCACTCAATAAGGGACAGATGCACTTCAGTATTAAGCAAACTATTAATATTTCCTACATTTCCCATGAAAATACTTCTGCCTGCATCTCATCCACTTACACTTTCTGTCTTTAACATTCACTTCTGCTGCCTCCTCTTACTGCAAGAGTCTGAAGTCTCCTATGCCCTAAACAATTTACTGGTTTACCTAGCTTCCTTCAAATCTTTTTTTTTTTTTAAACTACTTCTTCTAGAGCTGTATTATCCCACAAATCTTTGACAGCTCATCACCCCCTGAGGCATGGCATGACCTTTAGCTTGAATTCCAGCAACAAGCTATGATCAGACACTCCTCTTTTGTACAACTGCAAATTAGAAGAATCCCCACTCCTATCTTCAAATGCTTCCCAAGGATTGCAGACCTAATTGTGAAAAAAATAAAATTAAACAAATCAAGTGCAGAAACTGCAAAGTCCCCTAATGCAAGGAAAAAGATACTGAGGACTATAAAGTGGAAAGAATGTCATTAGAGGTCATCTGTAAATACTGTTCTGTCCACTAAAATAACACACACAAAAGCAACTGTGAGAACATGCATCCCTGATCTCAGGGTTTCAGTCCTGAATATTTCTCTATTCAGCAGGAAATAAAAAAATTTCCTTTTCTTTCTTGCTCTGCTTTCATTTATCTCATAACAATATAAGTGTTCTTATCATGCAAAGTAAAGACTAAACAAAAATTATTCCCAGATTAGAGACAGTCAGTCAGGATTTCCTTGCTAGACAACATGATATTTACTGTACATAGAACAGCAAGATTGGCTCCTAATGCTGATAATAGAAGCAATGCTGATAAAAGGCTAGAGAACAGATCAGGAGCTAGGAAGAGTCGGTTTTAATCCATGCTACACCACTGTTTACTCATAATGCTGACCAGAATGTTACACAACTCAACGCCTCTCTTCCCACTGCAATGTGCTGCTAGTATGTAGCTCTAATGCTGTAAATAATTCTTTAGTAGTTCCAATAGCCTCAAAGAAAAAGATGAT
Organism: Pachycephala philippinensis; assembly: GCA_013397055.1. Taxonomy (NCBI): domain Eukaryota; kingdom Metazoa; phylum Chordata; class Aves; order Passeriformes; genus Pachycephala; species Pachycephala philippinensis. The sequence continues at coordinate 183,460 of VWZT01012755.1, read as the reverse complement.
GGGATCACTCAAATGTGTCCTTGAGTTCCTGGCAGCATCCTGTAGCACATCAAGAACGCAACATTTTCAGGTGTTTAAATAAAAGTGAATTACATTTAAAATAAAGATTTTTAAATGAAAAATAAATAATTAAAAGCTGCAGACACTAAACACGCACTCTTGGCTTCAGACTCCATTTGCAGATTGATAATGATCAGCACCTATAAATCCTCATGGGCAGTGAAATGCTGGAAGGGAGAGAGAATGTTTTCAACAATAGCTGATGTCTGCATCAGCAACAAAAACAGTCTCTGAGCACTGGCATTAAGGAGCATTTGATGTGAACAAAGTGACATCTTGTTTCATCAAAGGTTAATGAGTACAGCAGCTCTGTCAGCAATACATTAAGACAGCAGTGTCACTGTTCGTCATACTTGGTGAGTTCAAGGCAGACTGCAAGCATCACCATTCGCGGATTTGTCGGGGTTTCTTTTCTCTCCCGGCTCAGTAAGTTTAATGTGACGAGTTAGTATTTCCCCATAAGCAACTCTTTATGCTGTTTTTCTGTAGAGCAAAAGTGTTTTTGTAAGCCTGGTACTTGTGCTGACTGGAAAACTAGAGGCTTTTCTCAGTAAACTTAGTTAAAATAGAAAGTATTAGAGAAGATGTAATACAACATTATTAACCTTTCCTTTTGTTTTACAATTTTCTGATAAAAATCTTTTGATGGATTTTTTTTTTTTAATGTAATATTGCTGAGTTAAAGACTTTCTTTCCAAGCAAATATATTTGTGTAAAAGTTAAAGTTTCTATATTTATCCATAACTGCCCATTAAAATGAATGGAAAAGTATATATCATCATGAATAGGGGGAAAAAAAACAAGCAGTAGTGAATTGCTGCATGGACAAATTTCAGCACTATGCACAAATTCTGCTGCTAGATCCAGTGTCACTGGGCAGTGCTCAAAGACATTACAACTGACTTCTGGGCTTGTAGTGATTTTTTGTCAGTATCTCAGGAAGTTATTATGGGGCTGAACAAGCACCTAACTACAGGACAGTTTAAATAAAACTGTATGCATGATGAGGGTTTGGGATCTGGACCTTAGATGCAATAGCACTTGTTGAAATCTGTCATCCGAGTTCACAACAAACAGCAACTCATTTCCCTGATGGATAATGCCTTTCTCTAATACTAATATTTCTCTAACTGTGGACATGACATGGATGCTGCTTCTTCACCTCACATGCCATCAACTTCCAATATCCATGGCTGAAGCCAAGGAGGAGAAGCTCGTTTCTGCTTGGGAGCTGCCCAGATGAGGTAAAAGTGTTTGTAGCCTTTAGCAAGGCAGTAGTGTTATGTTGTGTTTATTATGCTATTGTTCTGTGAGTCGTGCTCAAAGTGTTGCTGGAAGTGCTTCTGAGTCCCGATGCTATTGGCAAGTTGTGGCTATTTTCAAAGGCTTTGGTTCTCCCTCCTCTGAGGGCTGAATGGCTCATTTGGGACAGTATTTCTATTGGCATATTTGCTTTACATAAGACAAACTTTCAGCTCTGTCAGTCTCCAGCTAGACAAACCTTAACAACTTAGTGCACAAAGGTCTTGTTTACATCACTCCATATCTGTGTTTCGCAAGACAACCTGTACTTTATAGAAAAATCAAAAGCTGGTTCAAATGGAACTCAGGAGGCCTTGTAGTCACCAGGTATTCTTACATAATTCCTGATAGATAGTTGCATAATCCTATTTTAAAAACAAAAGTTTTTTAAAAGAAAGGTTGTAGAAGTCCCACCTAATCCATTCAACCTTTGCTTTAGAAAGGTTCCCTCTCTCCCATAAAACATCTACCTCACCTCTTTCTTGGTGCTAAGGCTTGATTTCATCACTGTGAACAAGTAAGCCAGACTATTCCTCTCCTTCCTGCTGCCCCTTCTAAGGCTAACCAGCTATTCTTTTGCCTTCTCTGGGTAGCTCAATACTGCACAGAGCTAGGAGTCCTATATATAACCTCTCTTTCCTCTGTAGCAAGCAGCTGTACTGAATCAGATTATGCAGAGATGAAGATTTTAATTTCTGCCTCACCTGTTATAATCATGCACAAAGCAGTCCCACCCGTAATGTAAATCTTAATCTTTCACTTTTTGGCTACCATTCTATCCCATTTGCTAAGGGTAAAGACAGCTTCAAGTTTGGAGATACTGTTTTGGCAAGTCCATTCTGTGGTTTTCAAAGCAGAGGGAATGAAGGCAGGCATGACTTTTGCCCTGGTTTCCTAAGGACAAGAGACCTACACAACCATGCTACACAAGACTTTCTGTCCACCCATGCCACCCCCATAACACCTTCTGATCCTTTAGGTCAATGTCAGCCTGATCTGACAGGAATGAAGAGTTTAAAGACTGAGTTTCTGCAAGACTTGGGGGGAAGGAGAAGGAAAAAAGGGCACAACCAACCAAGAACAAGAGTATGAATAGAATAAGCAGATAACATATCAGATATGCAGAATCCCTTTAGGAGAAACTCTTACAAAATACCTGTTTTTCAGGACAAGTTTCCCTTGAAGAGCTGGAGTAGCCTAGAGCACACATTGGGCTCCCTGGTTCCAGAACTCCTGAATCCATTTGCATTAACATGGAAAATAGGTTTGAAAATAAGACATTAAATTCTCAGTGAATAGGGTTATTATTTCTGTGAAGCTCCTTTCATCAACAGATCTGAAAGCATGTGACAAAAGGAGGCCTTAAGCATTATCTCTGGTGCATGAATTGAAGAACTGAGAGGTGATGCAATTTGCCTGAGGTCACTAGATCAATGGAGAACCCAAGTGTCCCTCGAGCAGTTTTCCATACTGCTTCAGGAACACCTCAAGTAGAATCAGGTTACTTTTATTTTGCTATCCTATTTTTTCCTCTGTAGACTTTACACTTACATGGGAGAGTGATCTAAGCTACTTTTATTTTTACCTGGCAGACACAAATCAACAGAGAATAGCACATCTCAGATTTTGACAACTGTATTCAAGTGAGTATCCAAATGTTGAAACATTCCAACAAAGATAGTTACTTTTTTAAATTAAGTTAAGTTATTTCTGTCTGAATTAACAAAGGGAGTTCTAAAATCATCTCCAGCCCCAGATGACTGAGGGCAGAAACTCTTGCTGAATTCTGGGATTGGGTTTGCTACACTTGTCCAGAGAACTACTATTTGCTTCCGCATAAAAATCATGTAATCCTTGTGTCCTCTTAATCTCAACAAATGATTTGCTTACCTTTAAATATATTCTAGGGCATTATGTACCCTTAATAGTTGCATTCAGCTATCCTAAATAATTCTGTTCCATAATCAATACCTGTCCACAAGCAATTCCTAAAAATCAATCTGTCTGAAAGAATGTCACACTGAAAATGAAATTTCGTGGGGGAGCCATGCTCATTTTATCAGAACCTCTTTTATTACTCCGGACAAATCCATTTAGTATCAATGATTGAAGATAAAACACAAAACAATGTCCCCCTGCTAAATATTAGCAACAAAGAATGATTCATTGGAAATAAGCCTTCCAATTGCAATTCCATCCAAATAACTAAATAAATGAATTGTTAAAAGAACTGAATCCCAATAATGTCTCTAAGATGTCAGGAAAGGAAAAAAAGCTATCTCTTACCATACAACTGCATTTAAAATTAAATTATCCAGCAGCCTCCCTCACCCATCACAAGTGGTCATTTCCATATCTTCACTTCAACTATGCAGATTTGAAGAACTTTGAAATGGTAGGAGATGGCCATTGAGGAGAGTTGATAACAGTAAGTCGTACTTGAGTTTTAAATCTAGTTAGAGATACTTTATTCTGGCCATACCAAAATCTTGGCATGCCTGTGCCTTCATCAACACAGGTATAACAATGCCAATGTTGGGATTACTCCTGCTGCCCCAGGGAAGCAGGCAGCCCTTCTCTCCAAGACAGGCATTCACCCCTGTGACTGGCAGGCCGAGTCCTGACTATAAATGAGGTGCTGCATCACATCTATTCGAAACATTTTATGCTTATACACTTATCGACTTCTGCTTGGATGTTTTTATTTGAATTTTTTTTCATTGTAGTTGTGGGCATTGTTTCACTAAGACACTTCAGCAAATGTTTAATTTTCATCATGTAAGCAATCATCTTGTACAAAGTCATCTTGTCACAGCAAGAATGAGAAATATAGTATTCTTGTACAGAGCCATCTTGTGCAAAGCAGAGCTTCTACAACACACAGTCTTTTTCCACGTTAAATGTAAAAAGGATTTAAACATGTCTTTATGCCTTGTGTTGACCAGGAAGCATTGTTCTAGTGACAGAAGCAGAGCTATTGGCAGCAGTCACCATCCCAATACTGCTGTATCACTGGAATTCACACCTGATCTTGAAAAGTCTTTTTATTCAAATCCTGTGCCCTTTACTAAGGGCATCACTAATAGTCTTGAAAAGGACACTTCTCTTTTTGAATACTGTCCTCCAGTTCCCTATCACACACAGCTTTTAAGCCAGTACACACACACAGTTTTAAAACCAGGACAAATACAGTAGAAAGCAAAAAGGAGAAAAATAAGATTTGTTTTCTGTCAGAGGAATCCCTAGTGTAATGTGGTGCTTCCTGAAATTAAGGATGAAGACACAGACCAGAACAATATTCTGAAAATGACAGCATACAACAAGAATCTGCATTGATATGTACTATACAGAAATGTTCAGATTTCAATAAAGAGCATACACTGTTAAGGTCTAATCGAAAATAATATCAAACACTCTGTGGGGGTTAGAACAAAGCCTGTGAGCATGCACTTACACTGAGGGTGATTTTAGTCAATTTTTTGTGGGTTAAAATTAATGAAAGGAGAGAAGGAGCCAATGGAATATGAATAGAAACTAAATTATTTAATTAACCCAACTGATTTTTAGATGTATAATCAGTTTCAGAGCCTAACACTTACGGCTTTCAATAGCTATTTAAAACACCACTTGGGATGTTAAGGATTATTGTGCGTGCTTGAACAAAAGTAGGAATTTGGGATTTGGATTACTTCTTTGACCACTTAGGGTCTGGCACAGCAGCCTCAAATGTACATGTCTAAATGGGATGGCTCACACGAGTAAGGGTGGTCATGTGCATGTGTGGTGGCCACAGCCTCACACACAGTCGGGAACTTCAGGGCTGAAGGCATCAATCTGCACGTTTGGTTTGAGAGGGACTCCCAGGCTGGGAACTCTTACAAATTTGTGTGGTTATCTTACAAGCTGTTATTGTCTTCCAGGTTTTCCTGTAGTGTTCCTGTTTGTCTACCCACATTGTCTGCCTCTTGTCATATATTTTTCTCCGTGACTTGCTCTGGGACAGGATCACCTTGCTTGCACAGAGCTTAGCTCAACTGAGTCCTGACCCATGATGCAGGGTCTGAGTGCTGAATATCGTAAGAAAGAGTCAAAAACTTCCAGGTGCTATTGCTTTACCATTGACTGGCTTTGAAACATCAGGCAAGTCACTGCAGCAGTTCTTTTAAAAACAGGAAAAATACCACCATCTTTAGAGCAACGGGAATTGCTTGTTTCATAATCTGCGTTTTAGACCTGCAAAATAGCTAAAGGAACCAATTCTTATTAAAAGAAATACTTCCTTTTCACTGTAAATGTCAAAGGAAATAAATGCTGACCAGAAGAGAGAAGATAAATGGATTATTCAGACAAGACAGATATCTCCAAATGAAAAAGGCTTCATGAAACCTGGTCCTAACCAATTCAGGAACTAATCAAAGTGGTCTTTAAACCTTTGAGAGTATACAGAGGACAAGAACATGAAGAAAAAAGGAAGAAGGATACACAGAGTGATTGTTGAAATCACGATCCACTCAAGCCCTGGGAAGGTTCTAGAGCAAGTGATAAAGCAAACAACTTTCAACCACTGGAATATAACAGTGACAAAAAGAGCTAGAAAAAGAACATGACAAGTCAGCTCAATTTCTGTCTTCGATGGATTAATAGGTTCAGTAGGTAACAGGAGAGCAGTAGATGTATTTCAGCTTGAATAAGAAGAATTTTGCCATGTAGTACACAACTATATAAAAATTAATATTAGAAATAGTTCAAATGAAAACATCACAGAGTATGTTCACAACTGACTGAAGAACATCTATTGGTGATTCACTGCTGAAACATTTCCTATGATGAACAGGTATCTGAAGTATCCTTGGAGTATTTGTACTGGAAATAATTTTTGTTTAATGAATGATTTTATGATGGAAAATGAAAGAGAAAAAGTGTGCGGATAGCAATCAAGTTAGGAGCTACTGCAAGTAGATTCATGACCTAGTCCTGTCCTCTAGGACTCTTGAGTAGTATGGAACTAGTGGGATATAATAAGGTGATAAAGCACACAAGAACAATCGATAAGTCCAAAACTAGGAGATGAACTTTGGTAAAATTTACTTTGCAGTATTACACTTGGGGAAAAACAAACCGCAGGTGCCAAGATAACCAGCAAGAGAAACACATGATCTTCCTTTTCCCTAATGGCAACCAATTTTAAGCATCTGTGTTAATGGCAATTGCAAACAGGGCAGAGTGAGTTTGGAGATACTATATAGATACAGTAATGACAGTCTGTTGGCCAGCACAGCTTCAGAGATGTATGCACAGAACACAAAAACCTCCAGCCAGTCACATCTAAGAAGGTGTTCTGTCAGCAAATTCCCTGAGAAAGAACATCCCAACACCACCTGGCATGAAAGCACCAGCTAGAGAAAGATAACCAAGACAGCCAGCAGAGCATATAGGAAGGAAACTTTTTACAACAATTAAATTCATTCAAGTAAAGACCCATTTGACACTGAGGAAAAAAAATATCCACCTAAAACCCCCCACAAGGCAAACTTCCTACACAATGGGATTTTGTTTTCCCTGTTTGGACATTCAATCTGTCATCACAATGTCTTCAAAACCTTGTTTACAATGAAGACAGGTTACAATGGAGCAAAGGAGATAAAAGTTGGTGACAGACAAGGTCCAGAGAGGATTTTTATAAGCTGAAATCAATTTTATCTAGGAAATCAGTGAAGAATCATACTGCAAACTAATTCAAACCATACATATACTTTTTTTTTTCCAAACATTTCTGAATATTTTGGAATAAAAGGAATAGTTCTGGGCATTCATACAACTAAATCAAAATTATAGTCAGAAGTTACAGGAGTACTTAAAAATTATTTCTTTTGCTATTTTCCAAATAGTTTGCTGAATTTTCTTCTCAGATATGCATTGCCATGTGGCAGGAGAAAAAACCAAGGCTGACTGGAAGCTTGAACACAGGGCTGCTTGTGAGGCCACGTGTGAGAAATATAGGTTACACTTTGCTTTGCTTTTGGCATCTAAGAAACTTGCCTGAGTGAACACACCTGCCAAAATTACATTAGCAACAAGGTATCTTGTGTCTGTGCCAACACATTTCCCTTCAAACATGGAAATAACTTACCCCACGTGCCTGGCCCTCACTGATGCTTTGAAAGCCGAAACATATCTGCTGTAAACTAATTTGAGTTTTTGCTTTGGATGAAGGGACCAGTCTGCTGACTTGGTGGTATTTGGAGCATAAGGTGAGAGACTGAGAGAACTGGATTTGTCCAGACTCGAGAAGAGAAGGTGAAATGAGATCTTATGATTTTATTCATGTGCTTTATATAACATGTGCTTCTAAAGAAGACAGAGCCAAACTCCTGGAGGTGCACAGGAAAGAGGCAATAAACACAGGCTGCAACCAAGGAAATTCCAATTAGATATTAGGAATCTTTTTTCATCATGAGAGTGGTCACAGACTGGAACAGGTGCGCAGAGAGGACAAGGAATCTCCATTCTTGCAGGTGTTTAAAACCCAACTGGACACAGCCCTGACCAGCCCAAGTTATCTTTGCAGCTGGATCTAATTTCAAATTTGGATGTGCTCTAAACATGCCTGTTGGACCAGGCAGCCTCCAAAGCTGAGTTATTCCCTGCCAGAGAGAGCTGCTGCAAGGCTGCTCTCTTAGAAAAGTGCCTCACAAGAAACAGGGCCTGATCTTAACAGCATCAACAACAAAGCACCAACTTTTAGATGCTTCTCTCTGGCCCCATATGCTAGCAGGTTATTAAGAAGGATTATTGGAATGCAGATATGTCCCAGAATGTGTTGTGCATTATATAAATTCACAAAAACTTTCTGTAGTTGTATTTTCTCAAATGGGAGTTGCTCCTTCATGAGCGCTGCTTCAAACACTTTACAAGAAAAGGAACATGCAGGCCTTGTTTTTTTACCTTGTACTGACAGAAGAGAGACACCCTCTCGCTATGCTTGCACTAGAATATAACAACTCTGAGTTGGTTTTATTTTTCCGTGTGTATGTTTGCTTTTGTTTTTAACATCCCTAAAAGCTTCCTAGTGTTAGAACTAAAAACAAGCAAATAGAAAACCAAAACAGGATCTGAGCTTCATGTTACATTTGTATCCAGCATCTGCAATCTGATCTCAACAAAACAAGGGTTTTGTTTAGAATTAGTCTGGATTCTAAACAAACGAGTGAAGAGTTACAAGATTCTCTTAAAGTACATACAAACCACACATTAAATAGACATTGCACAGGACTTTGAGATTTTGCTTTAATATCCAGTTCTGCATGAAAGCCCTAAAGGAACTTGGCCAAGATATTTTGTTTTTCTCTGTCTTGCTTCTTTCCCATAAAAAGGAAAATGATATCACCTTTTTGCCACTCTTTGACTTTCTAAATACACAGGGCTGAAAATCCCACAGGAAAGGAGCTCTATCCTATTACACTATGAACTCACCAGCAGTCAAGTTATCAAAAAAAAAAAAAAAAAAAAGACTAACATATGGTGAACAGAAAGAAAGAAAAAGAGCAAGTACTGCCTTGCAAGTATGCTATGGATTGGGTTTAACTGAAAAACTGATGACTCTTGGAGGGTGAAGGCTTTTCCCACTTTCTTATGCAGTACTGTCTGTCTGTTGTGCCATCCAGATTGTGTCCATAAGTCTGTAACAAAAGTCTCCCTCCAGGACAGCTTCTTTTACAAGAAACAACATTTCCCACCTCTCACTGAGATTCAGATTTAGAAACACAGTCCCCTAGGATCTGTGTGAGAGATCTGACGGAATCTAAGCCGGTGGCACTGAAAGCAGACACCTGACACACGAGGACAGGACATGGTCACGTGGAGCCGCATCGTCAGTTTGTCTCATCAGTTTGCATAAATCTGCAGAGCTGGCTTTGGATTGTAAATCAAAATGCCACATACAGGTAACTCTTTGCAGAGTGTAAATGTAAGCATTCAAATTTATGCGAAAGGCCAAGCAGGCCTCAGTGCTGTTTTGGTTTCCAGAGTTCTTGAGAACATTCATACTCAGGCCTTATGGTGAAGAGGTTCTCCAATCCCCCCTCAAAGCAAGCCGCCTCCTTGCCTGTGTCTGTGCATTCCTAGACATCTTACAATCCAAGCTCTCACACACGCTATCTGGAAGCAATGGCCACAGAAAGGGCCCTCCTGCCAGTGTGTCCTGACTAACAGAAGAGAACAAGTCCTTCATTGTTGCCCAAGCATCCTATGTCAATACAATAAAATCACTGTCTTCTGTTCTCAATGTTACATTTGTTTATGATTACAATGTTTATTTCTTGCTGTGAGACTATAACTCTGCAGGCTTTCTTCTGTTAAAATACATTTTACCACCCCCACCCTGTAATCCTTTTCCCGCCCCTCACCCACTTCTCAACTTGTTGCCAGAGCAGGAAAATTCTCTTGCACATATGCAAAATAATATCATATTTCTTTTTTAGGAGTATTAATAATTGGGTTATAATAGCATGCCTGCGGTGACAACGTGAAAAAAAAAGTGTTTATGTACTTGCTTTACATAATTTAAGCAACTTAGGCAAAACCAATGTCAACAGCTGTGTAATTTTTATCGGGTTGGGATACTACTGAAAGCACCACAAAGGTCAGAAGACAGAGGCTTCATCCCAGCTCCTCTCCCTTGCCCTATAATTCTGCAGCAAGTCTGTTTTCCTACTCGTGCCATCCAACCCAAGACAGAAAGCATCCTGTAATCTTTTTTCCAAAGTGCTCTGAAACACAAGGATGGATCAATTCAAATACATCATCGGTGTAGATTAAGATAGCTGTGGTGCTCCAAACTTTGCAGTGTGCAGGCCTTTCCACTTGAAGGACAAGGTCTGTCTGGGAGAACAACTGTGCTTTCAGGTTTCCACCACTGAGCCTTTTCACAATTTGGTGGCACCCACCAGACCCCTGCAGACAGGAGCACCAGAGGAAGCTGCAGAAACCTTCCTCCACAGGCTGCTCTTCCCAGCCCACAGACCTGCTCCTGTCCTTGGGTTAGTGCTCCACTGGGAGAGAGGATGTGGCTGCAACCTCACTGCTTACTAATTATTTTCCTCTAACTAACACAATTCCATAATACAAGTGAGGCAAAGCAGCCTCCCCGGTGCCTGTAACAGAGTTAATGCAGTAAGAAGTCACAATCAGCTGCTCCAGAAAGGATGCAGGATGCAGTGCTGTCAACACCAGCATCAGTAAAAATCTACCCTCCATTAGACCCCTGCCAGAGCAATAATAAAAAAGTTTTCTGTCATTTCCCATGGGAGTGATAAGTCTCGCCTCTCTGGAGAGGTTTGTGATAAAAGTCTTACTGGGGTTGGGATGAAAGTAGCCGCCAGGTTCTAGCTGCTCTCACAGTATAGACTTTGTCTAACGTGCCATAGAGCAATACAACCTGCAATATATCTAAAATAAATATTTGGCTAGCTCAATAATTATGCTGAAAGGCTCCCTATCTTTATTACACCAGAAAGAAATGCATAAATCACCTGATGTTATATCTCTGAAGAAACTTCCTTTAGCTGGGGCACCAGGAAGTGATTCACAGTTGTGAGTTGGAGTAAAGGGGAGGAAGAAAAGGCTGTAAAGTAATTTTTTAAAAATTTATTAAAAAAAAAAACCAACAAGCAACAAACCAAAACAAGCAACAAAATTGTTTGCTGATGCTACAAAACTTTCTAACAGGTAAAATGCAGCTGCATATGAAAGGACAGGTGCACAGATGCACCACAGCTCTGAGGGATCTAATAAAGATAACATCTTTACCAGAAAGGACAAAGTTCATCCTTTCCTGCTAAAGATGTCCATGCAATACCAGTGCAACTTAAATAACCATAGCTAAATATTGACTATTTGTGGAACAGCTTTCATTCCTGAACTCTGCAAGATATACTCATGTAACACGGCACCACACCAGCTATCAGACACAAATCTTTATGAAGAAACAGGGTAAAATTGTGGATTCCTGTCTGCCTTGGCTCTTTCTGCTTCCATTGGCAAGGAAAAGTTTAATCACAGTTTAAAAGAAAGACACTACTCTCTGGAGAATTTGCTTGGATGTGGGTAAGAAAATACTCAGCTGCTACATTTCTATTTTTTGTGCCTAGCTCTTGATGTAAAACTCATTAATGAGGGCAAATAGAAAAAAAAAAAAAAGACAACACAAAACCACAAAAGACTGACCCGAACAACTTGAAGCCTTTGTGAATAATGAAACATCCAATATTTGCATTTAGAAATGTTAGAACTCCTAAGTGGCAAGGGAACTGTGACTTATACAGACATTGGTACTAAATCACAGCCACCTTGTCTGGTGACTTTGTGTTGGTCATGCAGTTAAATTCACATCTAGAAAGACAAACCTAGAGAGATAAGAAGACATATGAATCCAGACTTACAACAGGTTGGAATAAATAACCTTACTGCAGTAGAAAACAAAACAAACAGCGCAACACACTAACCACAGTTTTACTTGTCACAAACAACAAGATCTATACTTAATGTTGTCTCATTCCTGTATCCTAATTCTCCAGCCTGGGTTTCTTATTTTAAGATGTCATTGCCTTTCCTGTTGTCTGCTGTTCTGATTTTTAAAACTGTCTTTGAAATAAATCTTCTCTAAGATAGATTTTCATTACTCATTTATTATTTAAATATAGGCTGGCCTTGCTGATATTTCTAATTCTATGTTGTTATTTATTTAACGCCTCATGAGCAGTCTTGAGCCATCCTATCTTTCACATGCTCTTGATTCGTCTTGTGCAGGATTGCAGTTTCTCTATTGAACTGTTCTGCCTACTGTTTTTTTATGTTTCACAATGAGGCAACCTAAGAGTTAAAAATTTAGCTAGCTTTGAGTTAGTGAAATTTCATCTTCTGTTTGCATTTCTAAGGGTCAGATTGTTGGGGTTTTTTGGGGTTGTTTTTTTTTCATCCAACATACTCTTGGACTCCAGTGTTGGACAAATATTTTCAAAAACTGTACAGTGCACATTTATTAATCTAATAACTGAAGAATCCCACCTCTAGAGGAAACTGTGTCAGAGCAACATACAGGATTACTGACAGGATTTGTTCTGTTGCAGCAATCTGGAGATTATATAACTTAGTTGAGGAACTCGAGCACTAGACTCTAATTTTCCAGGACAATGCTGGGCACAGTTAACCATAAGGAAGTAGTATTCTAACACACTGCTTTGAACTACCAGATATTTGGCCAATAGTTCCTTTTGTTAGCGTTGTGACTGGTCAGAAGTGTTAACATGATATTGTAGCTCTCAGTGAACGGCAGTGAAAAAAGCAGACTACTAATTTTGCTTATATCTTATTTTAGAGAGCTTCCATGGAATCAGCCAGTGCAACAGAAGAGTAAGAAAAGGCACTCAAATTAAGACCAGAGATAGAGGAAACAGGTGATATCAACTCAAGCTTCGAGTCACAGCACATAAGCAGAGAAGTGGGTCAGAGGTGTTTGTGGGCCCCTTACTCACTAACCGTACTGTCTTTAAATAATGGAAATATGGGTAAAAGATGGATGCAAATAACTGGAGACGAGAAGCATGGCTTTGTTTTGAACAGAACAGAGATTCCCTTCCTCTGTTGAATTCCAGTTCATTCACATACCGTATGTGAACTCACTGTTTAACCACTAGGACCACGGTGGGATCTATGGACCACTGTTCCCCTAACATAGCCTTTTTGTAAGTCTGGGCACCACATCAAAGCTGGGGACAGGAAAAGAGTGCCATCGGATGAAAAGGATTTCAACATATATATAAGGATTGTTCTCATGTAAAATCAGGGAATAATTAGTTTGAAAAGCTGGAGGAAAAACGTCCCTTTAATTTTCCAGCATCATCTAAGAGGCACCCTCCAGCCCTCATTAGACCACAATCAGGGTCATGTAACTGCAGGCCATTTACAAAAGCACTGAGTCAGGAGTTCTATTACAAAAGAAACAACATTGGAACAGAAAATAATTAGTTTATGGACTTAATTCAAAATTTTCCAACGCTTTTAATTTTGGGGAAAAGAAGTATAGAAATGTATTAACCACAAATAAAATGCATTAACCATGAACATCAGATCACGTTTTCTGTGCATGAAAAAGACAACCTTTGGTTTACAATTTGGGAAAACTCATAGATCACATACACACAGGAAACATACTGTCAGGAGGAACTGAGGATGCTCTTAATAAGACGGAAATTTCTTGACACTTATTAAAAGTTCTTGCCTTAGTTTATCCCACTCTAGCCAAGAACTGGAGCCATTTGAAGCCTCATATTAAAATATCTCACATCACACAGTAAGTAGTCACTCCTCTTATCTTTGTGTTGTAATTAATAAATGTAGAACTGTTGAGATTTCAGAACATTCAACAATTTTCATTATTATCAACGCAAACAATTAGGAAACAATTACGAAGACAAACAACAGCATAAAAAAAAAGCAAGTGTAAGTCTGTTCCTGACAGTTGCAGAGACATGATTTTAAGGTCTGCACTCAGCCTGTTCCCCAAACATTCATGTATTTGACATGTCTTTTGGGAATTTATCGAGTTGATGGACTATGACTTTCTGATGTTGAAGCAATTGATTATTTTCTAAATTTTGGTGTACTCTTGCTGTAAAGTTCTTGCCAACATCTTGCAAGCCATAGTACTCTCTAAAACAAATTAGCATTTACAATGTTGTTTGTTTATTAAGAATAATGTTCTTAAATTTAGAAAACTGCAAAAGGCTGATCTGTGGTAATCATTTCCATCAAGTTTCTCTGCACATAACAGGAAGGAGAAACTAGTGGAGAATAAATGAAAGAAGGCCCAACTTGTATTCTAATAGACTTCACTGTAAATCAGTCCTCTGACTCAAGGTCAATTATTTCAGATCTTTACTCCACACAGATGAATGCCTAGAAACTAGCAAGTCTTGCTTAAAGGATTTTCTTTTAATTTGAAAACACGTGGAGTTAAAGCACACAGGTATGACCAGGGTAGATTACTTCCTCTTGTAAAATAAAATACACCTTTCACTAAAGTGCCCATTGTAGTTTTTCAGGTACCAAAAAGAGAAGAGTTGAGAGGGGACTGGTCCAGCTGTTATGAATAATTATAGAAGAGTTCAATCCCAAAGTTTAAAAACCTTGGATTAAATTTCAAATGTAGGTATTAAAACTAATCTCAGTGTGTATTTGTATCTGGGATGCAGAAACAAAGGTTTTCCTTTCACTTGTTAACATCTCTGTGCTTAACTTACGCAATGTCGAACACCAGTCTACACATTTGAGACAATTTTGGAGCTCCTACATGGCTACCAAGCAGAGGAAAAAAAATAATTACTTACTTAATTTCACTGATATTATCAATAAATTGCAAAGGATAAACTGAGCCTCCATTTCAATTATCGTCTATCCAGTTGGAAAATAAACCAAACTCTCATTATTGTTTAAATGGCATTTTATATGGAATACGTTACGTGCAGTTCCTGAGGCTGCGTGAGCCAAAACAGGTGTTTCTGGTGGAACACAGGAGAGCTCCTACCACAAGCCATTCAAGTGCAGATGTAAACTATCAAATAAAAATTTGATCAATATATTCTCAAGGTGTTAATACTTTTCTCAAATAGGACTTTGTTTCTTGTACAGCATACTTCAGCATAAGCAGGTCCAATATCAGCTTTCTCATTTTAGTAGAAATTCTAACTAAGCTTATGTATTTTAGGAGGTTGGATGAAGCAATCAAACATATTGGATCTGTTTCAGTGAAATACTTGCCCGGTAATTTTATTTCCCCATATTGCAAAAACAGGCTTGCTTTGCGAAAATTTAATCGCAGCAGAGTTGCCCACAAAAGTACACCCACCATGCTTTACTCTATATTCCCACGCTTTTTAATATTGTCATATTTCATCTTTTAATGCAGTCCTAATGAGAGCATATTGGAACACCACAGAACCAGGCTCATAAGAATGTGGTCTTGAAATAAAACGTAGAACAGAAGGAGCATTGTATTACAGCCTCTGTTAATGTTTTAATGGTTGAGAGATTTCCAACATGTTGGCAGTGTCAGGACAAACCAATTTAATAAATTATTAACACTAATCAAACATTTTTATGATGGCAGTCAAAACTTCCTTGGCAGTTAAGGTTAATTCTGTTGGTTGAAGTTTGACAAAGATGTTGCTGTTTGATGGAAACCGCGTTTGAAACTATAGCCTCCTTCAAATCAAAACCTTGCAGTGCACTGAGCAGAAATGGTTAAGCAACACGTCCTGAAGTACATAAAGGAACCCCGAAGGCAGGGCTGCAGCCTCTATGGGCAGCAGCAGCGCCAGAGCTGACGAATGATAGCGAAATGTAAATTGATTACAGCGTATATAATTTGCCTGGCACTACTTGGGAAAGGATGTAGAGAGACTGTTATCGGGAAGAGATAAAGCTCGGGCTGTTGAGGGGAGAGCGCTAAATCAATATACAAAGAAAATCTAGGAATTCCGGGCACTTGACAAGATGGGTAGAGGGGAAAATAAAGAATCCTGCCAGTTTTGATGTATTAAACTTTGGAGAAAAGGTATTTTAAAGCATCCTTTCATTCAAAAGGCAACCAACAATAACAATGCCAGACAACGCCACATTCTCCCTCCAGCTCCTCTAGCCTTGCCAGCTAGTTGAAATCCAGCACAGCAGAAGCTAATGAGGGGTATGGATTAACAATACAATGTTTCTCAGGCCTTTCTTGGGTCTCCCCTGGGGCACCCACAGCCTATACATCATCAATCTGCTGCAAATTGATGTAGTCAGCCTGTGACAAGGGTCAGGTTTCCAGGACCAGCTACCAGGCATGATCTAGTCATTTTGAGTTATCAAGACAAAGCTCTGTTCTGCCGAGCTCTGGCCATATAAAATCCACAGCTCTCCAGGCTTTCAGTGAGATGAAATCAAACCATAGAGCCCTCTCTGTTCTCCTCTATGCCTGTTGAGAAACCAGCTCACCTTTCTGAAGTGACACTGTTATGATTTTGTGTTCTCTTACAGATCATTCTCCTGAACAAGAAAAACATATGCTAACCCATCAGTTTCTTAATAATACTAATAATACTGTAATTGTTTGCTGTATGCTAATTATAAAAATAGTAACCAGAATACACACACACATATGTATTTTCAGTATATGAAAACAATGAAGAAAAATGTGCTTACTGATGCAGGTTTCTAAGTAAGAAATAAGTTTCATTGGAGTATCAAAAACTTTTGTTTGCCCACAATATTTTTTCCTGAAAAATTACATGTGGGATCTTGCTTTTATCCAACAGCTCAGGTGCCACAGATTTTCCAAATATTCTGTGGATTAGTTTTACACATGAAAATTTGTGCTGGTGTTCCCTTAGCTTAGCTGAAGTCTGTGGATTTCCATGCAAGTGGCAAGCATGCCTTGGCTCACAGCACTGCAGCCTTGTGTGAGCTGCACCCAAAGGCATCCATTCAGGGGTGGGGAGACTCAAGAAACAGAGTATGCAACACAAGAGAAAAATTGGATCTTCTGTCAATAATAAATGTGCAGTCCAAACTAAAATAGATTTAAATCATTAGAAAGGCCCCTGTTAATTTCAATGGCTTTACTGGCACTCACATTTCTACAGAAACTACAGCAGGTAGGATTTTCACAATACCTATAGGTTTAGCGCCACCTAAACTTACAACTAATAGTTCTTCCTGAAGAAAGCTTTCACGGCTGTTCATAGAACTATAGCTGAATATTATCCTGAGTTGGAAGGGATCCACAAGGATCACCAAGTCCAGCTCCTGGCCCTGCTCAGGACAGCCCCAAGAATCACACCTTAAGCCTGAGAGCTTTGTCCAAACACTTCTTGAACTCTGAGGTACTGATCTGCCTTAGAATAGTTAAAAACAAAACAAAACAACAACAACAAAAAAAACCAACCAACCAACCAACCAACCAACCAAAAATAAAACAAAAAACCAAACCAAAACAACCCCACCAAAGCCCCCAGGCTGACATATAGAAAAAAATAATCGGATTCTTGGATCCCAGCTACCTATAATATGGCAGATTTCTGAGGCATCCAATATACTCAAATTAGCTTTAAATATTCAGAGCTACTTGTGGTCCAACACAGGTGTGAACTACCAGGAGAAAACAGAGTTTATTCATGAACAAACTTAAATGAAATTCAATACATTTGCTACTTATGTTTCTATGAATGTATCCCATTAATACATTTTAGAAGGTCCAAAATGTCCAGAAAGGCATCCTTGCAAATCCTAGGCATTTATTAACAAAACCCAAATCCTCAATTTTGTGTTTTGTCTGCTCAAAATGGACAACAAGCTTTGAAAAGCAGGCAAAAGAAATGAGCAAGCTGCTTGTGGTATGAACATCTGATGAACATTTGCTCATATTTATTCATGCAAGCATTTTGGAATTTCTCAGTCATGGATAGTCTTCCAAACACAACGTCATGCATATAAATGTGCACGAAAAGCAAACAGAAAGATCCACTAATACCTTGTAAGTAACTCTGGGGCTTTTATCTGATAGATGCTTGTAAATACCTTGTTTCGTTTTTCAGTCAAGTCTTTCACATTGCTGGCAAACTTCTACAGGGAAGAAGAAAACCAACCAAACCAAAATCTCTAAATTGCAGGCAACCTCAGTTCTCATTTTCCACAGCCCCTTTGCGCAGCTTGAGTAAGTTGCTAAAACATAATTATGTGTACGTGTACAAAAATTTGGCTCGAACTCAAGAAGTTTCTACGATCTCTCACAATGGGATCCTGCCATATCCACTTTCTTGAAGAACCAACACTTAAGCTTTTTGAGGTTCCCAAAAAGGAATGCTTTTCAACTTACATTTACCTGTCTGTTGTTTTACACATTTGCCTGCATGAGTGCACACACATTCACCTTTAAGGGCCTGTGTAGTACCTTAGGAACATATCCCATCAGTTAAAAGCAAAGTCTCAATTTAAGCTGATATAAATGGAAGCTTGGACAGAGGATGATTGCAGCTCTTTCTTGTAGTATACTACCACTCATAAGTGATTTTACCAAAAAATTTTGCAGGTCTTTTGGTTTATTCTGTGCTAAAGACAAAAGCTGCATTCATATTACCATAGGTCATTACTCTTGGTAATATTATTTGGAGAGTACTCTTTTAAAACGGCTGATAATATAAAATGAACATACATTTTGGAAGCAAGCATCAGTACTTTATAGAAGTAAGTACAGGTTCACCTGAAGTGATCCGTAAGTTTAAGTTGCCTTCTATTTACTTTTTTGGTTAAAAACTACAAGGAGGAACAAATTTCCCCTTCAAAAAGAATTACGGGCAAGACGTGCTCAATATTAAAAAGCCAAGAGAATAAAAGGAGAGATATCCTTTGGAAAATGCTTAGAGAAATCACTACTTATCCATTTAAGTACTGAACTGTGGGTATCATTAAGATATGCCAGAGGAAAGAATTTTTCAGGTGTCTCAATTTGTGGGTGCAACTGGTGGCCTGTTCAAATTCTGCCTGTACATGGAAGCCCATGGAATACGTGTCCCCTGAATGAGCTCTGCACTGCTGACCTGCGTTCTAAATCTCTGCTGCAGCTTCACCACTGCTGGGAGTGCTTGCAAGCTTTGATCAGTAGCGAAGGATCGAGGCTAAAATCCCGATTCCCAGCTGGAGGAAATTTAAATCATCATCCAGACACGGAATTTTACCTATCATATCTGGTAACCGAGCACACCAGCGCCAATCATTTCCTCCATCTAGAACATTTGCCTTCCTCCTCTCAACTGTGGCAACACCTCCTACACGAGTAACCCCTACAGGAGTGGAAAATCTTGCAGCAGCTATTCCCTTGGAGGAAAGCTATTAAAAACCTGGCCTCCAACCTCAGACAAGCTGCTCTAGTACAGGCCAAAGACTGGCTCTGGTCTGACTGCTCTCTACGTACAGAATTGTTATTGCTTTCTTCTTCCTGTGCTAAAGCTGAACCCAAGTGCTATTCGGTGTAAGTCAGCTTTTTGAGCAATAATAAACCAGAGTGGTTTGTCTGTGCAGCACACTGCAGAGAAGCTTCTAACACTGTTTACAGCAAAGTTCACTATTCCCCTCCCAGAACAATGCAGCTGCTCTTTCAACTCTAAAGCCTCCTGCCCTTCTGTGCTCCTCTTCCCATCTATCTCTATTTGGCTGCTTTTCCAAGGGCAGACAAGAGCTCCATGCCGTTTTCTGAACTTCTTATATTTGGAGAACAAAATACCTTCCCCCATTTAAGAGAACTGATGTACTCTGCTGCCTTCAAACTTGTAAAATATCTCTCTCTTGAAGCAGCTGCTGAATAATTTATATTTCTTAGAACCAAGCTGAGAATATGTACATTTTGCTATGGTACATACGGTATAGTTGTTTTTTCTTCCTTTCCATTGCCATGTTGTTTTCCACTTTAAATTTCAATGTAGGAAATTTTGAACACTTCAGAGCCTGGGAAAATTATTTGGGTTTGGGGAGTGAGAGAGAAGGGGAGTGCAATTTATTTGTAAGGGGTTTTTCTTGGTTTTTTCTTTAATGGAAGGAAAAATTCCTGAACAGCTTGCAATTAGCAGCTCTGAAAAGTTATAGTTTCTTCAATGGCACACAGCATGCCAAGAAAACCTACAAGAGATTCCTCAGCTTAACATGCCTGGAGCAGGATCCAGTTCCTCTAAACCAAAGCACAGCTCACACTAACAGTTGCAGAATATTAGTGGCTGGATGGCTGCTTTATGAAGAATTATAAAGTGACACAGCAGTCTGGCTGAAAAAAACACACACCAGGCTTTGATGTTTTTAACCACTAACTTCAAGAGGACCAACAGAAACCTTCCTGTTTTTATTGCAGCCTCTCTATCATCCCTCCCCCTGCTCCCTCCCTCCTCTCCCACTGCTAGATGGGGGACTGTTATCTTCCAGTCACTTTGTAAGCTTGACTTGTTTACAGACTGCATGTCTCTGTTTAGAGGCCTCTATCAGAGAACAAACAGGGCAAGTGTGACTTCCTAGGACCTGAAATGCGATGCCTTTTCCTCTTGGGCAAAAGCCGGAGTGGCAAGGGAGGGGCAAATGAAGGGGAAAACAGAAATCCTGTAATTGTACTTCTTGTCCATCTCCCCTCCAGGATTACCGTACACACCTGTATGGTGCAAAGGTATTTTAAGAGCCAGCTGCTTAAATGTCAGATTACCAAAACTCCATGAAAATGTACAGCAATTGTCTTGCAAAAACTAGGTCCGCTTCAGAACCTCCAACAGTAAAATCAATGCTAAATAATGGCTTCTCTTAAACTCCTTGTTTTTAGAGTTCTTTATTATAGATCTATTTAGACGTTTATTTGGGGAATCTTAAAAGCTTATACTACATTTTACTGGGGACATTTAAAGGGTGTCAGTGGGATAATTATAAGCATAAACACTACAGTGATGAAATTTTAGGAACCATTAAAGGCATGACTTTGTATATTCATTCTTATCTTGAAAAATATTTTACCTCAGGCATAACTCTAGGCAGTCAATAAGAATAGTCCTTAATAAGGTACCGAAATGACATGAGAGTCAGTCTGCTTATATTGCTAACAGCAGATTTCAGTGCTCAAGAACATTCAGATTATAAACACCCCAGAGGAGGTATGGCTTTGTCCTTACTAAGGGTGTCTTTCTTTTACACTGGTAAATTTTATTTTAATTGTAGGATTCATTTTTATAGGTTTCTGGTTTCAAAAGGCTTGCTTTTGCACAAACACACACTGGAGAGCATGAGGACATTTTAAGGTGGGTATAAAGGGGCATATAACTTTATAGTACTTTATGGTGAGACACTGGGCCAGCCAGTTTGGAAGCTAGCTCTATCTATGCTTTCCCTTGGAGGTTGTTTACCCAAAGAGACTGAAAGCCTTTTGAACTAAAAGAATAAAACAAAATAATGAAATCTAGGCTGTTAACTCTTTAAGCATAACCCCTTCCAAATAATTAGATCTGACAGGACAGAAGAGGTGAGAGTTTACATGTAGCTCTTCCTTCAACAGCCGTGCCCATACGGGTGGGACCTTGGGGCAGTGGCACTTGGTTACACACAGCCAGTTTACTGTCCGTAGCAGCAGTGCCCAGTCCCCTCTGGGTCCTCCCATCTACTCCAAGACCTGTCTGCTCCCTGTTCCTCACAGCTGCCTCTGAGACAGAGCCGGCTCTCCAATCCCTATGATCCCCTCCAATGCCCTCAGCAGCATCCCAGCAAGCTCCTCTCCCTCTGAGGATACCACTGCACCTCCCTGTTTTTTACTGATGGATCACATGCATTGGCAGAGCACAGACAGGAGCAAACCCTGCTGCTGCACATACCTCTGCTGTGCAGGGGAACAGGGAGCCCAGTACGAGCTGCATGCTCAAATGGATGAACCTTTGAAATAAAAGGGAAAAATTGGTCTTCTTTAGAGTTCAGGTACAACTTAATCAGTTTAAACACCCAATTAGACATTACCTAAATGGTCCTGGTGTCACTTTGCCTACTGGCAAGACCAGAGTTGCTCTTCCTTAGCTGGCCTAGTCTGAAGACATCCAAGGGTACTGGCCTGTCAGTTTTCTCCCACAGCAGCAGGTTTGTCCAGAAGACATCCTGTGTCCTCCTGCAGGCAGCCAGCCTCATCAATTCTCCATGAGATCTCTCTGCTTTCAGGTCCTGCCTCACAGGAAGTGCAGGCTTGTACCTTTGTTTGATGTTTAACACCTATGGGGCTTCCTCAGCACAGACTGTGGAGAGCTTTATGCAAGGTGTGGGCTTTTCCCTCTGTGGTCAACTTACTCTGGAAGCTGTGGAGACCTGTGAGCTCAGGACACACCAATCCTGTCACAACACAAGCAATGAGTAAGGAGACAAACCAGCCCTGCACAGAGCACCAAAGCCTTCCAGAGCAGCTCAGCATAAGGGGAAGACAGGGATTTGTGGCTGTTCTGTTTTGTTTTAAACTAAATTGTTTGGGCCATCCATACTCTTTCCAGTTTTTGTCTCATCTGAGAAAGACAGAGGAAATTATGAGTAGAAGGTGATTTTTTTCATCACAACCACTTTTCCCCTAGAGACCAAAAGCATACGTTTGAATTAATGGACTCTTTCCATTAATCATAAAGGGCACAAGAAAGATGCAAGAGAAGTTAAGTTTTCCTCATCATGCATAAACTTCTTCCAGCTCTCTTCAGCAGTTTCTCATGGGGATGATGAAGCCATTTAACCTAACAAAAGACCTGGCCTGAATCCTGGACCAGAACTCACATACAAATTAACTTCTGGTTTTACCATCCAGATATGATTAACTCTTCTTCTGTCCATTTTCACATGCTCCTCCTTTAAGATGGCTGAAAAAACACTTTCATGCTCAGCTATAAGCACAGAAGTGGGGCTAAATTTGAAACACATGCCTCTCTTTATCGTGGCCTGCCAGGATCCATAGATTACTCTTCCCCTGGACCTCAGTATTGTCAGATCCTATTCTGACACACATAATTCTGTCTGTGCCAGAGGCACTGAACTTAATGTTATGGATTCTACTATGTAGGAAACACCGAGACACAATGTGACAGGATGCTTAGCCCTTTGTGCAGCTCTGGTCTTTACCATGGAAGTCAGGCAAATCAGACGCTTCAATATTTTTTTCTGCCATGTCTGAAAATAAAGCCTTCACAGCCCTGTATGGCTGAAGACAAGACAATCACATGCTATTCCTCATGGGTCTAAGGACAATCAAGACTGAATTCGAAGATACAAAACTATGTAAAATTTAGACACACAAAAAGCATGATACACGTACCTAATTTTCAGGAAAAAAAGTGAATGGATATTTTAAGTGCCCGGTCTCAAAACATGTAGTATTCAATCAGCACTATTTCTGTAGCTAACAAAAGTTCAAAACAGTTCACAGATGGACAAGAAAATTCACACCCAAAGCTTCACCTTTCCCACTTTTTCTGAAAATTCTGACAAATTGCCTTTCCAGACAAGTTATTGCACTCAAATTCCCTGTGGGAATTACTCCCTCTCTGAAATTACTAAGATACAGGTATCAGCACCAGCATCCACCGAAGAACCAGAGAAGTGCCAGGGCTGATACATCTCACACAAGGTAAAGGTGGGTGACTAAGGGTTGTGTTTGAGCTGGGTGGGGTGTGACTGAGCCTGGCTCTCCTGAACTCTGCTCCTGTCAATAGACACTGTAAACCAACAGGTTTTCCCTCTTCGGAGTTACCTCTGGGTGCTTGTGCAGCGTGCACCACAAAGTAGAGCTCGTGGGCAATTATGCTTCCGGAGTATATAATCATGTCACAAAAAGTATAATTTTCTTCATTGTATGATTTCCTGAGTTGCTTTGCCAGCACAGAGACACCCAGCACAAAGAGAACCTAGGACCTGAGTTTTTCCCGAAAGCTCAGGTGCCAGTTGCTGTTTGTGTTCCTGTTCATGCATCTACAGTGAAATTCAAGATCACGAAGAACATCAAAGTTTTCACTCCACCAGTGGGAAATAGCTGGCACTACTCCAGGCACTAGGCTGCAGGTTCCTTTCCAAAGAATGCCACCTCCCTGTTCTGAGACCTCTGTGGATGTGCTGTGCCCTGCAAGACCGATTTGTTCCCACATCTTGTGGGCTGAAGCTCTAGGGCAGGGCCGGCCCCAGCACCCGCACCCTCTGCCTACAGCTCTGCACAGTTCCTGCGACTCCACGGCTCTATTACAATGCAAGCAACAATTAACAGCCCAGGCAGGCTTTGTGCAACAGTTGCCAAGCCAAGTTCTTTGCCTTGAACTGAATTGCTCACCCTGCTTAGTGTTTCAAGTTCATAGTTTATGGCAATGTAGTAAGGTATATCATAGAAATTTTTAGAGGCACTGCTCCACTCCACTAGTTACTTTTGAACAGCAACAAGTCATCATATGCTTGTCCCTGTGCTCTGATGAGCTTTGAACTTTAATAAATGATTAATCCTATTTAGAAGTAACTTAGCACTGCCTTAACGGCATCTTTCCATAAAGTGTCACTTTGACATCCTCTGTTGTGTGCATTCACTGCAACTTTCACACGCTGTAAATTAAGAACATTTACACATGCAATTAGTGTTAAATAAATGCCTGAAGAACTCCTTGGGGATTAAGCAATTAGATGGCATCATGGAATACCCTTTGTACTCAGAGCTTATGAAGAAAATCATCTACCCGTTCTGCACAAATTGCATACTGGGGTAACCATTGTGCTGGCAGGAAATGCTGGGATGAATTGCCAAAAGCGGCCTTGGGTTCACACACACCGCCTTCTCACAGCTCTCCTGGCCCTCCCTCTTCTCTTAGAAGAGAAATTAATAGAGAGAAAATTGTGACCAGGATAGTACCTTATTATAAAATTATTCCTTCTATTAAAAAAAAACCCATAGGAACTGAGAACCTGAATTTTTAATATAATAGTTAAATTAATAATAAAAAAATCCATCCAGAAAAAAAATACAGCTATGTACACAGAGGTCGTTTGCACAGCCCGTGATAATAGAGACTTAATCCTTTCATATCCT
Source organism: Pachycephala philippinensis (assembly GCA_013397055.1). Classification (NCBI taxonomy): domain Eukaryota; kingdom Metazoa; phylum Chordata; class Aves; order Passeriformes; genus Pachycephala; species Pachycephala philippinensis. The sequence continues at coordinate 158,460 of VWZT01012755.1, read as the reverse complement.
AACCTTTATTTTATGGCACCTGAAAACTGCAGTCAGCTAATATGGCAAAGTATGCAAACAGTCTTAGATGGAGAAATACTTGGCACACTAGAGCACCTTGCAAATGGGAACATGTATTTTATATATACACCCTGCACATACACCTAAAGCTTGCTGAGAAGAACAGCAATAATTTGCCCTGCTGTGTATATGGTTGCTATTCACCAAGACCGTTGATTTAACACCAAAATGTAGGTGCAGGGAGAGAAAAGGACAATGAATTTTTATGTCTTGAAGATTAAGGCTAAAGTGAATCCACCTCTCATTAACACCCATCATTCACAGGCAGCCTGGAGAAGAGGGGACACCTCACCTTGTAAAATTGTACCTAACTCATGGAATTAGACACAAACAAACTAGAGCTGGACACAAAACCCCAAATCAAACAAATAAACAAAAACAACAAAAAGTCAGTTACACCCTGAGCATTTAAGGCAGCAAAACTACATCACCTCGATGCTGACACCAGGATAGGGCCCCCCTGCTCAGGGCACCGTGTCCTCCACCCCACCAAAAGGGTGGAGGACTCAAAAACTGCTCCCAGAGGTCATCCCCACAGCCATGCACCCTCCTTACAAGGAAGCCCATTGTAGCCAAAGAGCTTCCCGAAGCTGGTCAGTGCTGGGATACAAAGAAGGTGGTGTATGAGGAGAGCTAGTTGAGCTGCATTTCACGGGAGAAGAGAGGACCCTGTTTGGAGAAGAGTGGGATTTCTAAGTGCCAAGCATTAATAAAAAAATAAAAAAAAAAAAATCTGAACAAGAAAAAAAATAAAAACACAGCAAACCACCAAACCCCAAACAACATAAAACAGCTGCAGGGAAGTTGTTTTTCCACTTGAAGCGGCCCTAGGAGCTGTTTAAAGGTACCCCTGCGTACGCGAAGTCACCCGCCGCCATCGGCGGAGTCGCAATCCCGGGCTGCCAGCGCCACCTCCCTGCCGAGGAGCTCAGCGGCAGCGGAGGACTGGGACGGGACGGGCTCGGTTCGCACCCCCGGCGGCAGGCAAAGCAAAGCTATACCCAGAGGGCAGCTCAGAACTCATGGGAAACCGTGGAAAATGAGACCTAAC
>VWZT01012755.1:142186-157288 GCA_013397055.1 Pachycephala philippinensis | reverse complement strand
ACCAAAAAAAACCCCTCCCAGTATGTTTGTTCAATCAGAAGCAAAATGTTTCTCTCATGCAAGTAATTTTTCTATAGGTAAACATTCCTACAGCAGCACTTAAAACCCCCAAAATATTAGTGGGTGTTAGAAGTGTTGTAATTGTGTGTGTGTGGTAGAATGTTATATCTGGGTATATAGTGCTTTTAATCTTCACCACTCAGAATCAGGAATTCAATGCACCGTTAAATCAGTGAAGGGAAGACCAAAGGGCCATCAGCAGCTCCCTGGAAGAGAGGCTAAACTCCTCCTCATGAATCCTTCAACCCACCAAGGAGCACCACTGAGGAGAGCCCATGGGGAAACCCACCTCCTCTTCCTGTGTCCGAAGGCTCATGGCTGCAGCTGGAGATTTTGTCTGTGTGAAATCAACTAGCGACATTAAAAAAGAGAAAAAAAAAAAAAAACCAAAAAAACAAAACAAAAAAAACCCCAACAACAACAAAAAAACATCTCTTGAAGAATTTAGGAGTGTTGCAATGTGCCAAACTGATGTTCTGAGAGCTTAAATGCTCTGGTGACTTAGAGCTACAGCACTGAGCCAGTTTCAGCATGGGGAAGAAGACTCTAGTTTTTGTCCCGAGGTGCATCAAATATGATGTGAAAAGACATAGTCCTTAGCATGTGAGAATGACTTTGCTTCTGTGAAGCAACCATCACCAAAGGGTTCTACTGATGACATCTACAATTTTAAAAAGTCTAGTTCCTTGAACCATTTTTGATACTCTGGTCATTTATAGTCCATGTTCACTTCAGTCACTAGATTGCACGAGTAGTAATAGCCTACAGAGTTTCATACAACTCCTTTTCCAATTTCTACCTGCAATGGACGTGAGAACAACAAGGTCCCAAAGCAAAAGTATACTCTAAGTACTTCTGTTCCAAATGTAGCTAATGAGGAAACATACTGAAAAGATCTTTTCTCTTACAATACAGTTTTGCATCAGATGATTCAGATAAATATTTCTGGATAATCATAAAAAATAAGGCCTTGAACACTTCATGACTTGCTATTCCACTTCTAACCTCAGGATTGCAGGGGAGAGCAACCACTGCAAAAGGATGTGACCTTTTAATTGCATCCAGAAATCTGGAGTTTCCCTGTCCTGACTGCATGGACTGCAGACATTTGACAAATGAGGAAGAGAAAAAGCATAATCAAAAGGAAGCACATGTTGATCTGTGTGCATACAGGAAAAAATAAAGGTTTTCCAGGGTAAATAAAGAAGTTTGCATTGAACTTTTTGTCAGAGTTGGTGTTAAAATCTCTCACCTATATGCTGAGCTCACCTTCCCAAGAACTGAAGCAACTTCAGCAAGACTGAGTAAGCTGTCTTCTGTTCTAAGAACCCACTGAGACTGCAGACAGATTGTCACTGTTAGATTTTTATATACATAAAACCTGCATATGCATTCACACCCCTGCAACTAGCTGTTAACTACAGAGGGAGAAAACTGCAAATAGGAAAATACAAAGGCAAATCTTATTGTAAATATTGTCAATCTCGCTGACACCTGAAGAAACAAAAAAACAACAGCTGAGAATTTGTCAAATAAAAAAGGAAAAATGAGTATTTTCAACTTTCGAAAACACTTGAAAACATTGATTATTGTGAAATATGACTGTATTTCACATCCCACACCTTGATCTCAGGAACTTTCAGTCCTAATGGGTTTAGCTGCTTAGGAAGTACCATTGCCTCTGCGTGATGCGTTCCCTGGGACTCCCCAGCAACCGTCCCTGATGCGCACTGCCCTTGCACAACACAGACTGGGAGCAGTCACAGTGCCGCAGCCAAGGTAAATTCACACAGCACAGCCTGGGACAGCACAGCCTGGAACAGCACAGCCTGGAACAGCACAGCCTGGAACAGCACAGCTGGACCCAGTGCTGCTTCAAAAGCAGAGCAGCACTGATGCTGCTGATGGCTGGTGGGGCTGGAGAAAGGCACCGACCTTGCCACTGACCCTCCCTGCTGACTGCAGATCATCCCTTGCCATCCCTGGTGGGAATTACACTCCTGGGGAGCTCGCTCTCCCTCTCCAGAGTGCTGCTCCCATGGCTAAAGCTGAAGCCTGCCTCAACCCTGCCCGTTTCCTGCTAAAATCTTGTGTATGTGCATATATATGTATAATATGCGTATATATTTAATATCAATTACAGAGAAGACAGGCCAGTCTTTCAAACTTCCAGTATGTCAACATACTCTACAAACAGGAAGCAGCACTGCAGTAACAGGTCATTAAAAAGACTGCATGACAACCAAGAACCAGGAGAGTCATCTAAAACGTAAAGAAAAAAAAAAAATCAGGCCTTTTTTACCATAGTTGGCACAGCTCTACCCTAAACCTCGCATGTTTCACACCTCACAGAAGAGATATGTGTGTTTCAGGAAACTACCCAAGTAAGCAGTATTATAAATAATAACATATTTTCTTGCTGCCTTTTTCCGTAACACCCTCCTTATCCCTTAATTGCCTCTGCTCTTTTGCTCTCTCCTTGATAGACACAAAAATCCTACAAAGGGTGGGGAGAGATGCTTAGAAAGTGGTTCTCTCTCCTTTGGTAGGAGCCTTTCCACGGCAGAGGCAACCCGAAAGCAGAAATCTGTCTTTCCCTTTTTACAGGCTTTAGTCCCTTCCCTCTTGCTGCCTTCTACCTCAAAATGAAATGATAAGAAAAGTCAAGACAGTTTGGTTTTTCAAGAAGCTGACATGAGATAGCCAAGATTGGCTGCCAGACAGAGGGAATCCAATGGTGGGTAAAAAACAAAAAAGCTCTAACCCACCCAAGTTCTTGTTCATGACAAAAAGTATGCATTATAAGACAGAAAAAGCCCAGCATTTGCAGTATTGCTGTGAGCACTCTCATCTAGAAAGGACCCATATTAGTATTTCCTATCCCATAACCAGCTGAAGCTGCGATTATGCTAGAAACATCTGAATGGCAGCTCCATTTCTTTTTCAATTTTTTTAAAGTGAAATTAAACCCACCCTACTTCCCCCAAGTATTCACTGTTTTATAATCCAAGCTGTTCCAGTACAACAGTATCCACACAACCAGCTATGTTTTTTAACATCTGTTTTTCATTTTCTTAACAGGAAACCAACACAATTTCCATGACAAAGGAGGATTCTAGTGTTATACTCTCATTTATCTGTCATGTGTACGCTTGGCAGCATTTGATCTTTATTCTCTAGACACTTAAGAAATAATCTAAGAATTACTGCTTCTTGACAATGCAAACAAATAAGGCTATCTATAAATAAACCTCAGTGAGGATGGGGGGAGGGTTGCTTTGCATCCACAGAGGGGCTGCCTCGGGGCTACTTCTCGTTTATTTTTCGGCCAGCACTGGGGATCAGGAGGTCACCCTCCTTTCTGAGCCCTTTTGTGCAAGCCTGTGCATGGTGAAGAGGGGCCCTTGCACAAAGCACCTCTGAGGAAATTGGTTGACTTTCCCCTCCCACCCCTTTCTTGCCAGTGTTCCTGACAGGGAGCTGGATTTTGGTGGGACCAGGGAAGGTGACATCCCAGTTGGCAGCATGGCCCCCGCAGCCCCCTCCCTTTACCTGTGACACTGGCAGATAGGATTCACTTGCCAAGTGCTGCTCACAGGAGGCAGGAAAAGGGTTTGCATGAGATATTTAGCATTAACTCCACCCTACCAATTTCAGTTTGAAAACTCAGGAAGTCTGATAGTCTTTAAATAAATTGCAGGCACAAAAACATTGTTTAGTTTATGCTATACTCATGCAGAGCATTTTTGCTAGCACCCACCACATGCTGCCTAACCTTTCATTCTTCTTTTCCTTTTTTTTTTTTTTTTCTTTTAAATTTCACCATTTGTACCATCTCTCCCTGACTGTTCTTGTTTGCCTTGGGCCTGATCCAACCAGCTATGGGAGGAAACAGCCAGGACGCCTATTGACTTATATAAAAGTTGAATCAGGGCCATGGACAGTAATGGATACAGTCCAGAGTCTTTTTTGAAGGCTCTGAAATTAATATCAGTCCCTTGATATACATATTCTTAATATGACAGGTATGTTTTTAAAAGGACAACCTTTATTTTTATCTCTCTCTTCTACGTGAAATTGTTGTTCATTATATAAACATACATTTGTAAAGAAACCTTCAGATTCCATCGAAGAGAAATTTTATAAGGAAAGAATTTTGAGATAGAAAAATAGGGGCACTAGCTAAAATTGTTCCAGTTTAATATCTTCAATGTTAAATTATGAGATTTACCCTTCAAATGCTTCATTACAGGTGGGATTTTCTTGGAAGCAAAGAGCACAAATCAAAGAATGCATGTTCTAAAGTCATTTGTAGACAGATGCAATTAAAACAAAATGGCATATTGCCTACCTCCCTGTGGCATCCAGAGGCTGGAGGTGTCTCAGGTTTCTCTACAGTTAATGAGAGTTAGGAGCCTCAGCAGAGAAGCTGAAGCAGCCTTTGAACTAGGAGACACAACTGACATCAGCGTGTTCAGCATGCAGCTACTCGAAACCGCCCAGGAGAAAACACAAATGGTGAGGCACTGCCCCAGATCTTTACCCCTCACAGGGTTTCTGCCCATCACCCCTTGCTACAGCAAGGTTATCCTCCCTGTTTGAGAGCAGCAGTCTGGGATGTCCCTTCAGAGAAGTCTGTGCCTTGTTTTTCAAAGACTCAAGCAGAGGTTGGCCTTTTTGGTGACGTTTGGTACCACAGGCCACGTTTAATGCAAGAACTCAGTGGTGGGAGCGTTACCCCGGGAAGCGGGAACCTGGAATCTAGATCTCTGTCAGCCTGGCATTGTCCAAATATGTGAGCCATCAAAAACTGGCCAGAGAGATTCTATGCCCGAAAGAGTACTATCCAGACCTAGACCAACAATAGCTCTATTTTTATATACAAACTTATTTACACTCATCTGACTTCAGCTTATTTCCTAATCTAAAAGAAACCTACTTTTTGTCCAAACAGACCTGCTTGAGCTTTGCCAAACCATAACAATTGAACTTTTTTAAAGCAGAGATTTGAAGCCAGACGTGGTCTTACAAAAAATAAATATTAAAATGACAAGAAATCCCTAATTTTGTAAGCTCCCTAAAAATAGAGAAACAAAAGGCTTGATCAAATTGGGCCATTTAAAAAGAAAAGCTTGAGTTGGGTCAAGGAACAAACCTCACTCTTCAAGGATGAAAACAAGGAAACTCATTCAAGATTTGCAGTAATATTTCAGTTAATAGAAAAAAAAAAGAAAAAAACCCAGAAGGAGTACCTAAAAGTGTTATTTTTTCCTCTCTTTGTGGATGGTAATTACATGAGCAATGTTACCATATTTTCTAAGTATTTCTATTAATAAGTGTTCAATATTGTAAATAAATGGTACATTGCTTGGCCTACAGAGCAGAGATATCTGGAGAAAAAAATAATCCTGATAAGCATACATATTAGAATTTGTGCCTTTATTAGCATGTCTATCATGTTAAAAATACACCCAAGTGAACAGCTGATACCTTGTGGGGAAAACAGCAGTGAAAATCTAGAAACGGTTAGAACAGTATGGCCATCTAAAAGAAAAAGAAAACAAAAGTCTCTTTAACCTCTATTGATAATTTCTTTGCATTTTTACATATCCTTTTTTATTAATTAAAATTATATTCAGCAATTTGGAATATGCCATGCAGGAAGAACAAGGTAGAAGAGGTGGGAAGTAACAGTACTTGAGAGGCAGTTTTCCATTTAAACTCTATTACTTACAGGAAACATCGTATCTTTTACTGTCCACATGGAAAATTTAACAACACATGCAGTTTTAGGTGAATCCAAGTCAAGATATTTCAGCTGTAGAGAAGCATCAATTTATTTGGGGTCAGTTCAGCAGTAATTTGCCCATGACTGAGATGCTATAATGATTCACGGAAAGCTATAGATTGAATGTCTCTTTCTGTTACCTCCATGGGCTGGCTCCACACTAGACTTCACCTCCAGTGACCTCCAGGGTCTTCCCGTTAGCTGACTATGGAGATCTTATGGACATGGAATCTGTGGGGAATGCAGGCCAGCTGTGAAGAGCAAGTGACTCTAGTGAGCACAGAAAATTACTTCTGGTTAGCACTCTTCAGTCTTCAAGCTTGGTTTCCCTTCTCTCAAGCCTCACATATCGCAGCCACTTTTCACGTGACTAAATGGAATGAGTTTCCACCTATAAATAAAATCTTTAAATAACCTCATTGATTTAAAAATAAATCTGTGCATATTGGCTGCTCTTCTAACCCAAGCTGCATCTTCTTCCTGTGGCCTCTTCTAGTAGCCTATGCAGAATACAGATGGATATCTTGGTCTGGGAAACAACAATGGCATTTGTCACGAGCACTTTACATCTTTTTTTCTGACTTACACCAGCCTTATAACCTTTGTGTTTGTTGGCTCTGTACAAGTGCTGCTATTATCAGCAATCCTGCAGAGCACCTGTCCCTTAGCACCTCGTGAGTGAGGGTTCTGTTAGGGTCACTAACTGCAAATGAAGTAAAAGGAACCTATGCAATTGGTTCCTTCAGATCCCAATACTTGTGCTTTTATATCGTAGATAAGCTCTACTAGATCTACTCTAATAACTAGAAACTTAGAATAAAAGCAGGCCTAGAGTATCACCCCATTATCCTGTCTCTGTTCACTGCCAAAGCAAATATTGCATCAGTTATTGCAGGTGCATGGGCAAGCACTCTCCTCATGCACCTACAAATGCACCTTTATGTGGGGAATGCATGAACATTTGTGTGTGAGTACAGAAGACCAACTCAACATGTGGCACTCAGACAGCCTTTCCTGCTGTCTAACTATGGTTATGAATGAATCAGAACTCCAGCAAAAATTTCTGCTTTCAGACTCATGGAAAATGTTATATTATTTTTGGCTTACATCAAAGAAAAGCAGTGTGATAAAAGAGTAGGTCCAGTAAGGTCCAAGTTCATCTGCATTTTCATCTGTACACATTTTTTGAGGTCTCTCTAGGTTCTGTGTATTTTCACAAACTCAAGAAGCATACTTGATATTTGCATTTATTGGATTTTATCACACTGCAGATGTAAAGAACCCATTTAGGAGTGTGCAGTTTATGCATTTTATATAATAAGCATAATGATCTACAATTTGATTCTATGGCCTGTATAAATATTCATCTGTCAGACTACAAATGCAGAAACTTAATATATTTCTTTGGTTTTGTACTATTCTTCATCCATAGTGAAAGGTGGGAACTTAATCCTTAAAGTAAAATTATGCCTAGCCTTTCACTTTGCTGCCATAAGAATGAATTCCAACAATCATGAGAAACAGTTTTCTAATCTATCCCATCACCCATACTCCCAAAGGTACTGCAACAGTGCTGCTATCCAGGGGAGAAAAGACACGTAAAGAGCAGACAGACTTAACAAATGGGAAATCTCACCCACAAGATGTGTCCATGATACTTCCTCTGAAACAAACTCACAGAAACTCTAGTACAATCTTTTTGTTGTTGAATTATATGTCACTCCTTGCAGCAGTCTAGCCAGACTGCACATTCAGAGCTCTCTCTGCCATCATTTCACAAATTCAAAATACTAAAGACAAAAGCTAAGCAAGACAGAAAATTTAGATCCAAATACAGCAGAATCTGGGAAAATAAAACTATGAGATGTGTAGGTCATGACACGTGCTAGCACAGTCTCCTTGTTTATCTCAGATACTTTGCTTTTATAAATATGCTTCCTCCTATTCATGACAAAAAGTCCCAAGACAAGGACTTGCAGCCACCCTTTTTTTTTCCATTACTACATGCTAGCAGTGAAATGACCAGCTTAGGTCTTACCTGACCCAGCCCTAGACATCCAAAATAGACATACTCCATCCTACCCCATGTCATATTACTGCCTCCACTCCCTTCCTTCCAAAAAAAGGCTATTAGCATTTACAATGGATCCAGCCATCCTGTGAGCACCTAGGAGGGGTGGCAATGCAGATTCAGATGAGGTGGATCCCTTCCTGAAGTGCCTCATGAGGTTTCTGAGCATCTTTAGACCCAGCCTCAGGCAGGAAGACAGGGCATGTATGTCCAGGAAGATTCACCCATGAGGAAAGCAAAGCCTGTTACCCTTGTTGCAATAGAAACTGCCTTGCATTTTCAACAGAACATGCTCTAGATGCATTATTGTGTCTAAAAACTGTCCAGAGAGGCAGCAGAATATTTTCCTAATACAGGAAAACCTTCCAGTTGTGAAGGTTTCACCTCATTTGGACTCTCTCTCTAGGGACAAGGGAACATTACTCGAGGGTAGAATAGCACCACAGCTAAAAACTACCTTCTTTCACTGCAAGGCTGCTGTTTGAAACAGGACATGCACTAACTTACAGGGAAGCATTTTTACTTCTGCTGTCAGCTGAAGACTGGATGATAGAAGCTGCTCTTCCCTGAGACTCAGTTTCTTCCCTAACCCTGTTGAATGCTGGTGAACTACAAATGCAATACTTCTATGTGGTATGATGCGCTTAAACAGTTCATGTGAGGATACAAAAATTCCTTAGTTTCAGACACCTGTCTGGTCTGAAGGTTGTGTCAGGAAAAAAAAAAGTCTCCTAAGAGAATATAATAATTAACAGTTATTAATTATGAGACTTCAGGTGCAGAGAAGGATGAATAAATCATGAATCACATTTAAAACCCTCTTCCATACTCACAGACCTATACACGCAATAGATCCTTAACATCCTTTGTCATTAAATCACATACACGTTTCCATGTTTCGTTACTACAGCAGGGCCACTAATTTTTTCAGCTTTAAATCCCAGTCTCAGCACCCACTTTTATGAGCAGAAATCCACAGGCTACTGTCTGGCACGGTGGAGTAGGTGCACAGAGTTCGATGGTGCAATAATCTGATCAGCACTAACCCTCCTGCTAAATCCTTTATGTCTCAGGTAATGAGGAAGATTTGTTATGGCCTCTGGCAAAGAAGAGTGCTTTGATGAATCAGCTTCAGCAAAGGAGACAGTGACTTTCAGTCTGAAGTAAGATATCCCTGCATTCATGCTAAGGTTTGGGCATTTCTCCTATGGTTAGGAAAAAAATGCTTCTACACATGGGCTCCATTCCTATAATTGTCAGTGGAATTTCAGTCTCCTTAATCCAGAGATGAGCTTGGTTCCACAGAGTGCAAAAATAAATTTGCTCTGCCAGTTTTCAGTAGCATACCAGCCACCAAAAAAAATGGTTCCTATTAATGATTAAATGGGAAACTTTACAGCTCCTCTCCTGCTCATGTCTTTGCAGATCTTTTAAGCGTGACATTTAAAAAATTAAAAAAAAAAAATTGTGTAACTACAGCTGCTTTTCCTTTAGACTGAAAACTATATTTTCAGTTAGTAATGTTTACCCATTTGAATTGGAAAAAGGTTGAAACAGAGTTTCACTCCAGGAACTGAGTCAATATACAGCGTGCTCCTGCTTGTATGGAAGAAGCATGCAAAAACCTACATGAGAGCTTGCAGGGGTAATGAATGCTTGCTTGTAGAATCTGCCAGGGGCAGATGGGGGGTAAGAGAGCTCACCTGCAAATTACCTTGTAGGCCAGTTGTATCACTTTAATGTTTGGATCAGGCTCTGTCTAAGGCTGCATCCCGAGCTGCAGCGCTCTGTTGGTGCAGAAACACGAAACTCTCAAATACAGGATGGGCACAGCTCATAAAGGTGTCCAGAGGTTTGATAAAACTAAACCAGCTACAGCACTAAAGAGCAATTTGATAGGGCAACTGTGTCCCCATGGGACAGTTCAGCTGGAACTGAACTGACCAGAATCCTGCCTATTTGTGTGCAGACTGACAGAGCTGTGCTGGCACATATCCCTGGTACAGAGCTTGCCTCAACGGAGACAAGGAAAACTGAGAGGGAAGTTTGTGCTTGAAAACTGTCCAGCATTAAGTACAGTGATTTTATAGTGCAAAATCCGAAGTGTTTTGTCTCTTCTACTTGAGGACCTCAAAAGCCCCAAAGGCACAAGGAGCAAGTGGCAGGAGAGCTCACCTTCCATATAGCTAAACCTTCCCTACTCCAAATGTGTGCTGTGCCTCACTGTTGGGGGGGTGTGCCCCAACATTTGCTGTTCCTTGGAGATTGCCCAAGGACTTCCTAGGAGACTGCCAGTTGGCACGGATCAAAATCACACCAGGAAACATGCTAACAATTAAAACAGCATAGGGCAACTGCAAAAGAGTGCTCGAGGCTATGAGCAGGACCTGTTAAGTCTCCTGGTACAGACTTTCCATGCACCACTGTAATAATTGGACACTACACAGCACATAGTTTATCTTGGAGATCTATAGGAAATGTAGCCCACGCTTGGTTCTTAGACACCTCTGTACCTCAAGTAGCTCAAAATCCTGTGAGCACTGCACTGGAATTCTAATTGCACATGACGAGTAAACTATTTTGGAGTTATCTTTCTGTTGCTGTATAGACACAGAGATAAAACACATGAAAACAGTAATGATTTATGTTGTCTTTATAATAATTCATTTACTTTGCAAATAATATTTCAAACACTACTAATTCAGGTGCTACGAGAAATGCAACATTATCAGCTGTTCTTTCTCCTCAAGAAGTATTTTGCAAACATTTCTGGTGCAAATTTCACGGAGTTAGCGAAATATTATATAATCATATACCTTTCACAAAATGTTTTGGGATAAACAATTTTCAGAGCTAGAATATCTGTCGTGCAGATGAATACAGTCCTAGCAAGCAGTGAGAGCAACATGTGGGATGCTGATTTTCACAGAATTCAGTGGGCTGGGGAAGTAACCACTCACATGAATGAAAGAGTCTAACTTCAGAATTACATACAGCTCTCCACATTCTCCAAGAACATTGCATTCAGTTCTTGGCCTCCAAAGTATACTTTAGCACAGAAATGTCCGTATGCTGTCACCTGCTTCATTTAACCTGTCATTAAAAAATCATCACTGCCTAGGTATCAAAGCTTACAAACCATGCTCCTCTGAGCCAAAAAGATTAGCCCGTGACTTAAAAGCACAGGCTGCAGATGTAGAGCACTTTTCAGAAAACACAGAAACACAAAACCAACTGAGACCCGGACAGATTTCTGTTCAACTGCTTCAAGCCCTCAGTCAAAGCAGAGCCAGTTAAAGACTTACATCAGACCAGTAAGTACCAGTAAAGTTTTAATAACTCAGCCTCCAAGAACAGGGATTTCACTGAATTTCTGAGAAATTGATCCAATGTTTAACCAGCATCTCAAGTCCCAATTACCCACGATGCATGTTCTCTACTAAGGTATATCTGATTAATCAAAAACTTTCAAAGACAACACTTACAAGATTTTTTTCTACCTAACCTCTGTAGATAATTTTTTACTGTGCCAGAGTATGAGATTACTTTATCCTTGTATTTTCACAAATAACATTTGAATTATAATAGAATATTTTGATCCTATCAAATTGAAAGAATAAAATAACTGATATCAGGAAACAGTTTAGATTAGTAGTAAAGGTCTCTGAACATGATACACATGAAACGTAAAACACAGGTAATTTGGTAAGATAAGAAAAGCACCAGGTTAATTTGGGAGACTGTATTTCCCACAGAGCCAAACCAACGATAGCAGTATGTCATTATAGTCCACTTATGCTCTAAAATGAACCAAAATATTCTGACCTAGTTGTGCCCCAAAAAGACACAGCAAAAAATCAAATCGTGCATTGATTACGTTGATACCAGCTTTCTCAACAAAAAGCGGGAAAAAAAAAAAAAAAGAAAGAAAGAAAAAAAGAAAAGGGAAAAAAAGCAGTATTTCCTTCGCTTATTCCCTACCAGGATCTGAAAGTCACAAAGGGTGAGATATGAGCTGTGCAGCCACCTCGAATTTTTCAGTGCCAGAGATAACGAAAGGATGGGAGAACAATCCTTTAGCATAGAGTTGTACTGTGCTCCTTTTCCCTTTATACCACTTTAGACTTTTAATTAATAAAACAGTGTAACATGTAGATACAATGTGAAGGATCCTGATTTATAATGCCCTTCACTGTACTGTAGACTTTAGAGCAACTCCTGGCTATTTTAACAATACATAAACCATCACAAAAGCCTATAGGATACATCTTACCTCCTCATCATTTTCCCCATCCACTTCAGCATCACCGCTGCCTTACTAGAAACACAAGCAACAGAAGACCCACTTGAAGGAACCTGCAGGATATCTTCTAAAAGCCATAATGACTTCTCTCCAATCAATCACGAGAAGGAGCCTGATTTTCACCCAGCTTTTCAGATTGAATAGTCATTTACACATTTGTAAACCATTACCAGTTGATGAGGTAGGATTTTGCAGCCACTTCGCACTCACTTTGAGCAAGTGTAAATGATTATGTAAGGTAAGAGACATTGGAAGAGGAGGAGGCAACTCAGGTGTTTCAAAAGCTTAATTACTACAAGACTAAAAGTCATGTTCCTCCTAAAGGATCCCATTAGCTAAAAGTTTTGATATTTACACCCAGAACTGAAATACTGCATACTGCAACACAGAAGATGTTGAAGTACGAACCATCAGAGAAATACTGATTTAAAAATATATTAAGACCTATTAAAAATTTTACTTCTGTTAGCACATTACTTAGGAGCCCTAAGGACTGTATATTCATCCAGTCCTCTGAGAAAGGACTCAAAACATGAAATTAGCAGAGCACAAACCAAGAAAAAACCCAACCATGCAAACCGAAACAAAACAAAATTAAAAACCACCAACAAAAAAAATACCCACCCCCACCAAACCCTATTCTTCTGTGTTTGCCAGCTGAACCAGTTCACCAGGGGATCAGAGAAAAACCAGATGAAGCTAAGGGCACCCAAGACTGGCTATCAGGCCAAAGAATGGCCAGAAGAATAAACAACAACAGTGAATCACCAGATCTACTCTTCCATCAGAGCACCCCAAAGTACAGTGGAAGGTTGATGAAGCTATCACAACAGGCAATTATCTTGGGACAAGACAGGCATTCTCCCAGTTTCCAACCTGTTTTCCTCCTCTCTCATTTATTCATAGCCCCAGTGCAGATGTGCAGGTCTTTCAGTGCTAGAGTGCATTGCCATTTCTATGCATTTGAATATCTCAGGTCATGGACAGAAAAACAACAGACTGGGGGACTGAAGGTCTCAAGTGGGGATGAACTGAACTAAACACACACTTTTGCTATCAAACATGTGGGGATCTTATTTAACATAAAATATAAACTATAGGGGTTTTTTTTTATATGAAGGCATAAAAAATGTGCTTACTGCACATAGTTCAAATTGCCACTTAAGATTTTAATTTGCCCCAGTTGCATTTCTGTGTTCAAGCAGTGGTATGGCAATTTTACCCTCTAAAGCTGGTGTTTCACCTACAGTCAGTTTACAGCAACTCTTCAGCTGAGCAATGACCACAGTGTGCCCTGTCCCCAGATCCTCAGCCCCACCACTGTGCCCTTGGTGTCTGAGTGGCTGTTTGGGTGGCTTTGCTGCAAATCTTGTGGCAGAAGACAAAGTGCCACCTTTGAAAGCCATGCTATCTCATCCCCATTTAAATAAGTGTATCTGAAACTGTACCTTGAATCTCATGGAGCAGTAATCCTCCAGAGATATTCCTGGCCTAGCCTAGGAGCCTGGTTAGCCATTGCTTTTGAACCTGGGGGCTCTTGGATAAAATACGAGGTTAAACAAATATATGGATGGCGTCAATTTATACTCAGCTAGCATAGATGGAAATAACAGCACTAGAAACAAGATAATGGTCAAGCCAATTCACTGAATTTCATGTATTTTTCTTTTAATTTTTACATGCTACAGACTGCAGACCTTCTCTAAACAGTGTCTCTGTTTTCCTACGAAGACAGCAGGATCAGGCACTTCTGTTCAGGATCATTATAGAGGATATGGAAAGGGGGGAGGAGGTTTTCTGCAGGGAAGTGTAAAAATCATCCTTGGCACTGTACCAGACAGAAAGCCCATGGAGCTTCTCTGGACCAACCATTACACAGCTGAACCTCTATACAGCTGGTCTGGAGACATCTACCTTGATCTACTATTTCTATTGTTTTATTGCTTGTCCAAAAAAATTCACTTAGATTGAAACCTGGCACTGTAAGACATTATATTTGAGTGTGAAGGGTTTCATCAAAATCCTTTAAAAGAAAAAAGAAAGGAAAAAAAGATAAACATATTGCATTTAATTTTAAGTTTAACATGCACAAAGAAAAACAAACAGGCTTGCCAGTTTGAACTGCTTTCCCTCTCTCATGCTTGTATAACTTAAACAAGCTTTTATTCAAAACATATTTTTCAGACCCTTAAGACCTTTGCTTGAATTAGGCATTTCTGGAATTTCTGATTTAAAATTGAAATGACTGAGTAGCAAATACAGCAGTATAAGAACACAAGCACTGTGCCTTTTATTTATAGCACATTTTATTCCATGTATCAATATTAAAATCTCTCTATAAAGTTTAATTTAGGATTGAAATAATACTATGGGTAAGATTACCTCTCCATGAAGTGTCCAGCTGGTTTTGGGTTATGGCGAGCAATGGCACATCACAAGAACATTGCCCTGTTTTATTGTTAAAGAGCCAAAGTGGTTTTTTGGGCTATAAGTCACTGATGTATATAACTGCATGGCTAACTTCAGTCATGCAACTAATGAACTTGATTTCACATGTTTTATGTTAGTTACATGGTCAAATATTTTTCTGGGCTTGAGCTGAGCTCAACTTTATGCAGAACTCCTTTAACTGACTACCAAATCCACCATAATGGGAGAGTACTGGACATACTGGGGAATTCCCAAGGCACAAACAGATCTTACAAAGAAATGACAGAAGAAAGAGAAAATAAATACTAACAGGCTGCCCCTTCAGGTAAGAAGAATTGTATCTAACTATGATCATATTCATTAAAATATCTTGGATTAATGTAAATATGTGTTTCCTGGCTTTGGTGGGAATGTGAGACAAATCTAGCTTTACTTAAACAGAGGGTTGAT